>JASCZW010005312.1:67500-251308 GCA_034211315.2 Aedes japonicus
CATTTGAGATTTTTTGATATAATATGTAAAAATGATTGAATTTTAATAAAAAAATATAAAAATAAATAGCCGTTGTGGTCCAACATTTTGAAAATCATAAAAAACAAATATATTGACCATTTTAGCAAATTTGAGTACATTAATTATTTTAACAAATATTTTTAATAAAAACAAAAAGTAATAATCTTTCTATTCATAAAAATTATTTAAAATCGATTCAGCGGTTCAGAAGTTATGATTTTTCAAAAATAAAAAATTTCGGAAAATGTCGATTTTTCTGGTAACCCTATATCGAACATGGTCACCCAAATAAAAAAATAAAAAAATACGGGTCTTATTATTTTCGATGAAGAATATACCAAGCGATTTTGAGCAAAATAGGACAACTTTTTTTTTCAACTCTATTTTTTTCCCGTGGAATCGCTGCATACATACATACATACATACATACATACATACATACATACATACATACATACATACATACATACATACATACATACATACATACATACATACATACATACATACATACATACATACATACATACATACTGCATCTGCCTCAGTTAAAAAATACATAATTTTTGTGTTCCTTTCTATTTCTGTTCTTTTTTTAATCTGGTAGTATGAAGAAACAGTACATTGAACTGCAACAAACTGCCTTTTAGTTTTAGAAAGCATGAATTTTCCGTCAAATAATAATTAATGATGCTCTTGTGCGTCTTAGCCCAAGTTCCCCTATAGCCAATTGAATTTTGAAAATCCACACAAATACTCAATCCCATATTGCTGAACATTGACAAAAACTTCTGTTCAACCGGTTTTATTATTTCGATAAAACGAGGGATTGGTTCGATTTCCAGAAGTAATTTCATGATTTTGGCACAGATTGGAAGTATTTTGTTTCGCAGTCATCGAAAAATGTCTCCGGCATGCCAGAGACGACTGTAAGCAAAGCTTCCTTGTATAAACCGTCTTCCTACAAACCACTAGTTTTCCGGCACTTGAACTAAACGAAAAACAGCATGATTGGATCCGAGATCTTCAAAGCATCCTTGACGAAAACTTTTCGCAATAGTACAACCTGACACACAGTATCGATCGCAGATCGTTGTACTAATGCCGGTCAAAATGAGTGAAAATGTGCTATTCCGTCGGCCGGACTTGATTTTACTGCCTTTGTTCGCATAGTCATAGTCATAGTCATTTTTATTATTGAAAAAAATACGTACATACACTGTACTTTATAATAAATCTAGACACATCCCTGAAAAGAATAGTTTAAGTAATATAATAATTTTAACTTTTGTGTTACATGCTGTTAAAACTTTATGTGGTACTGTTATACAAATAATGATCGAAGCAATTATATAATTCTGGAATATTTTCACCTATTTTATCACTTTCCTAAATATACAACCAACGTTAATCAGAAACAATCAGTATGAGATATGCAAAAACAAATAGGACGGAGAAGGTTTGCTGTTTATCCTTAATGATTTGTGCTGCGTGAGAACGCAGACTGTCCTCATTGATAACGGAAGGTTGTGTCTAGCAGGTTTGATCATGATGAAATCAAAGTTCTTAGACAGACCTACTTAGCGTTGGCTGCATTGCATGCTGGCCGAGAATACAATCTTTCGTTATAACACTTCAGCAATGGCTCGAAATACTGCTCTTCGACGGTTGCTTCTGGAACGGCCTGCTATTAAATTTTAAATAGACCCTGGTTCCGAAAACAAAAAATCAATCGATTTATTTAGTAAATTTTTGAAGCTTACTTTATATATTCTCCCGAACGACCATGCAGACAGGCAGAGGTATCTCTCGCAATTAAACTCTACGATCAACTAATCCACCAATAATCGATTTAAATTGGTGGATTTTATATCGCTGTCGATAAACTCCGATCATGATCGTCGAACTCCATTTTGTCGCTGTCAAATTGAAGTTTATTTTTTGCCAGGACAGGAGCAAGGAATTGAAAAAACAAAATTTTATCGCGTCGCAACTGAACTTTTTGTAACTAGAAATTAGAAGAAAAATTAGTATTTTCCATTTAATTCCTACTACCTTTGCTTATCTTCGACAGATACGCGTATTTCGTCTACAATGTGTAGACTTCTTCAGTGTCTCGTACTAATAACTCGACTTGTGCTGACTTTGTTTTGGCTATACTTACCATTTGTTTTCAAGTTTAACGTATGACAAGATGACAAGTCCAGAGTACTTTGCGATTAGGGTGTACATGCAAAATGTAAACAAACGGAGAATGATGATTGTTATATTGCAAGTAGAATTTGAAATATCAATTTACAAAATTACGTATACATTCTTATTCAATCTTGCATACATACAGAGAAAAAAGCTAGCTTCTTATTCATCTATCAGTATTGATGAAAATTAGTTCGTTTTTCATTGAAATTCGCTCACGTTTAATATTCGCCTTTCAATGTTTGTATGTTTGATTACGCCATTTCCAATGTTAGCCTCACATGCACCGGAAAAGAAGGTATCGCCCTCTACTATTCGCCATTGTTTTGATTATTTTGTCGGAATCGCCTAATACTTTGCGCCTTGTTTATGTTTTGATTTAAATTGCGCCTTTCACTTCTCGCCGTTGTTTTGATTAGTGCGAAGGTATCGCCTTTTACTCTTCGCCATGTTTATGTTTTGATCTGAATTCCGGAGCACTTCGGGATTAGGGCGTACATGCAAAATGTAAACAAACTGCTTCTTTCAATACAACGCATACTTTCCACTAAATAAAGAGTTTTGACATTTTCATCCTGATTGTGCTGTTATTTTCTTAGTTAAATAGTATTTTAGCAAAGGGCGTAGTATTATTTTCTAATCAAAACAATAATGCACTGAACAATTTACGCCATACTGATTGTTGACAAAGTGAAAGGGAGGTTTTGCCTGCTACTCAACTTAGTGCTCAATTGCACTTCCACACTTATTAATTGAGAGCTTTCTATGCCAACACCAATGCATGAATTTGTATATTGCGAGGCAGGCACAATTATACTCCTATGCCCAGGGAAGCCGAGAAAATTTCCCACTCGAAAAATTCCTAGACCAGTCGGGAATCGAACCCGCCGCCTCCGGCTTGGTAGACCGACTTCGCTAACTGAGGTCCCATGCCCCTCATTCCCTTATTTACAGTGTTCATCAACATGTTACCAAAAGTGTATCTACAGGATTCAACACTAACGTTTGGCTGATCTGAACCATTTTCAGCATGCGGTGTTACTTCTTGGCTTTGTTTCGCCGCTGTTTCGGATCTCGATCCCAGATTTTCGTTTTTCGGTTGATTGCCAGATACGCACGCAACAGGCCTTTTCCATCCTAGGTTGTGATTCACAGTATTAGATGTGGTCAAATTTTCACTACTGCGAAAATAGCTACTGTTCGTAGATCCAGTTAGCAGGTTATTTTCGGGTTTTCTTACGTTTTCGATTTGACCCTGCCACTGACGGTATGCTGATATCGTCCTAGACCATTCGAGAAAAAAAAAAACGATAGATAGTATAAAACATACAATAAGTCTCTTTTGTTACAATGATATTTACAATTTTATGTTACACTTCTTAAATATATAGTATGTCTTAAAAAACTAACATATCAGGTTTATATTTTTAATGTTTAGGTTATCTAATTGCATTGAAGTATTGCTTCAATTTTGTTTTAGTCATTTTGTCGGAATCGCCTAATACTTTGCGCCTTGTTTATGTTTTGATTTAAATTGCGCCTTTCACTTCTCGCCGTTGTTTTGATTAGTTCGAAGGTATCGCCTTTTACTCTTCGCCATGTTTATGTTTTGATCTGAATTCCGGAGCACTTCGGGATTAGGGCGTACATGCAAAATGTAAACAAACTGCTTCTTTCAATGCAACGCATACTTTCCACTAAATAAAGAGTTTTGACATTTTCATCCTGATTGTGCTGTTATTTTCTTAGTTAAATAGTATTTTAGCAAAGGGCGTAGTATTATTTTCTAATCAAAACAATAATGCACTGAACAATTTACGCCATACTGATTGTTGACAAAGTGAAAGGGAGGTTTTGCCTGCTACTCAACTTAGTGCTCAATTGCACTTCCACACTTATTAATTGAGAGCTTTCTATGCCAACACCAATGCATGAATTTGTATATTGCGAGGCAGGCACAATTATACTCCTATGCCCAGGGAAGCCGAGAAAATTTCCCACTCGAAAAATTCCTAGACCAGTCGGGAATCGAACCCGCCGCCTCCGGCTTGGTAGACCGACTTCGCTAACTGAGGTCCCATGCCCCTCATTCCCTTATTTACAGTGTTCATCAACATGTTACCAAAAGTGTATCTACAGGATTCAACACTAACGTTTGGCTGATCTGAACCATTTTCAGCATGCGGTGTTACTTCTTGGCTTTGTTTCGCCGCTGTTTCGGATCTCGATCCCAGATTTTCGTTTTTCGGTTGATTGCCAGATACGCACGCAACAGGCCTTTTCCATCCTAGGTTGTGATTCACAGTATTAGATGTGGTCAAATTTTCACTACTGCGAAAATAGCTACTGTTCGTAGATCCAGTTAGCAGGTTATTTTCGGGTTTTCTTACGTTTTCGATTTGACCCTGCCACTGACGGTATGCTGATATCGTCCTAGACCATTCGAGAAAAAAAAAACGATAGATAGTATAAAACATACAATAAGTCTCTTTTGTTACAATGATATTTACAATTTTATGTTACACTTCTTAAATATATAGTATGTCTTAAAAAACTAACATATCAGGTTTATATTTTTAATGTTTAGGTTATCTAATTCCATTGAAGTATTGCTTCAATTTTGTTTTAGTCATAGTGAAGTCAACATTTTCTCCGTGCTTATTGTACGTTGCCATCATCTGATTAAGAGGCCCAAATTTGGCGTAATTTGTGCGATGATGGCTTGTAGTAAATTGCGAAGCAGAATTCGAAGAAGACGATTACACACATTGCTTGCACGCTCGAAGGTACCTCACTTTCATTTGTATTACTGTCCCTTTTTTTCTAACGAAAAAGTTACTCAATTTTCATAAAAAGCGTATTTACTCAGTACATGAGTAGATCCACTTCTTATGAAAAATGAGTAACTTTTATGTGAGAAAAACAGGGACAGTAATACAAATGAAAGAGAGACACCTTTGAGCATGTGGCTTACCGTATTGTTTAAACGATACGAATATTTATTTAATAACCTCAACGTTCACTGCAGGGCTATCGACCTTCGATTGTTTACATAATGTATCTGATGCATTACCGCGTACGGTCGCATGTGTCGACATTGGAATGGCCTGCCCTGGATTTGATGGTATTCCGGGTTCTTCGTGCTTGAAATGGTTGGCAGTTGCGCAAATTGCTGGGTCTGATGTACCTGTGCCATGACCGGTAAAGACCTCAACCATGCTTGCGTATGATGCATCATAAATGACCGTAGCATCCAAAGCGGTTATCGGTGGCGGAATGGTCTGGGTTAGATTTAGCGTCGTTCTTTTTCGGGCCTGTTAGAAAAAAAAATGATTCAGATTTACCGTTTAGAATTGTTGACGAAAAGTTCTATTTCAGGAGCAATTTCTGAAAAGGTTGATACTGCATTTTTAACACACACTTCTATCGTCGACGTCTTTCGAATTATAGCTCAATTTTGAAAACAAATAGCCCAATTTGGTATTTGAACGGTATTTCTGTCGGATTTTGTCTTGAGTTTTCAAAATTGAACTAAAATTTGAGAGTGCTCGACGATTAAAGTGTTAGTTTTCAAATGCAGTATGCAAAATTGTTAAAATTACAATCGAAAATGAAGCGCAAATGATAATCAAACGATATACCTACTTACCTTAAGCTTAGTTGCAGAACATTCAAACTTCGACTGGCAAGTTCTCGAATGCTCCGGTGCAGGACCAAGTCCGCAGGGAGGCGAAGAGGACATTGCTTCGCGATTTGGATGATTGATGATTTTCTTCTTATCTTCATCTTTGGGCCCTGCGGGAAATTAGACGACACATTACATTTACAATTAAATATTGGAACTACGGATTCATCTACGAAAATGGGTTGACTGCAATTGTAAACAAACACAAGGCGATTGACGTGAATTTTTCGCGAAACTAAGAGCACAAGTCGGAAGAGGAACAGTTCCTCTAGCAGATTGTGCTGCATATTAGTTTTTGAAATCGAGCTATATTCGCGAGAAATTGACGAATGGAGCGTTTTTGTACAAAATTTGTACATAAACGCTCGCAACTGAACTTTTTGTGGTGACTTTGTTTTGGCTATACTTACCATTTGTTTACAAGTTTAACGTATGACAAGATGACAAGTCCAGAGTACTTTGCGATTAGGGTGTACATGCAAAATGTAAACAAACGGAGAATGATGATTGTTATATTGCAAGTAGAATTTGAAATATCAATTTACAAAATTACGTATACATTCTTATTCAATCTTGCATACAGACAGAGAAAAAAGCAAACTTCTAATTCATCTATCAGTATTGATGAAAATTAGTTCGTTTTTCATTGAAATTCGCTCACGTTTAATATTCGCCTTTCAATGTTAGTATGTTTGATTACGCCATTTCCAATGTTAGCCTCACATGCACCGGAAAAGAAGGTATCGCCCTCTACTATTCGCCATTGTTTTGATTATTTTGTCGGAATCGCCTAATACTTTGCGCCTTGTTTATGTTTTGATTTAAATTGCGCCTTTCACTTCTCGCCGTTGTTTTGATTAGTTCGAAGGTATCGCCTTTTACTCTTCGCCATGTTTATGTTTTGATCTGAATTCCGGAGCACTTCGGGATTAGGGCGTACATGCAAAATGTAAACAAACTGCTTCTTTCAATACAACGCATACTTTCCACTAAATAAAGAGTTTTGAAATTTTGATCCTGATTGTGCTGTTATTTTCTTAGTTAAATAGTATTTTAGCAAAGGGCGTAGTGTTATTTTCTAATCAAAACAATAATGCACTGAACAATTTACGCCATACTGATTGTTGACAAAGTGAAAGGGAGGTTTTGCCTGCTACTCAACTTAGTGCTCAATTGCACTTCCACACTTATTAATTGAGAGCTTTCTATACCAACACCAATGCATGAATTTGTATATTGCGAGGCAGGCACAATTATACTCCTATGCCCAGGGAAGCCGAGAAATTTTCCCACTCGAAAAATTCCCAGACCAGTCGGGAATCGAACCCGCCGCCTCCGGCTTGGTAGACCGACTTCGCTAACTGAGGTCCCATGCTCCTCATTCCCTTATTTACAGTGTTCATCAACATGTTACCAAAAGTGTATCTACAGGATTCAACACTAACGTTTGGCTGATCTGAACCATTTTCAGCATGCGGTGTTACTTCTTGGCTTTGTTTCGCCGCTGTTTCGGATCTCGATCCCAGATTTTCGTTTTTCGGTTGATTGCCAGATACGCACGCAACAGGCCTTTTCCATCCTAGGTTGTGATTCACAGTATTAGATGTGGTCAAATTTTCACTACTGCGAAAATAGCTACTGTTCACAGATCCAGTTAGCAGATTATTTTCGGGTTTTCTTACGTTTTTGATTCGATCCTGCCACTGACGGTATGCTGATATCGTCCTAGACCATTCGAGAAATAAAAACGAAAGATAGTATAAAACATACACAGAAAGAAACCTTGTAGTAAAAACTACCATTTTACCCGACTACGCCTATCTCTAAAACTACTATGAAATTTCAGTCAAATTTACTACGTTTATGGTAAAAACTTCAACGTTTGTGGTATATTTGACAGACCTCATATTGATATCAACCGCACCATGGTTGATCTAATCGCAGGCATGGTAAAATTAAACGCATTTATAGTCAGCTGAAAATTGTTAGTGATTGCGCTTAATTTAACCCTCGAAATGGTAGTTTCTACTACGGCTTTTTTTTGCGTGTACGATAAGTCTCGGTAGAGCTGGAACAACGGCGAATTTGAATTAATCGATTCTGTTCATAGATATTCTCTTTCGTGAATGAGCCTGTGCACGCTATAAAGAAAAATATATGAAAAATCATAACGACAAAAGAACTATAGGCTTATATGGATGCTCTCAGGATGGATGCGTTGGAAATCACGTAAGAAATAATAATAAACAATGAAGTTATATGGTCACGTCGTGTAATCGTGTCCACTCTGAAGGAACCTTAATTCACCTGTAAAAGCATTTCCGATTGTGTTTCACGATTTGGACGACAGATTAGTACTTTCTCTATTGACCTGTGTAACAAAAATATCACAAACTCTATTTGCACAACCGTGCTTGCCAAAAGAGCAACTCGATAAAGTGAAACGATCAATTTATTTATTTATTTGTCGTCAATCAGTAGTAGACCGTTTTGTTACAATGATATTTACAATTATATGTTACACTTCTTAAATATATAGTATGTCTTAAAAAACTAACATATCAGGTTTATATTTTTAATGTTTAGGTTATCTAATTGCATTGAAGTATTGCTTCAATTTTGTTTTAGTCATAGTGAAGTCAACATTTTCTCCGTGCTTATTGTATGTTGCCATCATCTGATTAAGAGGCCCAAACTTGGCGTAATTTGTGCGATGATGGCTTGTAGTAAATTGCGAAGCAGAATTCGAAGAAGACGATTACACACATTGCTTGCACGCTCGACGGTGCCTCACTTTCATATGTATTAATGTCCCTTTTTTTCTAACGAAAAAGTTACTCAATTTTCATAAAAAGCGTATTTACTCAGTACATGAGTAGATCCACTTCTTATGAAAAATGAGTAACTTTTATGTGAGAAAAACAGGGACAGTAATACAAATGAAAGAGAGACACCTTTGAGCATGTGGCTTACCGTATTGTTTAAACGATACGAATGTTTATTTAATAACCTCAACGTTCACTGCAGGGCTATCGACCTTCGATTGTTTACATAATGTATCTGATGCATTACCGCGTACGGTCGCATGTGTCGACATTGGAATGGCCTGCCCTGGATTTGATGGTATTCCGGGTTCTTCGTGCTTGAAATGGTTGGCAGTTGCGCAAATTGCTGGGTCTGATGTACCTGTGCCATGACCGGTAAAGACCTCAACCATGCTTGCGTATGATGCATCATAAATGACCGTAGCATGCAAAGCGGTTATCGGTGGCGGAATGGTCTGGGTTAGATTTAGCGTCGTTCTTTTTCGGGCCTGTTAGAAAAAAACAATGATTCAGATTTACCGTTTAGAATTGTTGACAAAAAGTTCTATTTCAGGAGCAATTTCTGAAAAGGTTGATACTGCATTTTTAACAAACACTTCAATCGTCGACGTCTTTCGAATTATAGCTCAATTTTGAAAACAAATAGCTCAATTCGGATTTGAACGGTATTTCTGTCGGATTTTGTCTTGAGTTTTCAAAATTGAACTAAAATTTGAGAGTGCTCGACGATTAAAGTGTTAGTTTTCAAATGCAGTATGCAAAATTGTTAAAATTACAATCAAAAATGAAGCGCAAATGATAATCAAACGATATACCTACTTACCTTAAGCTAAATTGCAGAACATTCAAACTTCGACTGGCAAGTTCTCGAATGCTCCGGTGCAGGACCAAGTCCGCAGGGAGGCGAAGAGGACATTTGCTTCGCGATTTGGATGATTGATGATTTTCTTCTTATCTTCATCTTTGGGCCCTGCGGGAAATTAGACGACACATTACATTTACAATTAAATATTGGAAATACGGATTCATCTACGAAAATGGGTTGACTGCAATTGTAAACAAACACAAGGCGATTGATGTGAATTTTTCGCGAAACTAAGAGCACAAGTCGGAAGAGGAACAGTTCCTCTAGCAGATTGTGCTGCATATTAGTTTTTGAAATCAATTTCTCGCGAAGATTCTCGAAATGCCGGAACAATTTGCTAGAAGAACATTTAATGTAGTGTCGTTCTTCTAGCAAATTGTTGTTCCGGCAACTCGAGATTCCACGTGAAGTATCCATTTAAAATTTGAGGTTATGTTAAACAATACCCACGAATGTGGGGCGCTGCTCTACAACATGGGGGCATACAGAGGAGCAGAGCTACGAGTCTTCTCCAACTAGAAAATTTTCCACTAACCTGGAGAAATCCTTTCTTCTTGGGGAATGCTTGATTGGCCAGTTTCGTGCGCTGCAGCTCTTCTTTTGTCGGCGGCATGGCAAGGAAAATTTACATCCATCACTGCAGCTGCTTTGTGCTATCGAAAAAGCAAAATGACAGTTGAATTTTTTCGCGCTTTTTATTTACACGAGACAGAAAAGTTACTCAACACGCTACTAAAAAGCTACTCGAATTTTAAGATTTGTACATTTGGGTAGGAGCTACCCAATTATTCAAAGCTAAACGTTCAAACACTACGTTACACTCCCCTGCACTTTGCTCAATTTTTGAGTACAGTTGTATGCTATCTCTTTTTCTCTTACGGAAATGTTACTCAATTTTCGTAAAAGTGGATCTACTCGAAAAATGGAAACAATTGTACTCAAAAATTGAGTAAAGTGAAGTGGGTGTGTACGCGCATAAGAGTACACGCTAAGAAAAAAGTACCCAGCGAAACAGTTGAGTGTGTGATGCCAATTTTGGGTGAAATTCTACCCAAAAGTAAGTAATTTACACCCAACGGGTCGGTTAACATTACTATACCCAAAATTGCTTTCCCACACTCAACTGCTCCGCTGGGTAATCGTTTCTTACGCTTGTTGTACACTGTTTGTCTAATAGCCAAATATTTGTCATAGGCAGCTAGACAGCTGACAAATATCACAGATGTTTGTCAGATGCCTATCTGCCTATGACAAATATTTGGCTATTGGACAAACAGTTTCTTACAAGCTTAAGCGTGTAGGAGGAGTTTTACAGCTTTTTTATTCCATTATTCCGCTTGCAGATAAATACTGGAATATCTACTAGCGACAATTTTTTTCTCTTTGTGTACGTTAAACCTTATGTCGGAAGTAGTGCGCTGTATAGCGCATCAGATGCGCACTACTTCCGACGTAAGGTTTAACATACACAACTGGAGAAAAATGGAATGTCGCCAGTTGATTTTTTCAGTTTTTATCTGCGAGCGGAATATGTATAACAAGGGTAAATGGGGGTGGTTTTAGATCTGATTACGTAGCGCCTGGAAGGGAGAAATAGATTCGAAAAATTTACACGTCAAAACGAATTAATCATTGACATCATCGGTGTTTGTTAGTGAGTGTAATAGTACAAGGAGAAATCCAAATTGCAGCGACTGCATATTTTTTTCTTACCTCTGCTGAAAACTTGAAGGAATTTTCTAATTCAGTTCATCCAGTTCATCCAGTCAGTGATTGCCAAAATAGATCGAAATTTATGCATGCATAAATTTATAATTTAAATAGAACAAAACAAAGTGTTTTCAGACAGTCGAATTCGTTGTGTGTCCCTTACCAAGTAACTACAAGCGTTATAGTGTAGCACTTATTTAACCCAAAATCAACATCGTTAAACGAAATTGCATCAATTCAACACTTGTCAAGTAATGAAGCGTTTTATTAGCTTTAAGAATGTATTGGTGCATTAATGCTACTTTAGCAATGTCTTATGGCATTATAAAAGATATTGCATTAGTTCAACCTTAGTGGGGCCTTTTTCAGCTTTAATCCAGCTTTAACGGTGCACTAAACGTAATACATATGCCCTATATATGCATGCTTACCCGAATAAAAAAGTTCAATAGGATTACCATACAGAACCATAAAGTAGTAATTGATTCAGTGGTAGTACAATACACCTTACTGTTCATGTATTGTTCCATTAGAATGACTCTATTGTCAACATTATACAGAGACAATAAAGTTCATTGTGGCCGAAATTTTGATGATAAAAAATGAATAGTTTTTTTTTTCAACGAGACATAGAGAATGCGCTGTATAGACCCAAGTAACCACGGGGCTGTATACCCTAATAAAAATTACATTGAAAATACCATACAATCTTATGTGCAAATACAGTGATATGAATGCTTGATTCTATAGATGTTATTGAACTTTACGATAGGATAACAATTGAACATATTGTTTTTCACCATTGAATCAATTGTGAATGGCAATTCTTCAATAGAAAGAAACGGTTGTTAAGTATCGTAACAATATAAAAAATATTTTTTTCCCTCGAATAATTTCCCGCATAATCACAAACCATTTCGGGACCATTTCCTTTATTGTTGACGACCGTTTCCATAATTGTTACGATATTTACCCTAATAGTTGACAACTATAAACTAACAATCTCCCATATAGGGGAGGTAACGGCTTAAGCACTCTGAGACCCTATTCCAAGCACGGGGTAAACGTTAACCTACAACGCTCATTTTTTGCAGTATGGTGCAGTATGTAATGATGCACCATACTGCAAAAAATGAGCGCTGTAAGTTAACGTCTACTCCGTGCTGGGCATAGGGTCTTAGGGTGCTTAAGCCGTTCCCTACCCTAGTTATAACAATATGTCAGATGGTAACAGGCTAAATAATATATGCCTATATGCTGAATAGGCGGTTAAGTTAGGCTACCATAACAAAATGGCAATTTTCACGAACAACAATTTAGCTGTACTCTATGCCATAAAGTTGGTATATAATCCAGACCGAGTGCAAACAATTAAAAACCTTTCAATGACAATATGGCAAACGTTAACAATGTGTGTTAATGTAGAGGTTGTATGGTGAAAATGAGATTAAACTATTCGATAACCATAACATAAAATGTGATAATATATCTTACATTCGAAATATATTTTCGACTATACAGCAAATTGTTTTTCGTTATGCGGGTTCTAATAAAAACTATTCATTTTATGGTTTTTTTATCCTCAAAATTTAGGCTACAATAGACTTTATTGTCTATGTATCATGTTGACAATAGAGTCATTCTAATGGAACAATACATGAACAGTAAGGTGTATTGTACTACCACTGAATCAATTACTACTTTACACAGGACTGAAGCGACTGTCATCCACGAACAACAATCGTGAAGCCGAAAATTTGCTGCATGTGGTGCTAATTTGACAGCTCGGCTTTCTTTAAGGCTGTAGGCAGCAAACACAATATACGCGGTGGAAGTTGGCGTAATTTTTGTTAATTTGATTCAAGAATAAGGTCTTCCGTATTGTAATTAGTGCAGTGGTTATCACAACGATAGTATTTTTTCACTGTTTATCAGTCAGGTATAATAATGTTTTATCTACATTACTGATACTAGTAGGTTGATAGAACAAATATTATAAGGAATTATAATCCACTGTAAACCGGGCTTAAAATGTTCAAATCGTCACTAGCGCCACACCAAAAATAGCAGGCTTCAAGAACTAACGCCTGCTTCAGTCCTCTGCTACTTTATGGTTCTGTATGGTAATCCTATTGTACTTTTTTATTCGGGTAAGCATGCATATATAGGGCATATGTATTACGTTTAGTGCATCGTTAAAGCTGGATTAAAGCTGAAAAAGGCCCCACTAAGGTTGAACTAATGCAATATCTTTTATAATACCATAAGACATTGCTAAAGTAGCATTAATGCACCAATACATTCTTAAAGCTAATAAAACGCTTCATTACTTAACAAGTGTTGAATTGATGCAATTTCGCATTAACGATGTTGATTTTTGGTTAAATAAGTGCTATACTTTAACGATTGTGGTTACTTGGGGAGTGACACGCAACTATGTCGACTGTCTCCAAACACTTTCTTTTGTCCTATATAAGTTATAAATTTATGCATGCATAAATTTCGATCCATTCTGGCAATCACTGACTGGATGAACCGGATGAACCGAATTAGAAAATTCCTTCAAGTTTTCAGCAGAGGTAAGAAAAAACTATGCAGTCACTGCAATTTGGATATCTCCTTGTACTATTACACTCACTAACAAACACCGACGATGTCAAGGATTAATTTGTTTTGACGTGTAAATTTTTCGAATCTATTTCTCCCTTCCAGGCGCTACGTAACCAGATTTAAAACCACCATCATTTACCCTTGTTTTACATATTCCACTTGCAGATAAAAACTGAAAAAATCAACTGGCGACATTCCATTTTTCTCCAGTTGTGTATGTTAAACCTTACGTCGGAAGTAGTGCGCTGTTTAGCGCATCTGATGCGAAATATTTGTCATAGGCAGATAGGCATCTGACAAACATCTATGATATCTGTCAACTGTCTAACTGCCTATGACAAATATTTGACTATTGGACAAACAGTGTACAACAAGCGTTAGAAAAGAGTAAAGAGAGAAAAGAGTGTAAATTACTTACTTTTGGGTAGAATTTCACCCAAATGTTAGTTATTTATACTCAACGGGTCGGTTAACATAACTATATACAAAATTGGCATCACACACTCAACTGTTTCGCTGGGTACTTTTTTCTTAGCGTGTACTCTTATGCGCGTACACACCCACTTCACTTTATTCAATTTTTGAGTACAATTGTATGCAATTTTTGAGTAGATCCACTTTTACGAAAATTGAGTAACATTTCCGTAAGAGAAAAAGAGATAGCATACAACTGTACTCAAAAATTGAGTAAAGTGCAGGGGAGTGTAACGTAGTGTTTGAACGTTTAGCTTTGAATAATTGGGTAGCTCCCACCCAAATGTACAAATCTTAAAATTCGAGTAGCTTTTTAGTAGCGTGTTGAGTAACTTTTCTGTCTCGTGTAAATGAAAAGCGCGAAAAAATTCAACTGCCATTTTGCTTTTTCGATAGTAAAAAGCTGCTGCCGTGATGGATGTAAATTTTCCCTGCCATGCCGCTGACAAAAGAAGAGCTGCAGCGCACGAAACTGGCCAAGCAAGCATTCCCCAAGAAGAAAGGATTTTCTAGTTGGAGAAGACTCGTAGCTCTGCTCCTCTGTATGCCCCCATGTTGTAGAGCAGCGCCCCACATTCGTGGGTATTGTTTAACATAACCTCAAATTTTATCTGGATACGTCACGTGGAATCTCGAGTTGTCGGAACAACAGTTGCTCCGACAACTCGAGATTCCACGTGAAGTATCCAGATAAAATTTGAGGTTATGTTAAATAAATTATTTGCTAGAAGAACGACACTACTTTAAATGTAGTTTCGTTCTTCTAGCAAATTGTTCCGGCATTTCGAGAATCTTCGCGAAAAATTGACGGATGGAGCGTATATGTACAAATTTTGTACAAAAACGCTCCATTCATCAATTTTTCGCGAATTATAGCTCGATTTCAAAAACTAATATGCAGCACAATCTGCTAGAGGAATTTTTCCTCTTCCGACTTGTGCTCTTAGTTTCGCGAAAAATTCACGTCCATCGCCTTGTGTTTGTTTACAATTGCAGTCAACCCATTTTCTTAGATGAATCCGTATTTCCAATATATAATTGTAAATGTAATGTGTCGTCTAATTTCCCGCAGGGCCCAAAGATGAAGAAATGAAGAAAATCATCAATCATCCAAATTGCGAAGCAAATGTCCTCTTCGCCTCCCTGCGGACTTGGTCCTGCACCGGAGCATTCGAGAACTTGTCAGTTGAAGTTTGAATGTTCTGCAACTAAGCTTAAGGTAAGTAGGTATATCGTTTGATTATCATTTACGCTTCATTTTCGATTGTAATTTTAACAATTTTGCATACTGCATTTGAAAACTAACACTTTAATCGTCGAGCACTCGCAAATTTTAGTTCAATTTTGAAAACTCAAGACAAAATCCGACAGAAATACCGTTCAAATACCAAATTGGGCTATTTGTTTTCAAAATTGAGCTATAATTCGAAAGACGTCGACGATTGAAGTGTTTGTTAAAAATGCAGTATCAACCTTTTCAGAAATTGCTCCTGAAATAGAACTTTTCGTCAACAATTCTAAACGGTAAATCTGAATCATTTTTTTTTCTAACAGGCCTGAAAAAGAACGACGCTAAATCCAACCCAGACCATTCCGCCACCGATAACCGCTTTGCATGCTACGGTCATTTATGATGCATCATACGCAAGCATGGTTGAGGTCTTTACCGGTCATGGCACAGGTACATCAGACCCAGCAATTTGCGCAACTGCCAACCATTTCAAGCACGAAGAACCCGGAATACCGTCAAATCCAGGGCAGGCCATTCCAATGTCGACACATGCGACCGTACGCGGTAATGCATCAGATACATTATGTAAACAATCGAAGCTCGATAGCCCTGCAGTGAACGTTGAGGTTATTAAATAAACATTCGTATCGTTTAAACAATACGGTAAACCACATGCTCAAAGGTCTCTTTCTTTCATTTGTATTACTATCCCTGTTTTTCTCACAGAAAAGTTATTCATTTTTCATAAAAAGTGGGTCTACTCATGTACTGAGTAGACACGTTTTTATGAAAATTGAGTAACTTTTTTGTGAGAAAAAAGGGACAGTAATACAAATGAAAGTGAGGCACCGTCGAGCGTGCAAGCAATGTGTGTAATCGTCTTCTTCGAATTCTGCTTCGCAATTGATCTTTTCACTTTATCGAGTTTCTCTTTTGGCAAGCACGGTTGTGCAAATAGAGTTTGTGATATTTTTGATACACAGATCAATAGAGGAAGTACTAATCTATCGTCCAAATCGTGAAACACAATCGGAAACGCTTTTGCAGGTGAATTAAGGTACCTTCAGAGTGGACACGATTACGCTACGCGACCATATAACTTCATTGTTTATTATTATTTCTTACGTGATTTTTTTTTGTCTTTTTGACTTTTGCTGTGAACCGTGTTTTGGTGTTGTCTCACTCACATCCAAAAGAAGCTTGAAAGCACGGCTCACAGTAAAAGTAATTTTTTTTTCTTTATAGCGTGCACAGGCTCATTCACGAAAGAGAATGTTTATGAACAGAATCGATTAATTCAAATTCGCCATTGTTCCAGCTCTACCGAGACTTATCGTATGTTTTATATCTTTTGTTTTTATTTCTCGAATGGTCTAGAACGAAACCGTCAGTGGCAGGATCAAATAAAAAACGTAAGAAAACCCGAAATCGTTCGAAAAGGTCGATAAAAATAGCAGCTGGGGCAAACGAGGACAATATTCTGCTAACTGGACCTACGGACAGTAGCTATTTTTGCAGTAGTGAAAATTCGACCAAATCTTATACTGTGAATCACAACCTAGGATGGAAAAGGCCTGTTGCCTGCGTATCTGGCAATCAACCGAAAAACGAAAATCTGGGATCGGGATCCGAAACAATGGCGAAACAGAGCCAAGAAGTTACACCGTATGCTGAAAATGGTTCAGATCAGCCAAACGTTAGTGTTGAATCCTGTAGATACACTTTTGGTAACATGTTGATGAACACTTTAAATAAGGGAATGAAAGGCATGGGACCTCAGTAAGCGAAGTCGGTCTAACAAGCCGGAGGCGGCGGGTTCGATTCCCGACTGGTCTAGGAATTTTTCGGGTGGGAAAATTTCTCGGCTTACCTGGGCATAGGAGTATAATTGTACCTGCCTCGCAATATACGAATTCATGCATTGGTGTTGGCATAAAAAGCTCTCAATTAATAAGTTTTTTTTTCACTTACTTATGTTCCGTCGGTCTATTTCCTCACGTGGTGACAATCACCGACGCCAGGGAGACGACTCCCACCACCTGGACCCTACCTAACGACTCATGACTATGAGCCGGGACCAACGGCTTTTCTTCCCTTCCGAAGGAAGACGTGACCAAGATTTTTTCGCCTCAGAAAAACCACCGACGTCGACTAGGATTGAACCCAGACCCACTGGGGTGCCAAAAGCAGTCACGCTTACCACTACACCACCGACGCCAGCACAATTAATAAGTGTGGAAGTGCAATTGAGCACTAAGTTGAGTAGCAGGCAAAACCTCCCTTTCACTTTGTCATCACTACGGCCAGAAGGCTGCGTGTCTTCGCATGACAAGGGACTGGCGACTCCACGAACCCTTGTCCAGTCGACAAATCCTTCGACTGCCTTAGGCTACCCTCCTAGGGAATCCCCGTTATATAGTTGTTAAAGGAACAGTGGAAATTTTAAGCATAAATGATTTGTAAAAACAAAGTTAAGACGAAAAGGAAATTCACGACTATACTGAACTTAAGATTCAATAAACACATTTATTTTTGTTTTTATTTGCACTAATAAATGTACTGGGATATTGCAAATTTCTACTGTTCCTAATAAAACAGTTGTGGGCAATAAAATGAGGAAGGATCTCACAAAAAAAAATAACAATTCAAATAACTTACCATAAAAGCATATCATTCTCTATGTTGCATCAAAAAATCAAGGAATACTTCTTTCCAACGCATCTTCCACTGCATGTTATTCGTATAGGACTCATTTGCTTTTATAGACTGATCCAATATGAATGGACCAAGAACTTAACTGCATATACTGCGCTGGTTTTTACAAGGTCTCACTCTTCTCATATAGAAGGACATCATGAAAGACCCAATTGCTATGTATACAAATTTCAACTTGAATAATTTACATGGAATTTCACACTTTAAAAATTAAATTACTTGACTATGTAAAAAGACAGTAAGTCAATGCACTTCCAACCGTTCACTTACCGAAAACGCAACCTACCTCTTGTTGCATTATTAAATCCTCGTAAAATCAAATTTAAAGTGATGGTAACAATCTTCCCAACCTCACTCGCGTCCTTACACAATAATGACAAAGCAAGCAAATATTAAATAAAACTACAACCATTAAGTTGAGCTAAGGTATTGAATAAGGAGTGTATCGAAAAGTAGTTATAAACTTCCAAATAATAAAATAGGCATGAAAACATGGTTAAAATTAACATACTATTTCAGTTTATTATAGCTTAACATGTTTACAAAAGATCCAAACGGAAAAACTAGTCATCATGTTCATTTCTGTAGAATGCCCGTACCTTTGATTTGACACCTGCCATCAAATTCTGCACAGTGACCTTTGTGCACTTCCTGGATGCCGCTGCCCAATTTTTCTTAAAATCGGTCATGTTTTGGGACACTGTACCATCCTTCTTAAATATACGCTTGACTATTGCCCAATAGCGTTCGATCGGTCGCAACTGGGGACAGTTTGGTGGGTTGATGTCTTTTTCTACGAACTTGATGTTATTCTCCGTCAGCCACTGTAGAGTGGATTTGGCGTAATGTGCCGATGCCAAATCTGGCCAGAAGAGAGGAGGGGACTGGTGCTTTCTATATAATGGTAGCAACCTGTTCTTCAAACATTCCTTTTGATAAATCTCAGCATTTATAGTTCCTTTTGTATAGAAAATTGAAGAACGCAAGCCACATGTGCAAATAGCTTGCCAAATGAGCACCTTCTGACCGAATTTCTCCATCGCAACAGTCGTATCTGCGGTTGGCACACGTTCCCCAACAGATTTAGTATAAAACTGCGGCCCCGGTAGCGTTCTTGAATCTTCTTTAACGTATGTTTCGTCATCCATCAAAATGCACTGGTCGACATTGTCCAAAATGCAGCTGTACAGCTTTCGAGCCCTGGTTTTGGCACGAGACTTTTGTTCCGGAGTTTGTTTGGGCACTTTCTGCTTTTTGTACGTCTTCAAGTCATTCCTGCGCTTGATTCGTTGAATCATTCCGATGCTGGTCCTGAACTTCTTGGCTAGATCGCGAGTAGAGGCAGATTTGTTCCGTTGAATATAATCCACAACTTTTTGGTCCAAATCGGGGTTGCTGGAGCCGGGTTTCCAGCCACTTCTTGGTAAATCCTTGAGGGAGCACTCCTTACCAAACTTTTCGATGATGCGTTTTACACTTGCCGGGTGAACATTTACTCTTTTCGCAATCTGGTTGTAAGTAACACCCTTTTCGGTGCACCAAGTGTGCAGAATTTTCTTTTTAGTCTCAAATTCAATTCGCGACATTTTGAATACAACTTTATCAACGGAAATGAATGAACCGAATAATCATTTTTGACATGTAAACAAAGCAAATGGCGCTTACACGCTAAAAATATATACAGTAGTTTATGCGTAATAACGCATCGAATGTTTATAACTACTTTTCGATACACTCCTTAAAGGGCTTTTAATTTATACTGTTAAATAGAACAGATTTAAAAAAAAATCTGAATCAACAATAGAAAAAGGCCCATCAACATTTGTAAACAAACACTTCTTAGCCCGTTTTCTCGGAAGCCGTTAGCTACACACGCAAACCTACAGAATCATCGTGTAGGGAAACTTTATATTATATATATATATATATATATATATATATATATATATGAATACATAAATATATATATATATATATATATATATATATATATATATATATATATATATATATATATATATATATATATATATATATATATATATATATATATATATATATATATATATATATATATATATATATATATATATATATATATATATATATATATATATATATATATATATATATATATATATATATATATATATATATATATATATATTTATGTATTTATATATATATATATATATATATATATATATATATATATATATATATATATATATATATATATATATATATATATATATAAATATATATATTTAAATATATATATATATATATATATATATATATATATATATATATTAATATATATATATATACATATATATATATATATATATATATATATATAAACAGGGGATGATCAAAAAGGAGAAGACTAGCAAAATGTTGTCCAGATTCAAAGTGATACAGTTCGGTAAATAAGTAATTATTCTAAATTCTGCATGTTCAATTAAAATTTGATTTGACTTCCGGGCACCGGAGATAGCACGGATACTTTGAGGTTATGTCAAATGTGCTAATTTTCTGCAGCTCGTTATTTTTTATGTTACTTGAAATTCGGAAATATTATATTTTTCTCAGAAACGAGAGTTCATAACAACTCTGTCAGTGGTTAAAGATCGTGAATCGGCCCATAAACAACCGAGATATGGCTATTTCCGTAAAATGTAGTTTTTTACCCAATTGCCTGACACTTCTTATGTTGAAAAACATGGATTACCGAAATTTCGGTATTGCTGGAAAACCGGGAAAAACATTAATAATGACTTATTTTTGTACGGTATTTTTTACCGAAACTGCTAGCAGCTCAATGAGAGAATTTTTAACCAAATTTAGGTAAAATATAACGATAAAATCTGTAAATCCACTTTACTGAAACAATAAATAAAATCAAATGTTTTGTTTCGGTAAATTATACCGATACTTTAGGTTTTGCTACCAAAACCTAATTTTCGGTAAAAAAAAAACCGTATTTTCGGTAATCTTATCTTAGCGTGTAGAAGAAGACAAAAGGTGACAGGATTGAGTGCTTGCGCATGGGACAAATCAAGATTAAGTGCTGAAGTGTGCAGTTCGAAATGCCATTAGAGCTTACGGAATTTCAACGGGGCCGTATAGTCGGTGCTCGAGAAGCCGGTGCTTTGATCGCTCAAACATGCAAACTGGTTGGTGTTGCCAAGGCCACAGTTTGCCGGATAATGTCGGAATATAAAAAACATGGAAAAACATCGCCTGATAAGAATAGCTGTGGACGGAAGCAGAAGATGGATGACCGGCAGCAACGTTCGTTGAAGCGCATAGTCAAAGCAGACAGACGCATTAGTGCTGTTAAAACAACTGCTGCTTTGAACAATGCTCTTCAAGAACTAGTTTCTACATCAACTGTCCGAAGGGAGCTGCACGAAATGAATCTTTACGCTCGTGCGGCCATTTCTAAACCGCTAATAAAACCGCAAAACGCGGTAAACAGGAAGCGCTGGTGCAAGGATCATACGGAATGGACGCCAGAGCAATGGAACTAAGTTGTGTGGTCGGACGAATCATCTTTTACCTTGTTTCCAACTACAGGTCGAGTGTACGTATGGCGTACTCCTGGAAAAGCCTACAACCCTGGCTGCCTTCTGCCAACCGTTAAACATGGCGGGGGGTCAGTTATGGTATGGGGTGCAATATCGTGGCATTCGTGGCATTCTCGTGGCATAGTTGCTATGAAGGGAAAAATAAAGGCCAAAGATTATCAAAAAATATTGGATGACCAGGTATTTTATAGAAAACCTTCACAATACACTTAAAATAACACAATTGCCCAACAGGTGCTGCCAATGATAAAGACCATCTTTCCTGATGGCAGAGGAATCTACCAAGACGACAACGCTCCAATCCACACTGCTCAATTCATAAAGGCGTGATACGAAGAGCATGACACAGACTTTCATCACCTTGATTGGTCAGCACAGTTACCAGACTTCAACATTATCGAGCCACTTTGGTCTACATTAGAAGCACGCGTGAGAAGTGTATTTCCACCACCATCGTCTCTAAAAGCGTTAGAGAAGATTTTGATCGATGAGTGGTATAAAATACCTATCGAAACAATCCAAAAATTAAACGATTCCATGCCTAGGCGTATCCTAGCCGTTTTGAATGCGAATGGTGGACCCACGCCTTATTAAACGCGATTTTCCTTTCAAACGATCTATCTAATCAAAACAACTGAATTATTGTTAGCATATCCAAACTTTTATATATTTTCGAAACTATGTTTGAATAATTTGCCATTGAATCCTGATGCCCACAATAGAAACCTCAGATTCGCCACCAGTGGTATTGGTTACTTAAATCATGAAGTTTGATGTGTTGCTAGCCAGGTTGGACATCGTTCTAAATCCAGCCACTTCCCTGGGGGAACCCGGAATCCGCAACGTCACCAGGTGTGGCCAATGTGACCGTAAACTCTCAGGTTGACTACCAGTGGTATTGGTTTGTAAAATCATGAAGTTTGATATGTCGCAAGCCAGGATTGATACAGTTCTAACTCTGGCCATTACACTGGTAGGGTATTTTCTTCACGATTCCCGATAATGAATCTGGAACTACGGAAAATAACGAAATGTCCAATACTTTTCCAAAAACTAAGATAAATTTGTAATCGTATGGAAAAAGTTGCATCTAATTTGGTTAAGGGTACGCAGAGTTACAGATAAATTAAAAAAGAGTTTTTCGACATAAGAAGATGAATGCAACTTACTGAAAGGAAAAAGGACGATATTAAGTTGGAAATTTACCAAACTATCTGATGAAGGTAACAGTTTTGTGTTTAATGGCATAGTTTTAGAGTTAGAGTAAATTTCTGGCAAGCATAGACCAAAACAGAAAAAGTTTAATATCTCAGTGATTTTTGAGATTTGATCATATGCTTAGAACAATTTTTTTCTTCAAATATGATCGTCTATCGCCCCTTAAAATATTTGCACTAAGGAACCGAACACCCTGTATATACAGCGATTCCACGGGAAAAGAATAGAGTTGAAAAATAAATTGTCCGATTTTGCTCAAATCGCTTGGTATGTTCTTCATCGAAAATAATAACACCCATATTTTTTTATTTTTTTACTAGAGTGACCATGTTTGATATAGGGTTACCAGAAAAATCGTCATTTTTCGAAATTTATTATTTTTAAAACACATAACTTCTGAACCACTCAATCGATCAGCAATGTTTTTTTATAAATAGAAACCTTATTACTTTTTGTATTTATTAAAAAAATTGATTGAAATAATAAATGCACATTTGATAGAATGGTCAAAGTATTCGTTTTTTATGGTTTTTGAAATGTTGGACGTTGGAGTACTATTTTTTTATATTTTTTTTATGAATATTCAAACATCTTCACATAACATGTCAAAAAAATTGAAATGTTCATTGAGCCGTTTTTTAAATTTCAAGTTTTTGCCCATACACACATGGAATGAGCATCATTTTCCATCACTTCAAAATAACTGCGGGAATCATTTCATTGAAGTTATCAAACTTATTCCTAATCAATTCATTAAAACCATATTTACAAATCTAGTTTTATTTGTGAAGTATTGTATCCATCAAAAGAAGGGGAGGCTGGTCCAATTCTGACCCCATTAAATTTAAGAATTTAAGAACTATAAATCAGCCTCAAATTGTTCAAAAGCAGAGACCAACATTGCTAGGGTTTACTGAGTCATGGTTTACGCTATAACTGGAACCACAATGGTCCGTTATCGTCCAAATTCAGCACGAGTGCTCATGAGGATTCCAGAGGCAGTCATGTCGAATTTGAGTTGTAGCGTAAACCACGACTGAGTAAACTTAACTCATATTTTGTATTCATCCACATTGAGTGAACCGAACTGAAACCTTATTAAAGAAACGTTTAATACAATGAAGCACGACTGCTCAAATTGCCATGTTTAGATTAATAGTTACAGCAAACCTACTCCTAAACTATATGGTTATGCAGTGGAAAGGAGAACAAAGTTGGGTAAAAGCTATTCCTCCTTTTGTAATACCTGCTATTGCAGATTTTATCGCTTTATCAAGAAAGAAAACGAGCCAGCAACTCCAAGTGCAGTTAATCTAGAATGTGAAAATCAAGAACTCACCGTTTCTGAACCGTGTTTAATTTTCAAAGAGCAATATCCTACTTTTTAAATTGGATTTTCAATGTTTTCCAGTAGCCGCCCAAAAAATTGTATTCTGGCTGGTCCAAGTGCAACGCATACTGTCTGCGTATGCATTTATCATCAGAATGTTAAATTAATGTTTAAAACCCTTAAGGTTAAGAAACTTATTCCTTACCATTTTAAAACGTATCTTGACTTGTTTTTTAAATTACTCTGTGAAAATCCTACAGAGAAATGTTGGTTGAAAATCATTGCCCGGTACGCAGACACTGGAGAATGACCTGATGAAACCTGATGAATTTTCTTGAAAACATCGATTCCTTAGAATTTAAACAATAGAAGCAAACAGATCGTTGTCATGTAAATTCAATGCACAAGAGTTTATGGAAACATTTTTAGAAAAATTAAGCGAATTATGTCCGCATAATGTTATTGCGGAGCAACAAGGTAACTACTTAAAACAACTTAAAATTAATTTGAAAGCAACTGATTGCATTATAATTGCTGACTTCTCTGAAAATTACTCTTTTGTTATTCAGGACGCCATACAAGGTTTTCATTGGGAAAACGCTCAATGCACAATCCATCCTTTTGCCATATACCCAAGAAACCACGAGGCTGTAATAGCGTGCATATATAGGGCATATGTATTACGTCTAGTGCATCATTGAAGTTGAATTAAAGCTGAAAAGGGCCCCACTAAGATCGAACTAATGCTATATCTTCTGTAATGCCATAAGACATTGCTATAGTAGCATTATTGCATTGGTAATGCATCACTACATTTTCAAGCTTAAATAACGCTTTACTACCTGACCACTGTTGAATTGATGTGATCCCGCATCACCGATGTTGATTTTGGGTTGAATAAGTGCAATAATATAATGCTTGTGGTTACTTGGGTATTATAAGGATGAAGCACAAAATTTAAAGTTCACAAGCTTCATAGCAATCGCAGAATTTACTTAACATAACCATGTTGCCTTTCGGCTGTTTTTAACAAACTGTGTGAATTTCATTAAATAAAAAGCTACCTCACCTGAAAAATATCCATTTATTTTTCTGATGGATCAGGCAGTCAATACAGAAATAAGATGACTGCTTTCAATTTGTGCCACATGTACAAGGAATTCGGTCTTAATGCAGAGTGGAACTTTTTTGCCACTTGCCATGGAAAAGCGCCTTGTGACGCTTTAGGAGGCGTTCTAAAGTGAAACGCTTCAAAAGCAAGTTTACAAGGCCATCATATTACAACTGCATACGAACTTTACTCTTGGGCTGTTTCTAAAGTAGATTCCAAAATATGTTACTTGTTTTTCTCGGAAAAAGATTACAATGCAATGGAAAAGAAAATAAAGAACCGTTATTCTCCTGTAAAACAAATCTCTGGGACACAATCGTTTCATAACTTTAAGCCACAAAATGAAAATTACATTATCGTGAAACGGCTTTCGTTTTCAGATGAAGAAAAGTGCGTTAAATTGTAAGAATTTTGCTTTCTGATATTTATTTTGATGAATTATGTAGAATAAAAATAATTAAAAAATCAAATTAAATGCTGAGTTTTAATTGAAGGTAATCTGAGAAAACCCTTGCTTATAGACTAAAGCTTTGAGATTTGAGCACCAATTCCTCAATATAGTGGAGCCTGGTCCAATCCCGACCCTGTGGCCAATTCCGACCTCCCAAGATTCTCTCAGACAGCGCTGGTAGCCAAATTTTTAATAATACCAATGGAAAGCTTTCATTACACAAAGAATTTCAACGTAGATTGCATTGGTCGGAGAAATTGTGTTCGTTGCACTTCAAAATTGACTAAATTTGAGAAAAAATGTTCTACACGCTAAAAACATTTGTATTCTAGTTTCGGTTCGGTTCCATCAAAATAACCCTAATGTGGAATAATTCAAAATATGAGTTAAGTTTACTCAGTCGTGATTTACGCTACAACCCAAATTCGGCATGACTGCCTCTGCCATCCCTATGAGCACTCATGCTGAATTTGGACGCTAACGGACCATTGTGGCTCCAGTTATAGCGTAAACCATGGCTGAGTAAACCCTAGCAATGTTGGTCTCTGCTTCTAAACAATTTGAGGCTGATTTATAGTTCTTACATGTAATGGAATCAGAATTGAACCAGCCTCCCCTACTTATGATGAGTACATTACTTCACAAATAAAACTAGATTTGTCAACATGGTTATCATGAATTTATTAGGAATAAGTTTGATAACTTCAATGAAATGATTCCCGCAGTTATTTTGAAGTGGTGGAATATAATGCTCATTCCATGTGTGTATAGGCAGAAGACTTGAAATTTTCAAAAAAATTAACTCAAAACGGCTTAACGAACATTTAAGATTTTTTGATATGTTATGTTAAAATATTTGAATTTTTATAAAAATATATAAAAATAAATAGTTGTTGTGGTTCAACATTTTAAAAATCATAAAAATCCAATATATTGACCATTTTAGCAAATTTGAGGACAATAATTATTTAAAAAAATATTTAATAAAAACAAGAAGTAATAATCTTTCTATTAATAAAAAAAACATTGAAAATCGATTCAGCGGTTCAGAAGCTATGACATTTTAAATATAAAAAATTTCGAAAATTGTCGATTTTTCTGGTAACCCTATATCGAACATGGTCACCCAAATAAAAAAATAAAGAAATACGTGTCTTACTATTTTCGATGAAGAACATACCAAGCGATTTTGAGCAAAATCGGACGACTTTTTTTTTCAACTCTATTCTCTTCCCGTGGAATCGCTGTATATGTTACAGCGATTCCACGGAAAAAGAATGGTGGGGAAAAAAAAGTTGACTGATTTAGCTCAAAATCGCTTGGTATGTTCTTCATCGAGAATAATAAGACCCGTATTTTTTAATTTTTTTATTAGGGTGACTATGTTCGATATACGGTTACAAGAAAAATCGACATTTTTCGATATATTTTATTCTTAATATATTATAACTTCCTAACCACTGGATAGATTTTCAATATCTTTTTATAAATAGAAAGATTATTAGTTCTTGTTTTTATTAAAAATATTGTTTAAAATAATTAATGTACTCAAATTTGCTAAAATGGTCAATATATTCGTTTTTATGATTTCCGAAATGTTGGACCAGGTACTTATGTTTTTTTTAGAGTCTAAAGCATTGAGATTTGAGCTCCAATTCCTCAATATAGCGGAGCCTGGTCCAATCTCGACCCTGTGGCCAATTCCGAGATCCCAAGATTCTCTCAGACAGCGCTGGTAGCCAAATTTTCAATAATACCAATGGAAAGCTTTCATTACTCAAGGAATTTCAACGTAGATTGCATTGGTCGGTGAAATTGTGTTTTTTGGACTTCAAAATTTATTTTTTAACTTGAATTAGTTGGAGAAAAAATATTCTACACGCTAAACAAATGTGTATTCTAGTTTCGGTTCGGTTGACTCAAAATGACCCTAATGTATAATAATTAAAAATATGAGTTAACTTTACTCAGTCGTGGTTTACGCTACAACTCAAATTCGGCATGAGTGCCTCTGCCATCCTTATGAGCACTCATGCTGAATTTGGACGCTAACGGACCATTGTGGCTCCAGTTATAGCGTTAACCATGGCTGAGTAAACCCTAGCAATGTTGGTCTCTGCTTTTAAACAATTTGAGGCTGATTTATGATGGGGTTCAGAATTGGACCAGCCTCCCCTACTTTTGATGGATACAATACTTCACAAATGAAACTAGATCTGTCAACATGGTTATCATGAATTTATTAGGAATAAGTTTGATAACTTCAATGAAATGATTCCCGCAGTTATTTCAGAATTGGACCGGGTCAGAATTGGACCAGCCTCCCCTACTTTTGATGGATACAATACTTCACAAATGAAACTAGATCTGTCAACATGGTTATCATGAATTTATTAGGAATAAGTTTGATAACTTCAATGAAATGATTCCCGCAGTTATTTTGAAGTGATGGAAAATGATGCTCATTCCATGTGTGTATAGGCAAAAAACTTTAAATTTTCAAAAAATTTAACTCAAAAACGGCTCAATGAACATTTGAGATTTTTTGATATGTTATGTAAAAATGTTTGAATTTTAATAAAAAATATAAAAATAAATAGTCGTTGTGGTCCAACATTTTGAAAATCTTAAAAAATAAATATATTGACCATTTTAGCAAATTTGAGTACGTTAATTATTTTAACAAATATTTTTAATAAAAACAAGAAGTAATAATCTTTCAATTCATAAAAAAGTATTTAAAATCGATCTAGCGGTTCAGAAGTTATGATTTTTCAAAAATAAAAAATTTCGGAAAATGTCGATTTTTCTGGCAACCCTATATCGAACATGGTCACCCAAATAAAAAAATAAAAAAATACGGGTCTTATTATTTTCGATGAAGAACATACCAAGCGATTTTGAGCAAAATCGGACAACTGTATATATATATATATATATATATATATATATATATATATATATATATATATATATATATATATATATATATATATATATATATATATATATATATATATATATATATATATATTTATATCCAGCGATTCCACG
Organism: Aedes japonicus; assembly: GCA_034211315.2. Lineage (NCBI taxonomy): Eukaryota > Metazoa > Arthropoda > Insecta > Diptera > Culicidae > Aedes > Aedes japonicus. The sequence continues at coordinate 96,590 of JASCZW010005312.1, forward strand.
GGAAGAGAATAGAGTTGAAAAAGAAAGTTATCCGATTTTGCTCAAAATCGTTTGGTATGTTCTTCATCGAAAATAATAAGACCCGTAATTTTTTATGTTTTTATTAGGGTGACCATGTTTGATATAGGGTTACCAGAAAAATCGACATTTTTAGAATTTTTTTTTAAAAATAATCATAACTTCTGAACCGCTGAATCGATTTCAATGTTTCTTTATAAATTGAAAGATTATTACCTTTCCTTTGTTTTTTAAAATATTGGTTAAAAAAATTAATGTACTCAAATTTGCTAAAATGGTCAATATATTTGTTTTTTATGATTTTCAAAATGTTGGACCACAACGACTATTTATTTTTATATATTTTTATAAAAACACAAACATTTTTACATAACATATCAAAAAATCTTAAATGTTCATCGAGCCGTTTTTGATTTAAATTTTTTGAAAATTTTAAGCTTTTTGCCTATACACACATGGAATGAACATCATTTTCCATCACTTCAAAATAACTGCGGGAATCATTTCATTGAAGTTATCAATCTTATTCCTAATCAATTCATGATAACCATGTTTACAAATCTAGTTTTATTTGTGAAGTAATGTACTCATCAAAAGCAGGGGAGGCTGGTCCAATTCTGACCCCATTACATGTAAGAGCTATAAATCAGCCTCAAATTGTTTAAAAGCAGAGACCAACATTGCTAGGGTTTACTCAGCCATGGTTTACGCTATAATTCGAGCCACAATGGTCCGTTAGCGTCCAAATTCAGCATGAGTGCTTATAAGGATTGCAGGGACACTCATGCCGAATTTGAGTTGTAGCGTAAACCACGACTGAGTAAACTTAACTTTTTGGCATTGTGTGCGTAAGGTAAACAACTCAACTGTTTTTGTTATTTCCCTGTGCTAATTTTGTTTTTTTTCCTACGTTTCCTTGAAATTTTCTGTGCTTTTATCAACAATTTGGACGCATCGTTCATTGTCGCACTGCTGTTTGTTGGAGTACAACGATTTTATACACTTCCTGAGTCCTGTTTTCTGCGAAATTGTGCTGATACCCCGAAGTGAATAAATTACTACAGCAGCAATGGAGTCAATTTACTTTGCCTGCACTCACACTGTGAACAAGGCGGATGAAATTATGTGCAATGGTTTCTGTAAATCATCGTTTCACCTAAAATGTGTGCACCAGTCTACAGAAATCCGCAACATTATTACCAACTGTTCCCAGCTCTACTGGATGTGTAAAGCCTGTACGAAAATGATGGCTCATGCTAATTTTCATCAAGCAATCGCATCCACTAATAGTGTTATGGATTTGATGGCGGAAGAGCACACAAAAGCGCTGAATGAATTGAGGAAGGAGATAGCACTCAACACAAACAAAATCAACACTATTCTGCAGCGAACACCGTTACAAACAACACCACACATTCCAAGATCGCAGATCTCTGCAACGTCGAGGAAACGGCCACGGCTTTTGCTAGATGCACCGACAAACCATGATATGGTATCTGTTGGTACTAAAGAAATCGCACCTGATGAATCCATCCCGTTAGCTGCGACGCAAGGGGAGGATTTGTTTTGGTTATATCTGTCCGGCTTCGATCCTCATGCAACGGTACAACAAATTGAGAAGCTAGTTAAAAACAATCTCAAAACCGATAGCACTGTTGATGTTGTCAAGTTGGTGCCTAAAGGGAGAACTGTGGATGAACTAACGTTCGTATCGTTCAAAGTTGGCCTGAAAATGCAGCTAAAGGACACTGCCTTATCTGGATCGTCATGGCAGAAGGGAATTAGCTTCCGTCAGTTCGACTTCAGCCACATCGCATCTTCTCGAACAACATTTCGCTTCCAACCCACACCAGAAATCCATCAGCAGTAATCATCAGTCTATGGTACGTACCGAGATTTTTTCTACTCCGAATGAACGACCCACTACACTCATCCGAAACACACAACACTCGTCTTCTTCACTCGATATTCAATCGATCTCAAAACAACACAATGATCCCAGAAAAACACAACAGACGTTCACTTTGTACTACCAAAACGTCCGTGGCCTCCGTACGAAAACAAACGATTTGTTTTTGTCACTATCTGGTAGTGACTACGATGTCATAGCTCTTACAGAAACATGGCTCAATAACGATATCGGAAACACAGAACTCGCACACAACTACACGATTTATCGGTGCGATAGAAATGCTAACACCAGCTGTTTTTCACGTGGAGGTGGAGTACTAGTTGGGGTGAGGAAGGGGCTGCACAGTACGTCTGTTAGTCTTGCTGAATGTGAGCGATTAGAGCAGATCATTGTTCGTGTTGTTTTGCCGAATTTTGAGCTGTATGTTTGCGCCATTTATCTCCCACCCAACAGTGAAACGTATCTGTATGAGCAGCATTCTGCTTGTGTTCAGAACCTACTTGATCTTGCTGGCAATCGTGGCCGTGTTTTGGTTGTTGGTGATTACAACCTTCCCCACTTGTGTTGGATGCACGATGTAGAAATAAACTCCTTTCTGCCGATCAATGCCTCGTCTGAGCAAGAGATAGCCCTGATTGAGTCGATTGTAGGCTGTGGTCTTTAGCAAGTTAATGACTTGACCAACGTAAATGGAAGGCTTCTTGATCTGGCATTTGTGAACGACGATAAGTGTGTGGAGCTACTTGAGCCACCGTTGCCATTGTTGAGAATCGATCATCACCACAAGCCATTCGTACTAAAATTTGAAACTACTAGCAAGTGCGATGATTTGAATGTGTCGGACACTCTCAACTTTGATTTCAACCGATGTGATTTCGCATCGCTAAACGAATTAATTTCTGCTGTTCGCTGAGATGAGTGTCTTGTTGGGTGTAGTATGGAAGAGGCAGTTTCCGTCTTTTATCAACGGATTTTTTCAATTGTTCGTGATGTTGTCCCGGTGAAGCCGATTTTCGGGGACAAGACAACCTTGGTGGAACAGCGAGCTTCAACATTTACGGAATCGACTACGGAAGGCTAGAAAACGTTTTTTTCGGTCGAGGGATGTACAGCGAAAAGTGGAGCTGCGTGACTTAGAGAGCGAATATAACTCTTTGCATGCGCGATGCTTTAGCAACTACATTCATCGCACAGAAGAAAGAATCAAGCAGGATCCCAAAACTTTTTGGTCGTTCATTAGAAGCAGAAAGTAGAACAATGGAATTCCTTAGCGCGTTTCCTACAACGAGACAACAGCCGAAACTTCACTCGACTCGGCAAATTTGTTCTCGTCCTTCTTTCGAAGTGTGCTAAGTAACAACCGATCACCTTCGTCTGAAGCGTACCTGGACAGTTTGCCTCGATACGACTTCAACATGGCGCTTTTTAACTTTTCTCAGGGGGATGTGCTGAGAAAGCTACAAGGGATAGATGACTCTAAAAGTGCTGGGCCAGATCGTGTCTCTCCGATATTCACCAAGAACTGTGCTGATTCGCTTACCGTGCCCGCCACCATTCTTTTCAATCGTTCGATTCTGGAAGGCATTTTCCCAAGTGCTTGGAAAACAGCTGCTATTACTCCCATTCACAAAGGCGGCAGTATACACAACATCGAGAATTACCGTGGCATCTCGATCTTGAGTTGTATGCCGAAAGCTTTTGAAAGCCTCATCCACGATTCGCTTTATCCTCACGTGCATCATATAATCTCCGAGTTTCAGCATGGATTCGTGAAAAAACGCTCAACTTCTACCAACCTGATGACTTTTGTTTCTTCGTTAGTCGACGCACTGGAAAAGCGACAACAAATCGATGCCATCTATATCGATTTCACCAAAGCATTTGATAGAATGCCGCATGCTTTGATGGTGGATAAATTGAATAGAATGGGCCTTCCTACTTGGTTGACTCAATGGATATTCTCTTACCTAACGGGGCGTTGTGCCTACGTACTCATTAATGGGACGTGCTCGGATCCATTCGATATCACATCTGGTGTGCCCCAAGGGAGTCATTTGGGTCCAATTCTTTTTGTGCTATTTGTCAACGATCTTTGTGAAACGATTAAATCGCCAAAAATAATGTTTGCAGACGACCTGAAGTTCTACCGCGTGGTTTCATCGTTAGTTGATTGTTGTTCTCTTCAAGCTGACATCGAGGTATTGTTGGGTTGGTGCAAGCTAAACGGCATGGAAGTCAACGTCCGTAAATGTAACGTCATCACATTCTGTCGAACAAGGAATGCAACCATCTTCGATTACAGAATGGAGATAACGAGTATCGCTAGAGTGAGCACAGTAAAGGATCTCGGTGTACTACTTGACAGCAAGCTAAATTTCTCACAACAAATAGCAGCAACGACCGCTAAAGCCTACGCGATACTTGGATTTGTTAAACGAAATACGAAGCAGTTTGAAGACGTTTATTGCTTGAAGTCGCTCTACTGTGCGCTGGTACGCAGTATATTAGAATATGGTGTTCTTGTGTGGGCGCCATACCATGTCATTCATATTCAACGGATTGAACGAATTCAACGCAACTTTCTTCGGTTTGCGCTCCGCCGGCTGCCTTGGAATGATCCAGTAAGACTGCCCCCCTACGAACAGCGATGCGCTTTGGTACGCCTACCGACGTTGGCTGATAGAAGGGTTCTCTTGCAACGGCTTTTCATATTCGACATCTTGAGTAATAAAATTGATTGTTCGGCGCTCCTGAGTAACATACAACTTAACGCTCCAGCAAGAATAACTCGGCGTACGGATTTCCTTCGACTATCTACGCATCGTACTTTATTCGGACAGAACAACCCATTTGACGTTTGTTGCCGTAGATTTAATGAAGTGTCTGACCATTTTGATTTTAACACATCCAAGACAATGTTCAAAACTAGAATTAGTGCTTAGTATAATCTGTCTGTACGAGTTATTCGAAGACAAGTAAATAAATAAATAAATAAATATTTTGAATTAATCCACATTGAGTGAACCGAACTGAAACCTTACTAAAGAAACGTTTAATACAATGAAGCACGACTGCTCAAATTGCCATGTTTGGATTAATAGTTACAGCAAACCTACTCCTAAACTATATGGTTATGCAGTGGAAAGGAGAACAAAGTTGGATAAAAGCTATTCCTACTTTTGTAATACCTGCTATTGCAGACTTTATCGCTTTATCAAGAAAGAAAACGAGCCAGCAACTCCAAGTGCAGTTAATCTAGAATGTGAAAATCAAGAACTCACCGTTTCTGAACCGTGTTTAATTTTCAAAGAGCAATATCCTACTTTTTAAATTGGATTTTCAATGTTTTCCAGTAGCCGCCCAAAAAATTGTATTCTGGCTGGTTCAAGTGCAACGCATACTGTCTGCGTATGCATTTATCATCAGAATGTTAAATTAATGTTTAAAACCCTTAAGGTTAAGAAACATTTTCCTAACCATTTTAAAACGTATCTTGACTTGTTTTTTAAATTACTCTGTGAAAATCCTACAGGGAAATGTTGGTTGAAAACCTGTGATCATTGCCCGGTACGCAGACACTGGAGAATGACCTGATGAATTTTCTTGAAAACATCGATTCCTTAGAATTTAAACAATAGAAGCAAACAGATCGTTATCATCTAAATTCAATGCGAATGGATGCAGAAGAGTTTGTGGAAACATTTTTAGAAAAATTAAGCGAATTATCTCCGCATAATGTTATTGCGGAGCAACAAGGTTAAACTACTTAAAATTAATTTGGAAGCAACTGACTGCATTATAATTGCTGACTTTTCTGAAAATTACTCTTTCAATATTCAGTTATTGTTTGTTATGACGCTATACAAGGTTTTCATTGGGCAAACGCTCAATGCACAATCCATCCTTTTGCCATATATTATAAGGATGAAGCACAAAATTTAAAGTTCACAAGCATCATAGCAATCGCAGAATTTACTAAACATAACCATGTTGCCGTTCGGCCGTTTGTAACAAATTGTGTGAATTTCATTTAAAAAGAGCTACCTCACCTGAAAAATATCAATTTTTTTCTAATGAAGGCAGTCAATACAGAAATAAGATAACTGCCTTCACTTTGTGCGACACTTACAAGGACTTCGGTCTTAATGCAGAGTGGAACTTTTTGGCCACTTGCCATGGAAAGGGCCTTGTGACGCTTTAAGAGGCGTTCTTAAGCGAAACGCTTCAAAAGCAAGTTTAAAAGACCATCATATTACAACTGCATATGAACTTTACTCTTGGGCTGTATCTTAAGTAGATTCCAAAATATATTACTTGTTTTTCTCGGAAAAAGATTACAATGCAATGGAAAAGAAAATAAAGAACCGTTATACTCCTGTAAAACAAATCTCTGGGACACAATCTTTTCATTACGTTAAGCCACAAAATGAAAATTACATTATCGTGAAACGGTTTTCAGATGAAGAAAAGTGCATTAAATTGTAAAAATTTTGCTATGTAGTGTTTTTTTGATGAATAATGAAAAATAAAAATAATTAAATAATCAAATTGTATGCTGAGTTTTAATTGAAGGTAATCTGAGAAAACCCTTGCTTGTAGTCTAAAGCTTTTTTGAGCTCCAATTCCTCAATATAGTGGAGCCTGGTCCAATCCTGACCCTGTGGCCAATTCCGACCTCCCAAGATTCTCTCAGACAGCGCTGGTTGCCAAATTTTCAATAATACCAATGGAAAGCTTTCATTACACAAAGAATTTCAACGTAGATTGCATTGGTCGAAGAAATTGTGTTTTTTGGACTTCAAAATTGACTAAATTTGAGAAAAAATGTTCTACACTCTAAAAAATTTTGTATTCTAGTTTCGGTTCGGTTCACTCAAAATAACCCTAATGTGGCATAATTCAAAATATGAGTTAAATTTACTCAGTCGTGGTTTATGCTACAACTCAACTTCGGCATGAGTGCCCCTACAATCCCTATAAGCCCTCATGCTGAATTTTGACGCTAACGGACCATTGTGGCTCCAGTTATAGCGTAAACCATGGCTGAGTAAACCCTAGCAATGTTGGTCTCTGATTTAAAACAATTTGAGGCTTACATGTAATGGGGTCAGAATTGGACCAGCCTCCCCTACTTTTGATGAGTACATTACTTCGCAAATAAAACTAGATTTGTCAACATGGTTATCATGAATTTATTAGGAATAAGATTGATAACTTCAATGAAATGATTCCCGCAGTTATTTTGAAGTGATGGAAAATGATGCTCATTCCATGTGTGTATAGGCAAAAAACTTAAAATTTTCAAAAAATTTAACTCAAAAACGGCTCAATGAACATTTAAGATTTTTTGATATGTTATGTAAAATTGTTTGATTTTTTATAAAAAAAAATAAAAATAAATAGTCGTTGTGGTCCAACATTTTGAAAATCATAAAAAAACAAATATATTGACCATTTTAGCAAATTTGAGTACATTAATTTTTTTAACCAATATTTTTAATAAAAAGAAAAGGTAAAAATATTTCTAGTTATAAAAAAACATTGGAATCGATTCAGCGGTTCAGAAGTTATGATTTTTTTTAAAAAAATTTTCTAAAAATGTCGATTTTTTTGGTTTCCCGATATCGAACATGGTCACCCTAATAAAAAAATAAAAAAATACGGGTCTTATTATTTTCGATCAAGAACATACCAAGCGATTTTGAGCAAAATCTGACAACTTTTTTTTAACAACTCTATTCTTTTCCCGTGGAATCGCTGTAAATATATATATATATATATATATATATATATATATATATATATATATATATATATATATATATATATATATATATATATATATATATATATATATATATATATATATATATATATATATATATATATATATATATATATATATATATATATATATATATATATATATATATATATATATATATATATATATATATATATATATATATATATATATATATATATATATTTGTATATAGCGATTCCTTGGGAAAAGAATAGAGTGAAAAAAAAAAGTTGGTCGATTTTGCTCAAAATCGCGTGGTATGTTTTTCATAGAAAATAATATGACCAGGGTGACCAGTACACTAACCAACCCTGACCACAGTACACTAAGGTTTTTTTACACAGTGTCTTTCGCACTGCTTTTTTGCACGGATTCCGGAATTAACACGGTTTTTTACAACCCGTGTAAAAAAAACCGTGCTAATTCCGAAATCCGCGTAGAAAAAAACCGTGTTAACTCCAGAAACCATGTAAAAAAACGTACTAATTCCGAAATCGTTTTCAAAATTAACTGTGATAACATGATGAGTCTTTTGCAATGAAAAACACATAGAAGATTTTGTGAACAGCGAAATGAATAGCCAAGAGGCAAGCGAGGGCCCCAGGGCCAGGACACAAAATAGGACCGGAGTGAACGTGTGGGGATAAGGGGAGATAATACAGGTATATTCGTGATGGTATATCTCGAGGCCCTCAATATCTGCAAATGTGCAGTCTTCAGCAAAGTTGTTCGAAAGATCAATGGCATTCAAGAGATGAACCGCTTTATTCGAAATGTTACCGCTACGTGGCGCTAGTGAGCATGCAAAATTAAGCATTTTCTACTTGATCTATTTCGTGATTTCAATAAGATGGACAGATATAGTCGTCGGCAAAGTTTTCAAAAGGTCAAGGGCATTCAACAGATAGATCGTTTTGTCTGAAATTCTCCCGCTATGTGGCGCTAGTGAGCATGCAAAATTAAACATTTTCAACTTGTTCTTTTTAGTAATTCTGATAAGATAGAAAGTTCTTTTTTCGGAAAAGTTGTACAGACGGTCAAGGGCATTTGAAAGGTGTGTGTGTGTGTGTGTGTGTGTGTGTGTGTGTGTGTGTGTGTGTGTGTGTTGTGTGTGTGTGTGTGTGTGTGTGTGTGTGTGTGTGTTACAAATAATGTCACATCGGTTTCTCAGCCATTTGTGAACCGATTTCAGTTCTGTTGACGGCAAATGAAAGCTACAACATTCCCATAGAACGTTTTTGATTTTTTTCCATTTGGACATTTCGTTACGAAGATATGAACGAAACAGTACTTGACGGCCTATTATAATAGTAATCAAACAGCTTAGCCTCCAATTGCATACTGAGCTATTTGTGTACCGATTTTAGTTTTGCCAAATCAAAGCTTTGAAATTTCCAAATAACTGGTCAAAATTTCATTATGATTGGATAATCCTTCATGTAGATATGACCAAAACAGTACCTGAGAGTACATAATTGTGAGATGGAAATATACTCGTTGCAGTGCAAAACCGAACAAGACCAATCGTTCAATGCCACTTGCATTCTATTGTGTCGCATCTGTTGCGTTGTATAGCACATAGAGCGGACTAGCCACACTAAGCGGTTCTATAGAATTCAGAATCGATTGGCTCGAGTGGTTTTGAATTGCAACGAGTATATTCGAAAATTACACAAAGTTTCCATTTACTATAACTACACAATTTTGACGATTAAGTATTAAGTTCTTATCAAGCATCTTGATTCCGTATTGATAATCAAAATTCATTCTGTGGACAAAATATACGAAATTTCTAATATTTGTGTAAATTATTCTTTTATATAATAGGTCGTTAAACACTATTAATGTCAATATTTTAATCACTTCGATAAACAATATGTTCAGGATTGACAAATAGTTCATTTTATAAACTAAATGTTTGAATATTCCTGGATCTTCTTGGAATTTCTGATGAAAATATGTATCCAGTACCATATTGGCCACATTTGAGTTCGTAATTCTGGTGAAGTGTAAGAAGGGTTCAGCCTCACCATCGGTGGATTAATGCGGGTTTTTCTAACTAACATAAACAGGTCGCTAAGCATTATTAATGGCATTTTTTTAATCACATCGATGAACAATGTTTTCAGGATTCTCAAATAGTTCATTTTATAAACAGAAACTCCAGGAAAATCCAAGAATATTCGATATGTTATATTATCAATATTCCTGGATCTTCCTGGAATTTCTGATAAATATATGTATCCTGTACTTTACTGACCACATTTGAGTTCGTAATTCGGGTAAAGTATAAGAAAGGTTCAGTCTCACCATCGGTGGATTAATGCGTTTTTTTTTATTAAATTTGAATTTTTATGCAATTGTTAGCGGATGCTCTTTTGGTCTTCTTAAAATGTGACCATAATAACTTATCCTTCCAACTCTGATCCTTCTATTTATTGTTTTTCCTTTAAACTCATTTTCGATATTCAATTTATCTGCATCACCTTTCCTACAGTTAGTCCAAATACTCTTCACTATCATTTTTTCGAATTTTGATAATTGTTGTTTACTTCTCTTGGTTAGTGTTGCTACTTTTGTTCCGTATAAAAGTGCAGGAGCTAATACCGTATTATAAATTAAATTGCCTATTTCCCAAGAAGGCTTGAATTGTTTGCAAAATTCAATCACCAATTTTGAAGCTTTTATAGGGTGATACGGTCAAAATTTGGTCAAGGGAAAACGCGTGTAAATCGGTGATATCGTTTATTTAAAAAATCAAATTAAATTTCTTTTTCAAGTTCAATTAGTATAAAATTCAGGAAAAATATTCAGTTAGGCTTCCGCTTTTCCAAATCCAAATTGCCGGGCCTTACGCTTGACCCCTGCCATCAGATTTTGTACAGCCACCTTGTCCACCTTCTTCGCCGCAGAAAGCCAGTTTTCCTCGAACTGCTGCTCGTCCTTAGCAGTTTTTTTGGTCTTCTTTAGGTTCCGCTTGACAATAGCCCAGTATTTCTCAATTGGGCGGAGCTCTGGCGTGTTGGGAGGGTTCAAACTTCGTCAGCATCGTCGTGTACAGCCTCCGGGATCGCGCTTTGGCCGTCGTATTTTGTTTATCATCGCGATTTGGAGTCACTACCTTCTTGTAAGTCGATAGTCCGGCTCGTTTTTTGGCTTGATGCACGGTTGTAGACGATACACCCAGCTTATTTGCGGCATCTCGGAGAGACAGGTTAGGGTTTCGCTTGAAACTACCGGCAACTCTCTTTGTCGTCTCAGCGGCTTCCGGTTTTCGATTTCCCCCCGATCCAGACTTCCTGGCTGTCGACAAACGTTCCCCAAACACTTTAATTACATTTGTAACGGTTGATTTGGCAACTTTTAGCGATTTTGCCAACTTTGCGTGCGAGTAGCTCGGGTTTTCGCGATGCGCGAGCAAAATTTTGATACGCTGCTCTTCTTGCTTGGACGGCATTTTGACAACTGAAGAGTGAATTCCAAAATCAAAATAGGAACAACATTCTACACACACACACACACCTTCAAAATGAGGAGTGTTCAGGTTTTTTAAATGCAAAATTGAAAGAAATACGTCAAGTTGATATTGACCAAGTTTTGACCGTATCGCCCTTTACTGCATTTATACATCTGTGTTTTGTTATTGCTGGTCTGTTTAATGTATCAGTTAAGTTGATTCCTGAATATCTTATTGCTTTGCAAACCTTATATGTTTTCCCGTTTAAAACAATCAACGATGGTTTGTTCCCTAAACTATTTGGGGCTCGCATCAATACCTGACTTTTTTTCATTATAAATCTCAAGGCCTACACTGGACAGACAGTTTTCAAGCTTTAAAGATTTTTTTTCTAATTGTTCTCTGCTCTTAGCTATCATTAACACAACATCCGCGAACACTAATATTAGTGGTAATACAAGTACTTCTAATTCCATTAAGTTCATTTCGGGAACAAGCTCAACTACTTTATTAAGAATATGTTGAATTACCAGTGTTCGGATCAAAAGTCGGATGTAAAATAAACCGTTTTTGGCTATCACCTTCACAGGATGATCAAACTGTGGAGTTTAATTAAATATAATTATCAAGTTTTTTGTCAAAGTGTCGATGGTTTTTCTTACTCACAATTTTTAGTTTGCCTTCCGTCCACAACCTGCTTCTACCTCGTTTTCGCTAATTTCTGTTTATAATATATTTATGGATTTATTGCAATTATTCATTGTTGTTTTTATCTTCAAAATTACCTGTCTGCCAATTAGTTCTATGTCGTAAGTTTAATTTATACCGTTTCCGTGAATGCTCGTGTTACGCGCGAATAGGTTCAGGCACTACAGTACCGTTCACTTTAATTCAGTCAGCTGCTACGAGTGAAATCTAGTTTGATGTAATTTATTCATGCTATTTAATTTTCACTCTACTCACCGACTTCTGTGTTGTGATCGTCCAACCAAATTTAGCACACGGAACTCTACTCAATTTAACTGGATTTGACTTTAACTAACTTTCACCTAATTTTCTGAACTTCTATCGAACTCTTTCACTAAACAATTCAAGTTTGTTTTTGTTTTTCTCCTCTACTACCTTTGACGTATATCCTTCTTACTCACTCTCTCTCTCTCTCCCTTCTACTCTTCTTACCGTATGTCATCTGACATGTTTACGTCGTCGGCGCGTATGTATGCGTACGGCCAGTGCTGCCAGAACATTCCCTGGCCCGTAACTCTGCCCCGGAAGCCACTTCCGGCTCAGGGTTACCATCTCGTACCTCTATGACGGCCAGCTTTGCTGCCGCTCGTTTGAACCGTCCGGTGCAAGTACACACCCACGCTTGACGAATCCTACCGTCTCCTGACACGATCGGTTCGTCCACCACTCCACGGACCCAACACTTTCGGTTTGAACCATCTACCACGTACACCAGATCACCTGCTTGCAACGGTCATGACTCGTTGAACCACTTCGACCTCTGGTTTAACGAAGGCACGTACTCCTTTATCCACCTCTCCTACATCATGCTGGCTAGCTGCTGTGTCCGCTGGAAAGCGTCCCGAAGAGCCACTGCATGATGGGGGGATGGAAGTGTTCCGCTTGGCTGGTTCGGTGATGCACCCCGCAAGAAATGGTTTGGGGTTAGTGCTTCTGCCTCATCAGACTGCTGCGACACATAGGTGAGTGGACGAGAGTTGATGATATCCTCTGCCTCCACGATCGCTGTCTGCAGAATCTCGTCCGTCAACTTCCTTCCGTCATTCAGCGCTATTAGCGCCTCCTTTACAGAACGTACCAAACGCTCCCAGACACCTCCCATGTGTGGTGCGGCGGGAGGATTGAACGTCCACTTCGTTCTCGCGTTCGTAAGCTGATCTGCACAGTCCTCTCTGATGCACTGCACAGCCTCTACAACTTCTTTGCTTGCTCCTCGAAAATTCGTCCCGTTGTCGGAAAAGAACTCAATTGGCCAGCCCCGGCGACCGATGAACCGATGTATCGCCGTCAAGCAAGACTGCGTTGTCAGCCCGTGTGCCACCTCTAAATGCACCGCTCGTATCACCATGCAGGTGAATAGCGCTATCCACCGCTTCTCTGTTCGTCGTCCTATGGTCACATCAAACGGTCCCAAGTAGTCGACGCCTACGTAGCTGAACGGCCGAAGATTCGGAGTGATTCGTTGCACTGGTAGCGGAGCCATTCTCGGGACCTCGGGACGGCAACGATGCACTCTGCACCTAATGCAGGCCGCCAAAACTTTCCTAACCACCGCATCTACGTGCGGAATGTAGTACAGCTGCCGAAGTTCATTTTTCACCGCTTGGCGGTACCCATGCCCACTCTTCTCGTGATAATGCTGGACTATCAGCTTCGTGATCAGATGATCATCCGGCAGAATCACGGGAAACCGTAGATCTAACGGTAAGAATTCTGCTCGCTCGACTCGTCCTTCCATCCGGATCAATCCATTCTCATCGATCAGCGGGGTCAGCTTGAACAGCGGACTCGACTTCTCGATCGCCATCCACTGGCTTGCTGGACGATCTTTGTTTTTGTATAGCACCTTCAATTCATCGATGAACCTCTCCGACTGTGCCATCTTCATCAGGCACCGCTCGGCTTTCAGGTACTCCTCTTGACGCAACTGCACTCGAATCGAGGCAACTGTGTTCGGCTTTCGCACTTTTAGCTGCCTGCTCATTGCTCGCAGCGTTTCGATTGGCAGCCTCCCTGCCTTTCGCTTACAGTTCGACACGAAACGGAACACACAAGCCATTGCCCGAACCAACACAGTCCACTTTGAAAATCGGCTAGCATCCACCATAACCGCTGGTACCTTTACAGCATGTAACAACAAGTGTACTCGAAGCTCCTCTGTTGTATTTGCTGGTGGTAGATGCTTCTTCGGCCAATCTTCCTCCCGGTCGTACAGGAACTGCGGTCCTCGCACCCACGGACTATTTGAGTGGAGTTCTGGATTCTTTCTCCACTTCGTCAGCAAATCTGCTACGTTTAACCTCGTCGGTACCCAGCGCCAGTCTGCTAGCCTCGTTAGGCTCAGGATCTCTCCGATGCGGAAGCCAACAAACTGCTTGTAGCGACGTTGATCGTACCTTATCCAGGACAGAACCACCTCTGCGTCTATCCAGAATACCACTTTGCTGATGAAGATGTTGTGGTTTCCGCGCACCGTTTGCGACATACGTGCGCTAAGTACCGCCGCCAGAAGCTCCAGACGCGGAATAGACACCTGCTTTAGTGGTGCTACCTTCGCCCTACTCATCACCAACGCACATATCACCTCTCCTCGTACAATGGCTCGGAAATATGCCACACATCCGTACGCCGACTCACCAGCATCCGCAAATATATGCAGCTGTACATCGCGAATCTCATCGGATCGTGCAGTGCCGAAATAACTGCGCGGCAACTTGAACGCTTGAACGTTTGCCAACATGTTCGTCCACCGCGTCCATTTCCTGAATGATAGGTCATCTACCGCATCATCCCACTGGCACCCTGTTCTCCACAGATCTTGCATCAGCATTTTCCCCAGGATGGTTATTGGAGTTAGGAAACCGGCTGGGTCAAACTGCGCCATCACAATACTCAGGATCATTCGCTTCGTGGGGCGCTCTTCTCCTCGGAGGACCTTTGAACATTCGAACTTCGAGGCAGTTGCGAAACAAAAGACGTCTCCGATCGTATCCCATACGATGCTCAGCACACGCTCATACTCTGCAGCTTTGTCCTGGCTAAACTGCACTGATGAAGCATTGCTCTGCTCTCCAATCTCCCCCAGGAACGCGTTGGAGTTTGACACCCAGTTTCGGATTCGGAAGCCGCCACGCGAAAGAATGTATCTCGCTTCGCTGGCCTTCCGTATTGCTTCTTCGACTGTGTCCGTACTATCGTAGTAGTCGTCTAGGTAGTGACGCTTGACGATTGCTTCTGTTGCATCAGGATATCTCTCCGCCAACTGCACGGCATTTACATTCTTCACGTACTGCGCGGAACTGGGCGAGCACGTTGATCCGAAAGTGGCTACGTCCATTACGTACACCTGCGGAGTTTCTCCACGGTTTGTTCTGAATAGGAACCTCTGCGCCTGTCGGTCCTCCACTCTAATGCAGATTTGGTGGTACATTTCCTGGATGTCACCCCCGAAGGCGACCAGACGTTCTCGAAACTGACAGATGACTCGTGGGAGGGAAACTAGCATATCCGGGCCCTTGAGCAGCTCCGAATTCAAGGAGATACCATTTACCGATGCTGCTGCATCCCATACCAAGCGCACTTTGCCCGGCTTCCGTGGGTTGACCACGACGTTCAACGGCAGATACTCAGCTCGGCATCGGTTGCTTTATGCGCGTACCCTTTCTGCTGGTACTCCTCGATCAGCCGACACACATTCTCCTTCAGCACTGGATTCATTTCAAGCTTCCTATCCAGTGCACTCATCCTCCGCATAGCCATTGGGTAGCTATCGGGGAATTTTGTTTCGTCGCTGCGCCACAGCAGCCCTGTTTCGAAGCGATCACCCACACGTTTGGTTGTAGCTTCGAGAATCTTCCGCGCTCGTTTCTCTTCTACCGGTTCTGGAACGGCGAACGACGCAACCGCCGTCTCCTCCAGCACATACTGCTCCCGCATCAAATCATGCAGCACCTGATTACTCACCGGCGCGACAGAGTGAAGATTCAAGTACGTCTGTGCGCTGGCCCTTCGTTTCTCAGATCCATATATCGTCCCGCCCATCTTCGACCGAACAGCGATCGGTTCGTTGGGTTCACCCACATGTGACTCCAGTGGAACGAACAGATGTAGGTAATCCAAACCTACAAGGGTGGTAGGCAGCCCGGTCAGAAAGTCCTTCACTGGTACCCCAAAGAGATGTTTGTATCGCTTCACCACATCCGCGTATCGGACGTACTGTTTCGGCCACTGCAACTCGCTCACCGTTCGCGTGTTGAATAGTGGAAACTTCTGCATTGAACCCTTCGCCGACATCAGCATTTCAACACTGCGGGACTCGTTCTCGAATCGGTTGATGTTCCCAGTCCACGTGACTATAAGTGGTTCGAGTTTACCTTCTGCCTTCAGCCGCTTGGCCACCGCATCATCCACCAAAGTCGCAGACAACCCTTCGTGTAAGAACGCGACGGTATCAACTGCTTCACCGTGATCCCGAAGTTTATAAAGGTTTCTAGCCTATCTCCTCTCGGCGCAGGAGCATTCCTCACTTTAGTCAGCAGCGTTTTCAACAACTTCTCGGGCCGCCCGAATAGGTTGCGAAGATCGCAAATCACATCCGGAACAGAATCCGACAGAACGAGACGGCTCCTGACTGCTTCTAGTGCGTCTCCCTGTAGACAATCCTGCAGCCGCTTCAGATTCTCCAAATTTGAAAACCCACACGCCGCCGTTGTGTGCTCGAAGCTGCTGATGAACAGCGGCCAGACTTCGGGTTCTCCACGGAACCTAGGAAGATGTTGAGACACCGCTTTTCGAGCGGCTAACTGCTACTTCGAAATTCGGCCAAATTCGTGCCCCGGCCCGTCGAACAATCCACCGCTATGCACACTGCTATGCCGATCGTGGCGAACCTTCACACGATCCCCCGACGCTTTGCTGCTTTCGTTTTCTTCTTCCCGTTCGTCATCGGTCTCGACGAACACCGGCACCTTCTTCGCAGGCTTTGGCTTATCTCTCACAGTACTAACGCCTGCTCTCGCTCCAACTGGGTCTGCTCCTTTTGGATACGCTACACGGAATCCTGTGGTCGACGACTTCTCGACCGATTTCTTGCTGTGGTCGCCCAACCACTTCTCCACTTTCCGCTTCGGATTTTCTTCTTCTGTTCCGCCCACCGCTCCATCTTGCTCCTTTACAGCCTTCACTCTGCTAACACTTTTTTGTACTGGATCCGGATCGCCTTTCACTTTTTGAGGAACTCCTGTTCTGCAGCCAGTTGCGCTTCCAGCATTCTCTGCTCGTGTTCCAACTGCTGCTCCTCCATCTCGCGCTGAACCTGGATCTCCAGTTCCTGCATCTCCCGTTCTTGCCTTAGCTGCTCTTCCCTCCACGCTTTCTGCCTAGCAAGTAGCTTCTTCCGCGCCTCCATCCACTTTGCAAAGGCCTTCTCCTTGGCGAGTTGTTCCTCTTCCAACTGCTCATCAATTGGATTAGCATCGGAACCAACTCCCTTGTCGGACCCTCCGTCGCTCTTTTGGCCGGTCTTCGTGCTACCTTGCCTCTTGCATCTCGTGTCGGGAACCTTCAACTGCAACTGAGCACTACCGGAAACACATCCTTGACAGCGCCAGTCAGTCGTTGACACCTCCCGATCTACTCCAGCACAGGAGAAATGAGCCCACTGCTCACACTTCCCACATTGAACCCAATCCACATCTTCGGACATCGATTCCGACATTTAGCAGAACAAACATAGCTCATTTTTCGCAGCAGAAGAAGCCATTCCGAAATTATCCTTTTAAAAGTTTTTGATTTTGTTCGGATCAAAAGTCGGATGTAAAACAAACCGTTTTTGGCTATCACCTTGACAGGATGATCAAACTGTGGAGTTTAATTAAATATAATTATCAAGTTTTTTTGTCAAAGTGTCGATGGTTTTTCTTACTCACAATTTTTAGTTTGCCTTCCGTCCACAACCTGCTTCTATCTCGTTTTCGCTAATATCTGTTTATAATATATTTATGGATTTATTGCAATTAATCATTGTTGTTGTTATCTTCAAAATCACCTGTCTGCCAATTTGTTCTATGTCGTTTACCGTTTCCGTGAATGCTCGTGGGACGCGCGAATAGGTTCAGGCACCGTTCACTTTTATTCAGTCAGCTGCTACGAGTGAAATCTAGTTTGATGTAATTTATTCATGCTATTTAACTTTCACTCTACTCATCGACTTCTGTGTTGTGATCGTCTAACCAAATTTAGCACACGGAACTCTACTCAATTTAACTCGATTTGACTTTAACTAACTTTCACCTAATTTTCTGAACTTCTATCGAACTCTTTCACTAAACAATTCCCGTTTGTTTTTGTTTTTCTCCTCTAAGGAGTGTATCGAAAAGTAGTTATAAACATTCGATGCGTTATTACGCATAAACTACTGTATATATTTTTAGCGTGTAAGCGCCATTTGCTTTGTTTACATGTCAAAAATGATTATTCGGTTCATTCATTTCCGTTGATAAAGTTGTATTCAAAATGTCGCGAATTGAATTTGAGACTAAAAAGAAAATTCTGCACACTTGGTGCACCGAAAAGGGTGTTACTTACAACCAGATTGCGAAAAGAGTAAATGTTCACCCGGCAAGTGTAAAACGCATCATCGAAAAGTTTGGTAAGGAGTGCTCCTCGAAGATTTACCAAGAAGTGGCCGGAAACCCGGCTCCAGCAACCCGATTTGGACCAAAAGTTGTGGATTATATTCAACGGAACAAATCTGCCTCTACTCGCGATCTAGCCAAGAAGTTCAGGACCAGCATCGGAATGATTCAACGAATCAAGCGCAGGAATGACTTGAAGACGTACAAAAAGCAGAAAGTGCCCAAACAAACTCCGGAACAAAAGTCTCGTGCCAAAACCAGGGCTCGAAAGCTGTACAGCTGCATTTTGGACAATGTCGACCAGTGCATTTTGATGGATGACGAAACATACGTTAAAGAAGATTCAAGAACGCTACCGGGGCCGCAGTTTTATACTAAATCTGTTGGGGAACGTGTGCCAACCGCAGATACGACTGTTGCGATGGAGAAATTCGGTCAGAAGGTGCTCATTTGGCAAGCTATTTGCACATGTGGCTTGCGTTCTTAAATTTTCTATACAAAAGGAACTATAAATGCTGAGATTTATCAAAAGGAATGTTTGAAGAACAGGTTGCTACCATTGTATAGAAAGCACCAGTCCCCTCCTCTCTTCTGGCCAGATTTGGCATCGGCACATTACGCCAAATCCACTCTACAGTGGCTGACGGAGAATAACATCAAGTTCGTAGAAAAAGACATCAACCCACCAAACTGTCCCCAGTTGCGACCGATCGAACGCTATTGGGCAATAGTCAAGCGTATATTTAATAAGGATGGTACAGTGTCCCAAAACATGACCGATTTTAAGAAAAATTGGGCAGCGGCATCCAGGAAGTGCACAAAGGTCACTGTGCAGAATTTGATGGCAGGTGTCAAATCAAAGGTACGGGCATTCTACAGAAATGAACATGATGACTAGTTTTTCCGTTTGGATCTTTTGTAAACATGTTAAGCTATAATAAACTGAAATAGTATGTTAATTTTAACCATGTTTTCATGCCTATTTTATTATTAGGAAGTTTATAACTACTTTTCGATACACTCCTTACTACCTTTGACGTATATCCTTCTTACTCACTCTCTCTCTCTCTCTCCCTTCTACTCTTCTTACCGTATGTCATCTGACATGTTTACGTCGTCGGCGCGTATGTATGCGTACGACCAGTGCTGCCAGAACAACCAGGTTAAACAAAAATGGAGATAACGGGCACCCTTGCTTAATACCTTTCCCCCTCTTAATTTCCTCCGACCATTGATTCTGCCACTTAACTCTAGTCTTGTCTTCTTTGACGCACAATAACACTCTATTTATTACATGTGTGGGTACCTGTAGCTCCAATAACACCTCCTTTAAAATATTCAATCTAACATTATCGAATGCTTTCTTTATGTCTAGTGTGGCTATGTATAATGGTCCACCGCCATTCCAATACTCTTCTATTAATCTTTTAGTAATAAATATATGATCTTCTGTGGATCTACCTTCAATGAACGCTGCTTGGTGTAAACCTGGATCACCCGTTAAACTTCGTAGCCTATTTTTAACCCATTTTGCGCATGGTTTGTTGCATAGACTAATTCTTCTGAATTCTTCTACGTTTCTTGGGCAACTGACCTTAGGTATTGGAATTTGAGTTGAACATGAAAGCCCCTCAGGCTACCCACATCCTTTTCCAAATTTTGACTAAACTGTCAAAGGTGTCCTTATCCGCGTATTTTAGCATTTCCATTCGCAGCCCATCCGGGCCGGCTGATTTCCCATTACACGATTTGAAGCATAAAGTAAACATTTAAAGGGTGATACGGTCAAAATTTGGTCAAGGGAAAACGCGTGTAAATCGGTGAAATTGTTTATTTAAAAAATCAAATTAAATTTCTTTTTCAAGTTCAATTAGTATAAAATTCAGGAAAAATATTCAGTTAGGCTTCCGCTTTTCCAAATCCGAATTGCCGGGCCTTACGCTTGACCCCTGCCATCAGATTTTGTACAGCCACCTTGTCCACCTTCTTCGCCGCAGAAAGCCAGTTTGCCTTGAACTGCTGCTCGTCCTTAGCAGTTTTTTTGGTCTTCTTTAGGTTCCGCTTGACAATAGCCCAGTATTTCTCAATTGGGCGGAGCTCTGGCGTGTTGGGAGGGTTCTTGTCCTTGGGAACCACCTGCACGTTGTTGGCGGCGTACCACTCCATGGCCTTTTTACCGTAATGGCAAGATGCCAAATCCGGCCAAAACAGTACGGAACAACCGTGTTTCTTCAGGAAAGGCAGCAGACGTTTATTAAAACACTCTTTCACGTAAATTTCTTGGTTGACAGTCCCGGAAGCTACGAAAATGCTGCTTTTCAAGCCACAGGTACTGATGGCTTGCCAAACCAGATATTTCTTTGCGAACTTTGACAGTTTCGTGTGCTTGAAAATATCTGCTACCTTTCCCCTTCCTTTTGCCGTATAAAACTCCTGTCCCGGAAGCTGCTTGTAGTCAGCTTTGACGTAGGTTTCGTCGTCCATTACCACACAGTCAAACTTCGTCAGCATCGTCGTGTACAGCCTCCGGGATCGCGCTTTGGCCGTCGTATTTTGTTTATCATCGCGATTTGGAGTCACTACCTTCTTGTAAGTCGATAGTCCGGCTCGTTTTTTGGCTCGATGCACGGTTGTAGACGATACACCCAGCTTATTTGCGGCATCTCGGAGCGATAGGTTGGGGTTTCGCTTGAAACTACCGGCAACTCTCTTTGTCGTCTCAGCGGCTTCCGGTTTTCGATTTCCCCCCGATCCAGACTTTCTGGCTGTCGACAAACGTTCCCTAATCACTTGAATTACATTTGTAACGGTTGATTTGGCAACTTTTAGCGATTTTGCCAACTTTGCGTGCGAGTTGCTCGGATTTTCGCGATGCGCGAGCAAAATTTTGATACGCTGCTCTTCTTGCTTGAACGGCATTTTGAAAACTGAAGAGTGAATTCCAAAATCAAAATAGGAGCAACATTCTACACATACACACCTTCAAAATGAGGGGTGTTCAGGTTTTTTAAATGCAAAATTGAAAGAAATACGTCAAGTTGATATTGACCAAATTTTGACCGTATCGCCCTTTACTCTTCTGTCGGAGGCTCTGTTAGTGGACATGTACCGTGTTCTTCTACGAGCTTTATTTCCGGCCCTACGCTTTCTTTGAGAACTTCGTTCCATAATCTCGTTGGAATATAAGCATTTTTTTCTACTTCTTGTAGAAATTCTTGATTGACTTTTCTTTTTTTGTCTTACCGCTCTCTGAAACTCCTCTTTCCTCCACTTTTGATTGTTATTTTTTGTATTCTCCCCAGCGCGGAAGTAATGATCTTTTAAGAAGTTAGCAGAAGCAGATAATTTATCATCTCCATGCAAAGCGCTAGGAGCGGACAGTAATTTTATTGCTAGAACAATTAGACATGAAGAGAAAGTGTATTGATAGATCCATATAGAGTAACGGCAGGCTTTGATAATTGAAAGAATACAAGATTGAAAACGAGCGGAAGGCATTTAAACGGTAGTATACGATCAGGCACATAATCCTTTGTCATACTACCCCATGCAGGATAGATAAGAGAGGAAATCCCCTTGACTGACAAAAGGTTATGCAACCGATCGGGCTCTTATATTACCTATTGCTTGTTTCTAGTTCTAGCGATTTGTCCCTCTCCTAATACTGCCTAACACGGGTGAGAAATTATCTCCCGCTGTTGGGTTTATTTTTAGCATGCACCGCCTATTTCACACATTTACTCTTCTCGTCATCTATAACTCATAACCATATAGAGTAACGGCAGGCTTTGAAAATTGAAAGAAGACAAGATTGAAGATTGTGCCTCATCGTATACTACCGTTCAAATGCCCTCCGTTCGTTTTCAATCTTGTATTCTTTCAATTTTCAAAGCCTGCCGTTACTCTATACGGATCTATCAATACACTTTCTCTTCATGCCAATTTGTTCTAGCAAAAAAATTACTGTCCGCTCCTAGCGCTTTGCATGGAGATGATAAATTATATGCTTCTGCTAACTTCATCACTCCTCTTTCCTGTTTTGCACTTTCTATTTGTAAGGTATCATATATGGATGCGTATTCCTCAATTTTAAGGCTTTAGTCAATCTACCTAGCGCTGCTTTTCGTTTTGGCGTTAGTGGTTTTTTTGCTGATTGCAATGCTTCATCTGGAGCAACTTTTATTCTTACCTTTAAAAATTTATACGTTTTATCCATATCCTTACCACCTGTTTCTACCTCCCCTCTCCTTTTTTTGCAACGCTTCATGGTATTTTTTTTTATGACATCATGTTTAAGTGCTGATGCATCCAATATCTGTCTCTTACGCTTCTTTGCAGCATTGTTCGTTATTGTTCCAATGTTTATACCTGTTAATATTTATTTGTGATCTGTGTCTATGGTCGTCCAGCATCCTCTTATAAATTTAATTCTGATCTCCCCTTCAACTGGTACCAAAATGTGGTCTATCTGGCTTTCTTTCCCCCCACTTCTCCATGTAATTCCCGTATTATATCCCATCTTTGACGAAATGTTTTGTAGTTTATGAATTTTCACAAACATTTTAAACTCCTCTCCATTGTCATTATTTTTGGCAAATCCTAACCTGTTCCCTACTACTTCACAATCCTCTTCTCCTATATATTTCAATCCTTTTTATGCATTCCAATCCCCTACCAACAACAATCTTTGTATTACATGATTTTTGGAAACTAATAATGCGAATTCTGCCAGAAAATTATAAATCTTTTTGTTGGGGCTGTGAACGTTAACTAACAAAAATTTTCTCTCTTCACTAATAATTTCCACCGAAATAGCTGAACTTCCTAATGGTCTTACTTCACCCATTATAATCTTTGAATCTTTTCTTATGAGAATTGCCAATCCTCTGGCTTTGTTCTTTTTCAAAGCTACCGTCCAAGAAAAATCTTTGTTTCAATCCTTTCTCCTACTGCATTAACCTCCTGCAGTGCAGCTACGTCCACATTGCGACCTTTAAGTATTTCATCTATCTCATCTCGTTTTGTCATCATCCTGCACTCTCTTATATTGAAGGATGCTATCCTCAAAAATTTACTTTTCAACTTCGTTTTATTATCCACTGATTCTACCTTATCCTTCTTAATTTTACAGATGATCTTAGTTGATGCCTCTTTAGCTATTATATCTTCACCCTGATTTTCATCGTTATTCATTCCCATATCCTCATATATCTTTTTTCTCAATTTCGAACTTAGGTACTTCATCGCTATACGATACCTTACTAACTTCCAATCGTTGCTGATTAATAGTTATTTTGACGTAGGACTACGTCTGTGTTTTCAATACTGGGGTACACGTTCGAATTGCGAAAATTTGGAGCGTCACGAAAAATATATAGGTTTTGAACGTTAATAACTAAGTCATTCCACGATTGATTTGCAAAATGTTTGCACCAACCGATCGGAACATTTTCTACGCTTCGATTTAAATATTAAAAACTATTGATTTTTAACATTCAACTATTGACATTAACGCAAATATAAGGTGATGTCTTATAATGCCGATTTTTCAGAGTAAATTTACCAAATACACAGTACTTCGCTATCACAGACTTCAAATTTAAGTAAGGAACGTCTCACATGCAGCAGTGCACGATATAAAACAAGGACACCTTCAAATTTTCTTCATTCGCTCGGCAGCCATGGAGCTGTGCAGAGCGGCTATGGGCCAGTACTGCTCTGACAGCTGACGGTTGCAAGTACCCTGCAGAAAAGTACGCGGGCGAGCAACCAGCTAGAATGATGACTCAGCGGCTGTCGCAAGCAAGTGGCTTTTAATGCAGTCGTGCCAAGCTCGTGGCAAATTTATCAAATCTGAAGGGAAATATGTATGATCCAGTTGGTAGTCATATCACGATATGATGTACATGTATATGCATAGATATATATGTAGATTATTTCGAAATAGTTACGTAGTCCTACGTCAACTTTGCGTACAACCCCATTGGGCTGTCCCATATAGTTTTTTCATTATCTTTCTCCATGAACAATTCCATTTCCCCTCTAGCTACCTCTAGTTACCCTCTATTACCTTCAAAACACTCATAATGATTTTCTGCCACTGCTCCGGTATAGAATATTCTTAATGTGTCCTTTTCTTCGCTACTGCTTTCTCCAATCAATATGTCAGGTTCGTCGATCTGATGCACTACTATCCTTTTTTTGCCATTTCTGTCACTGCTACCATCGTTTCATACCCCAACGAATACCCTGGTTTCCTCACATTCTGGATAAATTTTATAAAAATCATTTTCCTCCCAGCTCTCCTCTAAAAACGGTTCGAATCTTTCTCTATTCTGTAGGATGTGTTCAGGTTTGATATTCCAGATACCTCTTTCCCCTTGTCCAGCTGGTCTATTAATGTTCTTACTAAACAATTGCCGTCTTTGTCTTTTTTTAACGTAAATCTTCCTTAAATTCTCTCCCAAATTTACCATTTAAGCTGAGTCTTTTCGATATTTTGTATTTATTGTTGTTGACTTGTTTGTATGATTTGATGCTGGCTTCTTGGCATTTTTGCACTCCTCCTCATTCCTCCCCATAATACTACTGAAGGTCAGTTGGCCATCACTCATAGCGTACTCGATATTAAATTCAATACGCCTTTTAACCTCCGTTTCCCTGTTTTGTGGATAAATTGATAACATATATTTAGAATCGTTAAACATATTAATTTTTGTTTGGAACAATATCGCTGTTTTCTCAATTAAATCCATTTCCCTTCCTTTTTGCAGAGGTATCTCTATCGTTCTATTTGTAACTTCATTATCCTTATGATCCATGATCACCTTATCTTTAAATGCCTCGTCAATCAATTGTTGGAAAACCTGAGAGCGCTTATCGTAAAGATTAATTTGTTGGATCAATGCAAGAATCAAGGAATTTTCCTCATCATCTTTTATTTCGCCGCGTTCACTCTTGCCTTTACCCTCAATTTTATCCATTTCACTTTGCCAGCGTAATAAAAAGGATTGAATGACCACCAGTTAAAAAAAACTGTTAATAATAAAAATATTAACTTAGAATCTGGAATATTTTGTTATGCTTGGTTGAATAGAAAGATTTGGAAATAATGAACTACACACTACCAAAATGTCATGTAAATTTCTGTCTCCTGAGACCGACACATGCAAGCGTCCTTTAGGACATAAAAATGAGTTGAAAGAGATGCGAAAACGAATCTATTCAAGTACATCTTTTGTCGAATTGCGTATGTGCAAGTTTCAGGAGACATAATTTTACACGGAATCTTTCTTTACGTTCCCCTACTTTTTACAAACGTGAAGTAAAAGAAGTCGAGTAAAATTCATAATTTCTAAGTGTGTATATGCAAGAGAGATCTTGATGACTTACCCATCATTGCTAATACTACCTTTTATCTTTTACCTATTAGCGGATGGAATTTGAATATGGTGATATTATCACCATAATATCAGTTTATCCTGATTATTTACCGGCCTTGACAATCGCTTTGAAGCAACAACCAGGGTGTATACCTTTAAGTTGACCACAACAACTACAGCAGTTCTGTCGGTAGTTTATTTTATCAGTTTTCACCTCAAGATTAGCCGACGATGCTGTTACCGATTCTCGCTCATAAAATTGGCAAGGAATTAAACACTTGTCTTCTTATTTCTTAATACACCAGAATATCAATAATGCACCAGAATGTAATAATGCTAGAGTCCCCTTTCTCCTTCCTCCTAGCAAATTTCACTCCACACGACTTTTACTCTCTTTCTTTTTCATTCGTTTTCTATCACGGTAGTTTTGTTATCAGCTATTCAACCACTTTTAACACTCTGCACTCGTATGCTTATTTTCTTCTTACCGCACCAACACTTGTTTACCCCCAATGCCTCAATTGACACCACTACTTCTTCTGGTAAATTTGTCGAGGTATCGAGAGGGAAAGAGACAACTTCATTCTCATTTTCTTGCTGTGTTTTCTTCTTCTGACACAATACTTCTCTTACTTACCCCGAATGCTTGCACGCGTTTCCCTTTTTTTCTCAAAAAAAAAACTGCTTTCGCACTTCCAAGCCACTAAATCTTTTGCGCTACGCAACCGTTTTGAAAATAAATTTCCTCTTCCCCTCCATAAATCTGCACGCTAGCAGCTACTTGAACTCTACACAGGTTATGATATCGCATGTGCATGTGACGGCCGCGTGCCAGTATCACGACTCCATTTTTTTTTCTTGCGCTGTTTGCGTCCTCTGAAAAGTTATTCCACTTTCTCGCTTCGAATTCTCGAGGGGTATCTGTTTTTCACTTTCTTTTCTCGAACTCAGATTTTTGCATCCACCTATCTCATTTCCCAGTCACTAACTTTCCACAAACTGATCCGTTTTGATCAAACTTATTTTCTTCTCCGCACTGTACACTTGAGACAGAAAGAAATCGCATCACTCTATCAGCTGCTGAACACGGCACCTAACTTTTTCCACGACCGATACGTACCAAGTCCACTTGGAAACTTCGTTGTCTGAAGAGAAAATATAGATATGCAAATATTTTTTTTTACAGACAGCCAAGTGGCACTCAAAGCGTTTTATAAATCCAAAACTTGTCCACATACAAACTTTTCTGGGAATGCATTCTTTCTGTGCGAAAGGTGTGCCAATAGAACTCGGTAAATTTATTCTGGGTTCCAGGACACTGTGGCATTGAAGGCTATGAAAGGACAGACGAGCTTGCTAAACAAGGTTTAAATGCACAGTTTATTGGCCCAGAACCATTCTGCGGTTTATCATACTGTGCCATAAAAATGGAATTAAAATTTTGGGAAGAGCAAAGGGTGATGACCAATTGGTTGGTCATCACAAAGTGTTTTCAAGCAAAAAAGTTTATAATTCCAAATGTTACAATTAGTAAAAAGCTTCTGGAGCTCAATAAGAGAGTTTTCTCTACCTATACTGATCTAGTAACCGGACATTGCCCGAGTAGATATCATTTGAAAAACATTGGCCAGGTTCAGAATGATATCTGTCGTTTCTGTAACATGGAACGTGAAGCCTCGGAACATATGCTTTGCAGTTGTGATGGTTTATACAAGAGCAGACTTAAATTTCTGTTCAGTGGCTATATGCAACCTATAGAAATTTGGACTGCAAATCCTGGAAAGGTGGTGGATTTTATAAACTCAATTTAGCCTGACTGAACACTCTGAAAATTTTACAGTATTCGGTAACCTTTTACCGAACTTTCAACAGCTGAACAGTTCGGTAATCCGATTTAACGGACTTCGGTAAAATTTGACAAGTTCCGGTAATTTTTGTACCAGAATACTGTAAAATTTCGACGAAATCCGGTAAATCCGATTACCGAACGTTCAGCTGTTGAAAGCTCGGTAAATAATTACCGAATACTGTTTTTTTATTTTTAGATGGAATGGAAAATCTGCAACCAGACACCTGAAGAACTCAGGGTGTGGGGATGAGGGTGCCAACTCCTCGACCCACTAAAAACCCACCCGTGCCTTAAGCCCCGGCCCTCCCCGGAACAGCCTTTTGGTATTACTTCGGGGAGGGGGCTCTTGTGCTTATTCAGCACCCACTATGTCTAACTAAAGGGCGATACGGTCAAAATTTGGTCAATATCAACTTGACGTATTACTTTCAATTTTGCATTTAAAAAACCTGAACACCCCTCATTTTGAAGGTGTGTGTGTGTAGAATGTTGCTCCTATTTTGATTTTGGAATTCACTCTTCAGTTGTCAAAATGCCGTCCAAGCAAGAAGAGCAGCGTATCAAAATTTTGCTCGCGCATCGCGAAAATCCGAGCTACTCGCACGCAAAAATGGCAAAATCGCTAAAAGTTGCCAAATCAACCGTTACAAATGTAATTAAAGTGATTAGGGAACGTTTGTCGACAGCCACGAAGGCTGGATCGGGGGGAAATCGAAAACCGGAAGCCGCTGAGACGACAAAGAGAGTTGCCGGTAGTTTCAAGCAAAACCCTAACCTATCTCTCCGAGATGCCGCAAATAAGCTGGGTGTATCGTCTACAACCGTGCATCGAGCCAAAAAACGAGCCGGACTATCGACTTAAAAGAAGGTAGTGACTCCAAATCGCGATGATAAACAAAATACGACGGCCAAAGCGCGATCCCGGAGGCTGTACACGACGATGCTGACGAAGTTTGACTGCGTGGTAATGGACGACGAAACCTACGTCAAAGCCGACTACAAGCAGCTTCCGGGACAGGAGTTTTAAACGGCAAAAGGAAGGGGAAAGGTAGCAGATATTTTCAAACACACGAAACTGTCAAAGTTCGCAAAGAAATATCTGGTTTGGCAAGCCATCTGTACCTGTGGCTTGAAAAGCAGCATTTTCATAGCTTCCGGGACTGTCAACCAAGAAATTTACGTGAAAGAGTGTTTGAATAAACGTCTGCTGCCTTTCCTGAAGAAACACGGTTGTTCCGTACTGTTTTGGCCGGATTTGGCATCTTGCCATTACGGTAAAAAGGCCATGGAGTGGTACGCCGCCAACAACGTGCAGGTGGTTCCCAAGGACAAGAACCCTCCCAACACGCCAGAGCTCCGCCCAATTGAGAAATACTGGGCTATTGTCAAGCGGAACCTAAAGAAGACCAAAAAAACTGCTAAGGACGAGCAGCAGTTCAAGGCAAACTGGCTTTCTGCGGCGAAGAAGGTGGACAAGGTGGCTGTACAAAATCTGATGGCAGGGGTCAAGCGTAAGGCCCGGCAATTCGGATTCGGAAAAGCGGAAGCATAACTGAATATTTTTCCTGAATTTTATACTAATTGAACTTGAAGAAGAAATTTAATTTGATTTTTTAAATAAACGATTTCACCGATTTACACGCGTTTTCCCTTGACCAAATTTTGACCGTATCACCCTTTACTTAGGGCTTTAGTAGTTAGGTGGTCCCTGCGACCTGCCTTTGGTCGTTTTGCCATTTTTGTTGGAGATCGAGGACGATCTGGGAGGCTGCTACGCATACCGCGTCCTAGACGTCCCGGTCCTGGCACATCATCGGGACTGAATTGTCCGGAGTCGTGTCGTGACCGCTGACGGCAAACATGACTGATCTCGCGCCGTTGAAGCGAGGACATGCGAAGAACACATTTTCCGCAGTTTCCTCAACTCCCGCGCATTCGCTCCATGCGGAGGACTGTGCATGCTCATATTTATGCAGGTATTGTCTAAAACAGCCGTGGCCAGACAATATCTGCGTTAAGTGGAAGTTCATCTCGCCGTGTCGCCTACCAACCCACCCGGTCAATTCCCTTTGCCACTTAACCATGGATACGGCTCTAGTGGTCTTTCGAATACCTCTTGTTCCTCGTTGTTCGAAGCACTCTACGTCCTCTTTTATGACCATGCCTATTGGCATCATTCCCGCTAGGACGCAGACCGCGTCACGTGATACCGTTCGGTAAACACTAACCACTCTTAGGCACATAAGCCTGTGCGTACTCTCTAGCTTACTTACGTAGTTCTTGGTACTCAAGGCGGTGATCAATGCCGGCCCGCCGTACCTAAGTATGGACAGTGTTGGATGTAGCCAACACACAGGATGTACTCGGTTGACCACTGCCAACATCAATCGATGAGGTGGACTATCAATCGGCGTGCCACTTCACCGACGCACGGATTGGGACTTGCTTTGGCCCATCGCCAACAACAAGTGAACGGACGGATGGTTTAGATTCGGAATGAGTTGCCGTTGTGCGTTCGAGTTCTGAAAAGAACTATTATAACAACTCTTGTCGAAACTCAGCAAACTTGCAACACCATGTTCCGAACAGACGACTCCAGCCTGGCCACTTTCTTCTTGTGCTTAAAACACTACTTTACTTTGCTTTTATGTTTATTCGTTCATTGTTAAAAAAATACTGATCCAAATTCAGAGTTATGCTCTACTTTTATAGTTGAAATGTTGCGTCAGCCGTTTTTGATTGGCTATCATTGCGCAACGCAATACAAACATAGTTTATGCTGATTGGTTAGTATGGGAGGGGAAGCCGATTACCCGCGGCAGCTCGGGGTTAGTGAAAAAAAAGAAAAGAGGGGAAGGAGGGATGATGGGAAACTGTAACTACTGCTACTGATGCGACGTTCGGTTGGCTGCGGTGACTAGGAGTAGCACGATATACGCAATTTATTCACTGTTGCGAACATCATCCCCCACGCGATTCGGTAATCCATCATCGGGTGATTCATCGGTGACTCGAGGCTTGTTATCATCTATGGGTAAAATAGAAATTTTGGTTATTGGACGTCCCACTTTAACATCAACAACTCTTACTAAGTTGTCTTCTCCAGGGTATGAGCGGACAATTCTTCCCAATTTCCACTGTTGTGGTGGCAAATTCTTATCTTTGAGTAAAACGACGGTACCAGGGCGGACATTAGGTTGAAAAATATGATTTTTACCTCTTGGTTGCAAACTTACAAG
Source organism: Aedes japonicus (assembly GCA_034211315.2). Taxonomy (NCBI): domain Eukaryota; kingdom Metazoa; phylum Arthropoda; class Insecta; order Diptera; family Culicidae; genus Aedes; species Aedes japonicus. The sequence goes on from JASCZW010005312.1 coordinate 127,635, forward strand.
ATAATCGTGGACCCACGATCGCCAAAAATGCTCTCTCATTTGCTGTAAATGTTGCCACCTAGACAATAGGTTCTTACTAAGGCCTTCATAGGAAGGTTCAGGGACAGCGGTTAATGGCCTTCCAATTAGAAAATAGGCTAGGGTAATAACTTCTCCTTCAGTTGGGTCATCGGAAAAAGAAAACAAAGGTCTCAAATTAAGAATTGCTACAACTTGAGTAAGCAATGTGTAGAATTCTTCATAAGTGAACGGGGTTTCCTTCAGCATACGTTTGAGATGGTACTTTGTACTTTTTACCGCGGCTTCCCATAAGCCTCCAAACTCTGGAGCTTCTGGAGGAATTAAATGCCAAATAATTTCCTTGGTTTGGCAGAAGGATTCGATAGCGTGGATAATCGATAATCGATAGCGTGGTCATTAAACATAACAAAAAGATCGTGAAACTCTGTGCGTGCACCTCGAAAATTGCTACCATTATCCGAATGCAACTCTCGAACCAAACCTCTACGACTGATGAACCTTTGCAATGCAGCGATAAAGGCAGCAGAAGTCATGTCTGACACTAATTCTAAGTGAACAAATTTTGTTACCATACATACAAAAACTGCAATATAAGTTTTTACGAGAATTGATTTCCTCACACCATGTTTAACTTTGAATGGACCGGCATAATCAACTCCAGTAACTTCAAACGGAGCCGAAGGCGTAACACGACTTATTGGCAAACTTCCCATGTATTGATTAACGCCCTTAGGTTTGACCCGATAGCATCGAATCCTCTAGTAATTTTCCGTACTGCCGATCGGGCAGCTACCAAAGTCGTTGAAGAAGGGCAGACAACAAACCGGACGGCCCTATGTGGAGGTGTTCTTCATGATATGCTCGAATCAAGAGATCAGTTAGAGGATGGTTCGGCAAAATATATTGGTGCTTAGTTGCCAAAAGAACACGGGAATTCTGAATACGGCCTTCTTCCAAAGAGGGTCCTAACATTCCTATTCTTCGGCAAGGTTCTCCACGCTCAACTCTGTTTATTTCGTCGATGAGAACATCTTGTTGAATAATCTTCACCATAACATGAAGAGAGGACCGCAGTTCATTAATGCTAAGGAATAACGTCTTAACACGGTTCGCAGAAATCTTATGTCGACAGTTTTTGATAAAACGTTGTACGTACGCTAAAACGCGTTGCAATTTGCGGAATGAGCTATACTTCTTGAATAGTGAAAGAACGTCTGAATTCATAACCGGCATAATGATCACTGGAGAGGAATTCTAATCTGGAAGTTGATCTTCGGGTATATCTATAACGTTGGGTTGATTAAAAGGAGTTGATTTCAAAAATTCGGGACCTTCTCACCATAACGCATTTGATTTCAAAACCCCTGGTAATTGACCCCGGGAAACCACGTCAGCCGGGTTAGCCTTGGAACGCACATAGTTCCACTCATTGTGGCCATTTTCGATAGTGATTTCTGAAACACGATTGCGGACGAATGGCTGTAACAGCGAAGGGGGCTTACGGAACCATGACAACACAATTTGGCTATCTGACCACAAGAACACAGACGGGAATTGAACTTGCATGGCTGGAATAGTTTTTGTGATCAATTTCGACAGCAGTAAAGCAGCACAAAGCTCCTTTAGAGGGATTGTCAGTTCTTTAATAGGGGCTATTTTCGACTTGCTACGGAGAAGCTTTACTGAAATCACATCATTCGCTTTGACAGACCGAACATACAGACACGCTCCGTAGGCAATTCCGGAAGCGTCAGCTAATCCATGCAATTCAACATACTCAACGTATGGAACCATGACATGCCTTGGGATACGAATGTGCCCTACCTGGGTCAACGACGAACGAAATTTCAACCATGAATCAAGAATTTCACCTTCAAGCGGCGTGTCCCAACCAATTTTCAGAGTCCACGTTTTCTGCATGAGATGCTTAGCAACTAAAATCACGGGAGATACGAAACCTATTGGATCGAAAAGTTTAGCTATTTCCGAAAACATACTTCTTTTCGTAACCGGAGATACAATATTGGGACTGATTGAAAAAGAAACTCATCATCGGCTGACTCCACAGAAGACCGAGAGTTTTTATAACCTCATTAGGAGATATATCATTAAGTTGAACAAGAGGTTCACGATCAGATGCTAGAACACCTTCCAAAATCCTTTGGTCATTGGCACACCATTTATGCACTGGAAATCCTCCTTTCTGCAATAAATTACGAACTTGTTCTCGGAGCTCGATGGCCTTCTCGAGAGTGTCCGTGCCCGACAAAATATCATCAACGTAACAGTCTTTACGAATAACATGTGCTGCTATAGGGAACTCGTTACCTTCATCAATGCATAACTGTAACAAGGCTCTGGATGCGAGGAATTGGGCAGAAGATGTACCGTAAGTCACAGTGAGTAACTTTAGTACCCGGACAGCTTCCGAAGGCTTTGCTCGCCAAAAAATGCGAAGGAACGCAGTCTGTGAAGGATCAACAAAAACCTGTCTGAACATCTTGGCGATGTCAGCAGTGAACACAAAGGTGTGTTTTCGAAAACGTAAGATAATGGATTCAAGATCGCTTTGAATAACGGCACCGACCTGTAAAACATCATTGAGTGATGATTGAGAGGGAAGCTTTACCGACGCATCAAACATGACTCTCAATTTGGTAGACGAACTTGACGGTCTAAGGATGGCATGATGTGGAACGTGATACTTAAGCATGTTGGGAGGATCGTTAGACTCATGAACTTGTTTACAATGCCCTAGGGTTTCATACTCCTCGATAAATTTCGAGTACTGCATGTGCAGCTCAGGATCGCGAAGAAGACGTCTTTCTAGAATATAAAAACGACGAAGAGCCGTAGACCGATTATCACTGAGTTCAGAAACATTTTTACGGAATGGTAGTCTAACAATATATCTACCGGAAGCATCACGGTAATGTGTACGGCGGAAAGTCTCTTCACACTCATCTTCTTCAACGGAACGTTGGGAAACATTACTTATTTCTTCGATCTCCCAGAATTTTTTAATCATTTCGTTGAGCGATTCGATAGTGACGGTATTGATTTGCTGAGAGGACACGCATGCAAACAAATCACTAATTTCACCGGATACCACCTAACCCAATTCGGTTTCGCGTAACTCTGGAAGACCCTCTCCAAGTACAAGGTGGCCGGACTTCAATAGACTGAAAAAGTGATTAAGTCCAATTAAAAGGTCTACATCGGAAGGCATATAAAACTCGGGATCGGCCAATTGGAATACAGAAGGAATGTTCTACTGACAGATATCAACTGGTTTGGTAGGGAGAGCATTCGTGATCTTTGAGGTTACCAAACATTTGAGATCCAGTTGAAAGTCACTGTACAAGGATTGGAGACTAACAGTTACTAAGCGATTAGATTTGGTGCGAGCATTGCTGACGCCAACGATATCAATGGAAACAGGGACTCCATCAAGGCCAAGCTTGTCGAACATTTTGTGAGAGAATAAATTCGTCTGAACACCACAATCTAGAAAAGCACGGCATGGAATTGGCACATTATTTTTATCGATCAAATTCACCACAGCAGTCAGAAGCAAGCCATTGGGAACGGCAACACTCATAGAACAGGCGGACGATACAGTCACCGGAGCAGATTCTTCATTAAGGGATTGGGGTGTTACCACAGAGGAAACTCTTCATTCTCACCTACATTCTGAGCGGTTTGTTTATCGGGATTAACTTTACTTTCACGGCTGTATCCATCCTCATGCAAAAGTAAATGGTGACGCTTGTTACACTTACTGCAGTTTCTTTTTGACGAACAGTTACTGGATCTATGTCCACGCCGTAAACAGTTAAAACAAAGATGAAGCTCTCTTATCTCTGCTACTCGATCTGACACTGAGAGTTTATGAAAATCGGGGCATTGATAATTGTAATAACCTTTATTACAGAATTGACAAGACTCATTGACACTGTCGGAAGTTGAAGCGTGAACCTTCAGGTTAATAGGTTTAGTGGATGGTTGAGATGCCTTGAATTGGTTTGGTTTTTACGGTTGTAGGATTATCTGTTTCACATCGCTCAAGAACACGACACTGGTCCTTGATAAAATCAAGGGTATTTTCGAGATTGGGTAACTCTCCATGTTTAAGAGACCGCTCCCATTGCTTTCGTGTGGAAGGATCGACACATCTTGTTCAAAATTAAACCCGTTGTACCATCAATTGGTTGCTTCATAACTCTAAGACCCTCAACATGTCGTGTACACGTATCCACCAAAGCACGTAGTTCTTTATGAGACTCTTTGGACATTTTCCTCATAGATAAAAGGGCATCAATGTGTGTATCAATTAAAATCCTAGTGTTGTAATATCGTTCACTTAATATTTCCTACTCATGGTTAAAATTGTTATCCGCCAAAGTTTTGGCATCAAGAATACCGGAAGCAGCACCAACTAGTGCCTTCTCGAGATAATGTAGCTTAATAGCATCAGAATTTGAACATCGGCTGACAATGTCTTGGAATATCGATTTGAAACGAGGATGTACTCGGTTGACCACTGCCAACATCAATCGATGAGGTGGACTATCAATCGACGTGCCACTTCACCGACGCACGGATAGGGACTTGCTTTGGCCCATCGCCAACAACAAGTGAACGGACGGATGGTTAAGATTCGGAATAGGTTGCCGTTGTGCGTTCGAGTTCTGAAAAGAACTATTATAACAACTCTTGTCAAAACTCAGCAAACTTGCAACACCATGTTCCGAACAGACGACTCCAGCCTGGATATCCAAAGGGGCACTTTCTTCTTGTGATAAAAATACTACTCTACTTTGCTTTTATGTTTATTCGTTCACTGTTAAAAAAATACTGATCCAAATTCAGAGTTATGCTCTACTTTTATAGTTGAAATGTTACATCAGCCGTTTTTTATTGGCTATCATTGCGCAACGCAATACAAACACAGTTTATGCTGATTGGTTAGTATGGGAGGGGAAGCCGATTACCCGCGGCAGCTCGGGGTTAGTAAAAAAAAAGAAAAGAGGGGAAGGAGGGATGACGGGAAACTGTAACTACTGCTACTGATGCGACGTTCGGTTGGCTGCGGTGACTAGGAGTAGCACGATATACGCAATTTATTCGCTGTTGCGAACAGACAGGGCGACGGTGGCCAGGAGTTTACGCTTACTCCCTTGCACCACCGAGCTATTCCACATCATGCGGGATAATGCCGATATAGCCATTGAGGCTTTCTTGCAAGCGTTATCGACGTGACTGACAAAGGACAGCTTATCGTCGATCATGACCCCAAGATACCTCAAGAACCTATTTGATTCTACTGTGCAGTTACCTGCACTGATCGTCGCATGTTGCTCCGATTTCCTATTGTTCACCACCGTGACCTCAGTCTTATGGTGGGCTAGCTCCAACTGACTGGAGCTCATCCATCTCTCCACAATGCCAATGGAGTGTGAGGCCGTTAACTAGACCTCTTCGATGGATTCACCACATATCTCTTGGGTAATGTCGTCTGCGAACCCGACAATCTTTACCCCGCTCAGGAACTCAAGCCGCAGTACCTCGTCGTACATCGTGTTCCATAGCACCGTTCCATCTGTACACGTTTCTGGCCTGTCTCTGTATTATATACCAGTACGCGATTCTGGAAGTAGCTTCCGAGAATCTTGTACAGGTACCCAGAAACATGTAGGCGCTGGAGCGAGTCGGCGATAGCCACCCAACTGGTGCTATTGAATGCGTTTCTCACGTCAAGGGTGACCACTGCACAGTAGTGTACTCCTCGCCTCTTGCGCTGGATTGCCACCTCAGCCGTCTTGGTGACGGACAGGATGGCATCCACCGTCGACTTCCCTTTGCGGAAGCCAAACTGATTATTAGACAGACCTCCTGTCTGCCCTCCGTGTACGTTGTCAGTCTGTTGAGGATTACCCTCTCGAGCACCTTACCCGCTGCATCCAACAGACATATAGGTCTATATGCCGATGGATCTCCTGGTGGCTTCCCTGTCTTTGGTAGCAACACAAAGTTCTGAATTTCCCAGGCGTCCGGGAAGACGCCTTCGCCCAGACACTTTTGCATCACCACCCTGAACATTCCGGGATCCAGCAAGATAGCCGTCTTGATGGCCAGGTTCGAGATACCATCAGGTCTCGGCGCTTTGTTCACCTTTAGCGACTTTGCTATCGCAATGAGTTCGTCATTCGTCACCGTCGCCTCGTCGCCGGCCCCCGTTGTGCCGTTATCAATGCCCACGTGGTCACGGGTGTTCGGCGGAGCTGTCCACCCTTCCTTCGCTATGACAGCGTTTAGGTCTGGGATACTGAAACGCTGGTCATGGGACAAATCTACGGCGGCGGGGGGCCATGGACTCGGGTCGTGGCTCGAAAAGAGTCCCCCAACGATCACCTGGAGCAGCTCTGATGAACGCTCGGTTGGAGCCGCTGATCCTCTGGTTTTGGCCATTACTACCCGATAGGCGTTACCCCACGGGTTCGCATTGGCCCTCTGACACAGACCCTCGAAGCAGGCTCGCTTGCTGGCCTTTATCTCCCTCTTTAGTGTGGCCTTCACGGCAACTAGCGGCCCTCTACGCTCGATTTTCTCGGCGTCTGACCGCGCTCTCTGCACCCTCCGTCTTGCGTTGAGGCATGTTCTCTGGAGGTCGGCAATCGACTCCGTCCACCAATACACCGGCGATCTTCCATTCCTCGGTTTGACTTCCCTCGGCATGGTCGCATCGCACGCTCGTGTAAGTGTCATAACGATTCGTTCGCCGCAAGGTTCCTGGGTTTCGCGTAAATTCCGTTCCCTCTCAAGCGCCTCTATAAAAGTCTGTACATCAAAGTAGGACGTCCTCCATCTGCGGGCGAATGGAGTGGATGCTCCTCCTTCCGCACGCTGCCTTGTATTGGGGACGATACAATATCGAACCGCCAAGTGGTCGCTATGGGTGTAGCCATCATCCACCCTCCAATTGCTTATCAGCCCAGGACTGCTGAATGTCATATCGATGAGCGATTCCGCTCCGTTTCTATGGTAGGTACTCTTGGTACCCACATTGGCTAGGTTTACGTTGAGCCTAGCCAAGGCCTCCAGAAGTATTTGGCCCCTAGGGTTGGTAAGGCGGCTCCCCCACTCGAGCGCCCAAGCGTTGAAGTCCCCCGCTATTACCAATGTGGTCAGGCCAGTTAGCTCCGTTGTCATCCGATCTAGCATATTGGTAAACTGTTCGATCGACCATCTTGGCGGTGCGTAGCAGCTGCAGAAGAACACTCCATTCACTTTTACAATCGCAAAGCCTTCGTTTGTGGTAGACACAACCTCCTGAACCGGGTACTTGCCCGTCGTCCATAATGCCATATTAGCCCTGTCCGCAAACCAGTTCCCGTTGCCGGGTGGGATGGGTCGGAAATAATGGCGATATCCGATGCCGACTCGCTAACTGTCTGACACAGCAGTTGCTGGGCGACCTCACAATGGTTCAGGTTTAGTTGGGTTACCTGCATTACTGTTGGCTCGTTGGTACACCCTTAGCGGCCGGGCACTTGCCCCCCTCCCCCCCCCCCCCCATGGCGTGCTTATCGTCTCGTCCAGTTTCCCGGCGCACATCAAGCATTTGGGGGGACCTTTGCAATCCCGCGCCTTGTGGCTAGTGCTGCCACACCTTCTGCACATCTTGCTACGATCTGGGCCTTTGCATTCCCAGGACATGTGCCCGCTCTCTAGGCATCTGAAACATGCCTTCGGCGGCTGGTGTAGGCTGAGTGGGCATACAGACCATCCCACCTTCACCTTCGCCACTCTCAACGCCACGTCCACGTCGACTGCCACTACCCTCACGGTTGCAACTTGGGTCCCAAGTGGACCCTTCCTCAGACGTATGTCTGCCGCTGCAACCTCGACCTTGCACTGTTCCTTTAGTGCAGTGGAGATCTCGTCTGCCTCGGTGATCTCATCCAGGTTCCTACACTGGATCGTCACCTGCGAGACGAGGGCGCGCAGCTCCACACCCTCACCTAAGGCCTGCCTTGCCAGGTCTCTGTACGCCGGGCCCTTTAGCGTTGTCGCCTTCTTTAGCTCTAGGAGCATCTCACCGGTGCGGGTACGGCGTATACTCCGCACGTCGGCGCCTAAACCTGCCAGTCTAGCGTCCCCGCGCATCGCTTTCAAGACCTCCGAGTACTTAGACGCGTCAGTCTTGACGATGAGGGCCTCTCCGCGGTTACGCTTGCGAGCCACCTATCGCTTATCCTTTTCTTTTTTCGTCCTAATTCCTTTTTTCGGACCTTATTCCAGTGGCTTTCCCTGCCACGCCTGGGGTCGTCACTCGTCCCCCTCCTAGCACTAGCGTCTGCTTCCCCCCTCCAGCCGCAATCCAAACCCACGTGGAGTAGTCGCTATTGTGATCCCGTGGTTGTCTATACAAGCACGTAGGCCATGCGAGGGTTGACACGGCCCTTCATGGGGAACCGTGTTCAGAGCCGGATCAGCGTAAGACAGGTTAAGGGTCATCTGAGCCTACTCCCACCCGACTGGCCAGGTCGGGCGGTGGAGAATGGAACGTAATGGAGGCCTGCCAAGGTTTTAACAGGACGGAGACGACCTGTGCCGCGGGAACCTCACCATTTCCTATCAGTGTCACCCGATAGTACTGAGGGAGACGACACATGCGCCAGCCCGAATGCCACGGTACCACTAGTTATTCCTTTCGCAGCCAGTTGCCATAATTGGGGTTTAACTGGCATCCGCCCCAATGCATCGTAGGACGCTCCCTCCGTAGTTCGTTTAGCCGTAAGGGGAGCTTAACGTTTCCAAGGTGCACCGCGGGGAGGCGAACTACCTTATATTGGACCGAAATCAGGATTCCGAAAATCAACGATTTTAAACACCCTATTTAAGCAATTGAACGATTATTTACGGAGATAAACGCATTTAAAGGTTTCCAGAGCCCATCTGATGGAAAATTTTGCATCTGGGAAATTTTATTGGACCGAAATCAAGATTCCGAAAATCGACGATTTTAAACACCCTATTTAAGCGATTAGACGCTTATTTACGGAGATAAACGCATTTAAAGGTTTCCAGAGCCCATCTGATGGAAAATTTTGCTCCTGGGAAATTTTTTTGGACCGAAATCAGGATTCCGAAAATCGACGATTTTAAACACCCTATTTAAGCGATTAGACGCCTATTTACGGAGATAAACGCATTTAAAGGTTTCCAGAGCCCATCTGATGGAAAATTTAGCTATTGGGAAATTTTTCTGGACCGAAATCAGGATTCTTCTACTATTTAAGCGATTAGTCACTTATTTACGGAGATAAACGCATTTAAAGGTTTCCAGAGCCCATCTGATGGAAAATTTTGCTCCTGGGAAATTGTTTTGGACCGAAATCAGGATTCCGAAAATCGACGATTTTAAACACCCTATTTAAGCGATTAGACGCTTATTTACGGAGATAAACGCATTTAAAGGTTTCCAGAGCCCATCTGATGGAAAATTTCGCTTCTGAGAAAATTTTTGGACTGAAATCAGGATTCCGAAAATCGACGATTTTTAACACCCTATTTAAGCGATTAGACGCTTATTTACGGAGATAAACGCATTTAAAGGTTTCCAGAGCCCATCTGATTGAAAATTTTGCTCCTGGGAAAAATTTTTGGACCGAAATCAGGAAATCGAAAATCAACGATTTTAAACACCCTATTTAAGCGATTAGACGCTTATTTACGGAGATAAACGCATTTAAAGGTTTCCAGAGCCCATCTGATGGAAAATTTTGCACCTGGGAAAAATTTTTGGACCGAAATCAGGATTCCGAAAATCGATGATTTTAAACACCCTATTTAAGCGTTTAGACGCTTATTTACGGAGATAAACGCATTTAAAGGTTTCCAGAGCCCATCTGATGGAAATTTTGGACCGAAATCAGCTTAACGTTTCCAAGATGCACCGCGGGGAGGCGAACTACCTTATATTGGACCGAAATCAGGATTCCGAAAATCGACGATTTTAAACACCCTATTTAAGCAATTGAACGATTATTTACGGAGATAAACGCATTTAAAGGTTTCCAGAGCCCATCTGATGGAAAATTTTGCTTCTGGGAAATTTTATTGGACCGAAATCAAGATTCCGAAAATCGACGATTTTAAACACCCTATTTAAGCGATTAGACGCTTATTTACGGAGATAAACGCATTTAAAGGTTTCCAGAGCCCATCTGATCGAAAATTTTGCCCCTGGGAAAAAATTTTGGACCGAAATCAGGATTCTGAAAATCGACGATTTTAAACACCCTATTTAAGGGGTTAGACGCTTATTTACGGAGATAAACGCATTTAAAGGTTTCCAGAGCCCATCTGATGGAAAATTTTGCTCCTGGGAAATTGTTTTGGACCGAAATCAGGATTCCGAAAATCGACGATTTTATATACCCTATTTAAGCGATTAGACGCTTATATACGGAGATAAACGCATTTAAAGGTTTCCAGAGCCCATCTGATGGAATATTTCGCTCCTGGGAAAAATTTTTAGACCGAAATCAGGATTCCGAAAATCGACGAGTTTAAACACCCTATTTAAGCGATTAGACGCTTATTTACGGAGATAAACGCATTTAAAGGTTTCCAGAGCCCATCTGATTGAAAATTTTGCTGCTGGGAAAATTTTTTGGACCGAAATCAGGATTCCGAAAATCGACGATTTTAAACACCCTATTTAAGCGACTAGACTTTTATTTACAGAGATAAACGCATTTAAAGGTTTCCAGAGCCCATCTGATGGGAAATCAGGATTCCGAAAATCGACGATTTTAAACACTCTATTTAAGCGATTAGACGCTTATTTACGGAGATAAACGCATTTAAAGGTTTCCAGAGCACACCTCTACCGAATACTGTAAAATCTTCTAAGTGTGTGGGAGACGCGTTTTAGTGGGGGAGACGCGTGTCAAGTGACCAGACAAATGGTGATCTTGCCTTAAGATGCGAAATGGAATAGTAAACAGGGGTATACCAAAAAAGTCCAACTCAGTAGACACAGTGGTTCAACGCCCTAAAAAAAAAACAAAAAAAAACGTGCATATTGCCGTTGTAACTGAAACTTTTCTTAAACCATTTAGTAAAGTAAAGAGGGATCCTAATTATTTTGTATACTGCAATGATCGTCTGATAGCAATGATAATCCAGGTGGCCAGGTTTTTGAAACTTTGGGGGTTTCTGTTGACACAAAAGTTGGTCATTTTTCACAATTGGCTGCCTATTTACCATTCCAATGCTTAGGTCAGCAAAAAAAATTTCTCAGGGGTGACCTTCAGAAGCTTACCCGTAATAAATCAAAATTCTTCATTATTGGCGGTTTTATTGCAATCACCGTTCGTGGAATAATGCTCAAAGTAATTCCAATGGTAATATACTATTTGATAATTGTTCTGCGGGTTATGACACTATCCAATATCCCAACAGCCCAACTTGCTTTTATTCTGCAAGCCGTCCCTCAACTAGTGATTTGGTCTTAACTGATGCATGCGAACTTACACTGCTCGGCAAAATCGGTAACACTTATCGGCAAAATCGGAACTTTTTTCGCTCCCGTCGGCATTTCTGGTTGGATTTTATAGATTTTGCTGCGCTGAATCCAAATATGGGCTCAGAAATGCTGTAACACGTCCAGTTTTTGAGAAAAATGTGATTTAAACTCACAAAAACACGTACTTCCATAGAAAAATGATCTACCTAAGCAACAACCAGAATATTGGTTCTGCCCTTTGCAAGTTGGACTTGGATTTTATGGAATGGACCTCCCTGAATCCATTCGTGGACACAGATTTTTCGCAACACGTAAGATTGATGAAATAAACCGGGTTTTCATTCACAAAATTACGAATTTTCATGAAAATCAAGATTTTCTATTTTGAAAACATGAATTTCAGCTCCACCCTTTGAATGTTGGGCTTGGATTTTATGAAATGGACCTCCCTGAATTCATTCGTAAACACGGAATTTTCGTAACACGTAAGGTTGATGTAAAAACCGGGTTTACATTCACAAAATTATGTTGGGGAATCTCCCAACCACTGTTTGTGGTTTTCCACTGCCTGGTGAACGTACCTTTGCGTCTCTATAATTTTGTCACCAAAGGACCTTTCTTTGCACAAGGATACAACACATTCATTCAGTCCAGTTTATGCACAAAACTACTTTATTTCTATAAAAACACAACATTTATTTTACAAAACTACACTACATTTATTCTAATTAAACTAAACATAAACTTCACGGAGTTCGCCTCCGGTCAACTGATCGATCCAATTGCACTTTTTGCACAATTACGAGTTTTCATGAAAATCAAGACCCGTCCATTAATTACGTCGCTCAAAAATAAAGATTTTTAACCCCCGCCTTTCTTTATCACATTTTTTGTATGGATTTTTGAAAAATGTTGTATGCATCGTCACTTTTTAAACAACCCCCCCCCCCTCCACACCTCCCTCTCAAAGCATAACGTAATATATGAACAATCCCTTTAGCTCTGCCTCTTTGAGTATATTGAGTATATTGATGTTGCTTCTTACAGCAGTTTGGGAACTGAAGACCTTCAAAGTTCATTCATTAATTCAAAAGTCAGCTGCACAGACCCCTTCAGAAACGCCTAATTAAATACTCTATTCAACAGTGCCGCATTTTTAAGTTAGGATAGGAGTGAGCAAGACAGCATTAAAACACGCAAACAATCAAAATACAAAAGAATAGACAAGAGACAAAAGACTCTGTGTTAGTCACTATTGTTCGAGAGAATAAGGAAAATATATGTTAAAAAAGAAAGCAAGAATCCTCAAGCACGTAGCTTAATGCGGCATTTTATAGAGCTTTTTGACGTTTAATTTGCGCACACTACTGCAAGATTTGAATCGAAGCAGTGCGAGTGAGAAGTCAACGAAGACCAAACCATGCATTAATCCCCGCATGTTAGACAAAGAAAGACGACTATATGTCGAAAAGGTCTATTGGCGCATTTGCGGCACAAAATTTGTGTCATTATTGCTGTCTTGCTTTGGCGTCAATTAATGCTCATGTTGAATCTCTTCAGCCTTGCACAATCATTTTTTATTCATTCAAAGCTACGGAGTGTTGAGTGTTACGGACGCTTTTTTTTATTTTTTGTAAAAATGTCGCGAATTTGTCTGAACGATCCGCAAAAATTTTGTTGCATTTGTGGAGACGTGATATTGAAGGAACAGAGAAAGGGGTTTACACCTTTGTTGAAGACAGCATATCAGTTGTATTTTGACAAGGAGCTTTCAAATCGTAAAATTTCATGGGTTCCAACTTACTCCTGTTGCTCATGCTACCGAACATTGCTTGGTTGGATGAGAGGTACGCACAAAGGCTTACCTTTTGCCAAACCTATGGTGTGGACTAATCCAACCAATCACATGAGCGATTGTTACTTTGTTTTGACAAAAAATCATGGATTTTCCAAAGCTTTGAAGCATAAAATCGAATACCCATCAAGGCCAACATTGCACTCCGAAGCAATGCCAGTTCCAATATCTCCAAATATTGCTGGACGTGCTGATGAGTTGGATTCGGAACCAGGCGAATCTGAGAAAAGCTTTTAGGATGATCCAGATTTTTTACCTTCGGAGTCTGAGGAACCGCATGTTATAACCCAAGAGGAGCTGAACGATTTGATTCGAGATTTTAAGCTACCCAAGACCAAAGCGCATCTGCGAGCTTCAAGGCTAAAGCAGTGGAATGTCCTAGAAAAAGATGTAAAGTTGTCATCTTATAGGAAGTGACATTCAGATAACATTAAATATTTTTAGATGATCTTGCCTTTTGCAACAACATCGAAGGTTTAATGGAAGAGCTACAGTTAGAGTATCACGCAACTGACTGGAGGCTCTTCATCGACGCTTCAAGCAAAAGCTTGAAGGCAGTGTTACTGCGCAATGGAAATAAGTATTCTTCAGTGCCAGTTGCATTTGCAGCTCACATGAAGGAAACTTATGAGAACATAAAAACACTTTTGGAAAAGATCAAATATTCGGAACACCAGTGGAATCTCTGTGCAGACCTTAAGGTAGTGGCATTGCTCACTGGGCTTCAAGGAGGCTACACAAAGCATTGTTGTTTCCTCTGCGAATGAAACAGTCGTGCGAGGTATAAACATTACCACCAGCAGCATTGGCCAGCACGTACCGAGATGGTACCTGGGAAGAAAAATGTGTCAAATCTGCCTCTTGTCGACAGGGACAAAATTTAACTACCTCCGCTACATATTTAGCTTGGGTTGATCAAAAACTTTGTCAAAAAGCTGGATATTCAAGGAGAACCATATTGTTTTTCGAGGAAAAAGTATCCGAGATTGAGCGAAGGAGTATTTGTTGGCCCTCAAATTAGGAAACCCCTTAAAGACGACAATTTTCAGCAAACTCTTAACGCGACAGAGTTACGAGCATGGAATGCGTTCCAAAAGATTTATGGTCACTTCTTGGGAAATGAAAAGTCTCCGGATTATGTACACATCGTTCAAGAGCTGGTTGGTTCGTATGCTACACTGGGATGTAATATGTCACTTAAATTGCACTTTTTGCATTCTCATCTGGACTTCTTCCCAGAGAATATGGGAGCCGTCTCAGAGGAACATGGAGAACGATTTCATCAAGATATCGCACAGACTGAAAAGAACTTTGCTGGTAAATGGAGCCCAGCGATGCTAGCGGACTACTGCTGGATGCTACAGAGGCAAACACCTTTCGAGAACTATAAAAGGAAAAAGAAAACAAAGTGAATTTAAGTTGAAAAATATAGAGAAAATTTCAACTAAATGACTGACTGACTGACTGACTGACTGACTGACTGACTGACTGACTGCCTGACTGACTGACTGACTGACTGACTGACTGACTGACTGACTGACTGACTGACTGACTGACTGACTGACTGACTGACTGACTGACTGACTGACTGACTGACTGATAGGAAATCTTGATTTTCATGAAAATTCGCAATTTTGTGAATAAAAACTCATTTTTTTCAACACGAATGGATTCAGAGAGGTTCATTTCATAAAATCCAAACCCAACATTCAAAGGGCGGAACAAAAAATCAGTGGGGTTGTGTACAAGACACGACCGGTTGACGTAGACTACGTTAAACTAAGTGATGCATTATAACGTCAGGGAAATTCTGTGTGGCTATTATTAGCGTTAGGAGGAGGAGCAGTTTAAGTCACAATATGACGGGTGTGGCTCTTATGGGACATTAGACCAGCGTTTTGAAGCCAGTATGTAAGAAAATTCTATTGTACGCTCTTGAGATATTATTTGGAGACCCTGAAAAGGGCCGTTTGGTTTTATGAAGTCAGTATGTGGGAAAATTCTCTTGTACACTCTTTATAACTCTTTGGTGGCCCCTCTTTATAAATCTTTGGTGGCCCTGAAATACAAACATATATTTTGACTGATACCTTGTCTCCTTTTCAACATTCACCATTTAAATACCATATCATTCGGATCATTTGTATACAATCTGAGTTGTAGTATGCCTTCGCATAATTCAACTTCAAAGAATCAAAGATTTGCAATTTATGCAATTTTATCAATTCTGGATTTCAAGGGTAATAATAAACATTGAAATACTCTAGAATTCAAATAACGATAAAATTCGTCATCAGAAGATATCCGACAGGTTTAGTGATTGTTATGAAAACACTATAATCAATTGCAACATTTTCAGATGTGTAAGCGTCTCTAAAAATGTTCAAAGTTCAGAAAGTTTTATCAAACAGAAAAAAAACAAAAATTATCTTGCAGTTGTTGTAAAGTTATAAACTAGTATATAGGGTACATGTCCCTTGACTCAGTCGATTATGTAGCGCACGATTACAATTTCAACTATAACTCATACAATAAGTTAGCTAGAAACGATATTCAACTAGTTATACCTTTGCTAAGACATGTTTAACAAGGCGTTTGCTGTACTGGACCATGAAAAGTCACCAGCTAACATTATTGAGTCGAAAACTTTCGATGGATATGGATATCATTAAGATTTCATGTTCGAACGAATTTCAGTAAAGTTTATTTATTTCATCGTTCCGGGCATTTATTTATATTATCGCTCCGGGCATTCAGCTATATTCGGTATACTATACGAATTATAAAGCTACTTTATAACATTTAAATGACTTTCTCATGTGATCAATCGGCCATTCCATTTCAAAACATTAAAATTCCCACTATATTCATTTAGTTATGTAGGTGTTGGTATGAATAAGCCCTTCAAAAAATACACAACCGCTCACTCTTACTTTTCCAATGAAAACTTTTATATTCTAAATTTTACTATGTGATGAATACATTAGGCCATAGTTGGGAATATAAGGATAAATGCGTACCTAAAATATGGTCTTTGGTTTTCTTGTGAAATTATTATTCATGTTTCTATGTGAATATAAGGTAAATTAGTGAATCCATTATGGCTAAAACGTTAAGAAAATCGAAATATATATAAATATATTAGATCTCGCAGAAGAGAGTGAGTTTTATAAAATATCATTATTATTTGCAATGGGTATGGGAGAAAAGGTTGGTTAATATATGATAAATTCTTATAAATATAAAATAAACACCTGAGAAAATTATCACGCATTGAAACATGTTCAGCGCCATATTTGTATCGATATCAAGTGTAGGATCGTATGATGTAAAAGCACGCGGCGCATGTCATCACCAGAATACAATTAATACTATGTTGAAATTTATTAAGACAGGGAGCGATAACATAGAGAGATATTCAATTGCTATGATGACATGCAGTTTGTCAAATTGATTTAAATTTATTAAATATCAATTTCCTACCTCGAGTTGAAGGACCTTTTCCAGCGTCCCAACTAGTTGTTGGCAACGCATTACCTCTTGCTGTTTTCAGTTTCGCCCGATAACTACGAGCTCGCTCGGCATCGGTGCATGGTCGTTTTGGAGGATTTCCCGTATATTCGCACTTTATGCGCTTCCTGAATCTGCGCAAGCGTTCTGGATCATATCGGTTAGGCATTCTCACTTTCACTATGTTTCTCAAAAAGTTTTTCTTCCTAGAGGTAGGACTCTATCCAACGCGAATCGTTAACACAACAGAACAACTGTTTATAACACACTACTAATTGGATTTTACAGAGAATGTTGGTTCGGAATATCATGTTCGAGATCGAAAATGGTGCCCGTGATAGGGAATTTGTGTGGTTTGAGGTATGCGACGAAGGGAAAACAAGTTTTGCTAATACCACTGGCTGGCAATCGACAATTTGAAACGAATATCCGAATCAAACAAACTCTCAAGCTGAGAATTTTAAATTGACAGTAGCAAAGATGGATTTGTATCTGGTAGGATTTTTCGGTGAAAATAAATCAAAGCAACCGGCAGGCTTTGATTTATTTTCACTGATTATAAGGATCCGCTGCATAGCACACTGTTGCCTAGTAACGACTTGGCAAAATCCAATATGACTGCTAATCGATTGAAATGTAAGATAAACTCTTATTCAAATAACTCTCTTAAATTAGAAATTGAATTGATTTATTGATCCATCGCGGGTTGCGCCAACCAGCTAGGGAAAAATTTTCACCGACGAAGAATTGTCCTGCTCGCCTTCCATGGAGGCTCTCCCGCAAACAGTAGCGTTTTTGCAGTCGTGACGAACAAATCGGCACTAGATTAAGTGGCGCACAAACCGAACAAAATATTAATTTAATTCTTGCATAAACAACTCTCTGAACTGGATTGGTTTTCCTCAAAAGGACAGATTATCTATTAGTTGGTTGCGCCAACCAGCTGGGTAAAATTTTCCCGACTGCTCGCCCTTCATGAAGGCGTTTTTGCAGTTGCAGCGAACGAATCGGCACCATGATATTAGGCACACAAACCGAACGAAATAAAAGTTTAATTCTTGTATAAACAACTCTTTCAATTAAATTAGTTGTCCTCAAAAGGACAGATTGTCTATTTATGGATTGCGCCAACCAGCTGGGTACATTTTTGACCGACGGCTCGCCCTCCATCGAGCACCGACAAAATCTAAAATTTGTTCTTTAATGAACAACTCTCTTATTTTAATTAGTTAACCTCAAAAGGACAGATTATTCCCACATACTGCTGCTCGCCCCCAAGGACGCTTTCCCAGCTTTTAGCAGCGTTTTCGAAGTCGCGGCGAAACAATAGCCACGATGAGGTAAGATGTCGGCTTGCACAAATCGACGCGATTGTGCGCCCCCATTATCCGCCATTTTACCTCATCGCGACGATCGCTGTTTGGGAGAGCCATGGTACAAATCACCACCAGCTGCGACCAGCTCCGCTACCGGACAAATGAAGCAGCTGCCAGCTACCAGCTCCGCACAGCTTCAATGCTGCCAAACGAATGAGGCAAAATTTGTCCTAAGTGTCCGTTTTATACCCGTCTCAGCTGCGAGACGTACATGGAGAGAAGAATGACATGATTGGTTAAAGTCTCTCTCTAATACAAAGAAGAATAAGATGATGCAAGACGTTCCTTGCTTCGATTTGAAATCTGTGATTGGTAAATTTACTCTGCAAAATGACATTATAAGACATCACCTTATATTTGCGTTATTTTCAATAGTTTACTATTGATTAAGAATAATGTTTGACAATTGAATTAGAGCGCGGTAAAATTTCCGACCGATTGAAGAAGAAATCATGTAAATCTATCGTGGATTATTTGAGTTATTCGCGTACAAAACGTACGGTTTTTCGTGACGGTCGCAATATTTTAGATCTTCATTTGACACCCTACCCTTGCCGTAAGACGTAGTCTACGTCAAAATTCATGTTTTCAAAATATAAAATGTTGATTTACATAAAAATTTGTAATTTTGTGAATGAAAACCCGGTTTATTTCATCAATCTTATGTGTTACGAAAAATATGTGTTCTTGAATGGATTCAGGGAGGTCCATTTCATAAAATCCAAGCCCAACATTCAAAGGGCGGAGCTGAAATTCATGTTTTCAAAATATAAAATCTTGATTTTTATGAAAATTCGTAATTTTGAATGAAAACCCGGTTTTATTATATTTCATTAATATAACGTGTTACGAAAAATCTGTGATAACGAATAGTTGCAGGGAGGTTTATTTCATAAAATCCAAACCCAACATTCAAAGGGCGGAGCAAAAATTCATGTTTTCAAAATAGGAAATCTTGATTTTCATGAAAATTCGTAATTTTGTGAATGAAAACCCGGTTTATTTCATCAATCTTAGGTGTTACGAAAAATCTGTGTTCACGAATGGATTCACGGAGGTCCATTCCATAAAATCCAAGTCCAACTTGGAAAGGGCAGAGCCAATATTCTGGTTGTTGATGTCGGAAATTCGTGTTTTTGTGAATTTTAGTCACATTTTTCTCAAAAACTGGACGTGTAAGAGCATTTCTGAGCCCATATTTGAATTCAGCGTGGCGAAATCTATGAAATTCAACATATATACTTGAAGGGAGTGAAACAATGCCGACTAGTGTAACCCATGCTGACTTCGGTTTGACTGTTTGTTTGTTTATTTCGAACCTCAAAAAATTCTTCACACTGCCCAAGTCCTTCATTTGGAATTGTTTAGAAAGGGATTCTTTGATCCATTTAATGCTATTCAAATGCTTCTCAAAAGTCATCATGTCATCTACATAAAGAACCAAGAAGATGTTCTTATCTTTCAAGACGTATACGCAAGAATCTGATCGCAGTCTTACAAAACCTATTTCGGTGATGATTTTGTCAAATCTCTCATTTCAGCTTCGACTGGCTTGTTTGAGACCATACAAACATTTATTGAGTTGGCATGTGTGGACTACACCATCCTATCCTGGTGGTATTTTCATGTAAATTTCTTCCTTCAATAGGCCATTAAGAAAGGCAGTCCTTACGTCCATCTGCTGCAAAACTATTATGACATATGCAACCAACTTAACACGGCCATTAATTCTGCAAATGAAGAATATAATCGTAAAGTCGAAACTGAAGTCAAATCATGTCCTAAGAATTTCTTCAATTATGTAAAAACGAAATTGAAAAATAGCAATTTCCCCCCAACAATGCATTTTGACGGAAACGTAGGTGATAATCCTTCTGAAATCTGCAAGTTTTTTGCAGTTTTCTTCCAAGAAGTATACACTACATTCTCCGAAGAAGACCGTGATCGCGACTTCTTTGCATTCATTCCTGAATTTTCCAGCAATATATCTGTGTATCTGTAAAAATTACCTTCTCACGAATTTCTCAATGCGCTAAAAAACTTGGATGCTTCTAAGGGACCAGGCCCAGACGGTATTGCACCCGTATTTTTAAAGAACCTTTCAGACGAACTTGCCCTTTAGAACATCTCTTTAATATGTCTCTTAAGAGCGGAACATTTCCCACCATTTGGAAATCTTCTTATTAGGTTCCGATTTTCAAATCAGGCACGAAATCAGACATCCGCAACTATCGTGGAATTGCCATTATCTCTTGCATCCCAAAACTTTTTGAATCTCTGGTGAATGAAAATATTTTTTAGCAAGTAAAAAATCAAATTACAAGCAAACAGCACGACTTTTTCAAAGGTCGCTCAACCACTTCTAATCTTCTTGAATTTGTAACTTTTATTTTGAATGCAATGGACAATGGCAAGCACGTAGAAGCACACACTGACTTCAGTAAAGCCTTTGACCGAATCGACATACCATTATTACTCTTCAAATTGCAAACAATTGGAATGGAACCTGAACTGTTAAATTGGCTGCAGTCATTTATTGTTCTTCGCCTCGAATTAAAAAAAAACTCAACAGACTGGACTTAACCTAGGTTTCTAATTCTATTCCTGAACACACATTTAGACATATTAAAATCAAAAACAGCACTCACATTGTTAAACGATCTAACACAGTTATCGAAAGGGTTGTTTTGCCCATACACACTATGGGCGATTTCCATACAAGCAGGCGGACGAAAATATTTTGATCATTTTTTCTTGTTTTGTACAGTTTTCTTTGGTTGATGTTTTCAAAATATGTTGTTATTATACTTTTTTTAACATTTCGGGATTAACTTTTCAAAAGGGCTTAACTTTCCATTGATTTAAAAAAAACTATAATATCTTGAAAACGGATGTGACTAAAACTTTAATTTCAAAGGATAAATCATGATAATAATATTTCAATCGTTCTAAAGGAACATCCACAAATTTATTTCTATTTATTTCGTCTTCGACAACAAGATCGTACAGACTGTACCTATTCTAACTTAACATATGTGACTAAACAATTCGTTTAATTCGGTTTTTTAAAATACTCCTGGACATATTAAAATCAAACTCGTCAGAAATGTCATTGAATGACCGAATACAAGCGTCAAGAGGGTTGTTGTAGCCGTAATTGGTTCGGTGATACGAAACAGCAAGCAAGTTGGAGTTCCGAAAGCGTCGTGGAGGAATGTTCAGCGGTACCTGCTCAAGAAGCGCAGGACAGTCGATGCCACCGTTAATGACGTCGAATATAAATAAACGCTGCATTTCACGCGTCTGGCAGACAGTAATTCCAAGCCTATCAATTGGCATCGCTCGGGATATGGAGGGAGATTGTTTGGATCGTTCCAGTGAAGTAGCCTCAATGAAAATCTCACGAACTTTTTCTGTACCCGTTCAATTGAAAGAATATGCGCTACGTAGTACGGAGACCAAACCGGAGAAGCATATTCTAGGATGCTACGCACCAGCGTGTAGTACAGTGTTTTCAAAGCATGTACGTCAGTGAATTCGGAAGCATGTCGACGAATGAACCCAAGAACAGAAAATGCTTTGGAAGTCGTAATCCCTACATGTTCATTGAACCTTAGCTTCTCATCGATGGTTACGCCCAGATCGCAGATAGAAGTAACACGCTCCAGTGTTTCATTGTCTATACTGTACTGGTGATGCACGGGATTACTAGAACGGGTAAAGAATATGATCTTGCATTTCTTGCTGTTGACGCGCATGCCTTTATCGCCACACCAGATCAATATGGTGTTGATGTCCGTCTGTAGAATGGTGCAATCAGCCGGGGACAGTATAGCGCGAAAAAAATTCAGGTCGTCGGCAAACGAAAGCTTAAACGAGGAGAGAAGCAGACACAGATCGTTCACAAAAATGTTGAATATCAGTGGACCAAGGACACTGCCCTGAGGTACACCGGACGTCATGCAAAATAAACTGGATCGTGCTGAATTAACCGTTACATGCGAGGTTCGGTCAATTAGATACGAAAATATCCAGTGCGTTATCCAATTCGGAAAGCCCATGTGCTTTAGTTTATCGATGACTAGGCTGTGCGGCACGGTGTCGAATGCTTTTGCAAAATTAACATACACCGCGTCAATTTGCTTTCTCTTTTCTATTTCCCGTGACAGCGTGGTAATGTAGCACATAAAATTTGTTGTAGTTGAGCGGTGTTTCATGAATCCATGCTGGCTATCGGAAATTAACGGTGACGCAACAGTATACAGCACCTTGTGCATCAGCTTCTCAAATACTTTGCTTAAGCAGCATAGTAAGAAACACCACGGTAATTTGATACTTGGTTGACGTTGCCGGACTTGTGAATGGGAACGAAAGAGGCAGTTTTCCAAACCTCCGGAAATGTTCGTTCGCGTAGCGATCGGTTGAACAAACTCGCAACAGGTGCTGATAGTTCCATCGAGCAGTTTTTCAAAAACACTGGTGGAATGCCGTCTGTCCCGGATCCTTTCTTAGCGTCGAGGTCTTCAATGGCTTGCGAGATTTCGTTTGGGGAAAATTGGATGATGTGGAGGTTGATGGAATGCGAGGAAATATGTGCAAAGCAGTCTTGACATTGTACAGGCGACACTTTGCTGAACATTCTCTCGAAGAATATGACGAAGAGATTAGCGGCTTCTGAATTTGAACTAGCATGAGCATCGTTGTAGCTGACGTTGCAAGGAATTCGGAAAGATGATTTCTGTTTCTTCACAAAATCCCAGAAACGCGATGGGTTCTGTTTGACACTGGCCTGGATTTATCGATACGTAATTCTCGTAAAGGGTGATACGGTCAAAATTTGGTCAAGGGAAAACGCGTGTAAATCGGTGAAATCGTTTATTTAAAAAATCAAATTAAATTTCTTTTTCAAGTTCAATTAGTAAAAAATTCAGGAAAAATATTCAGTTAGGTTTCCGCTATTCCAAATCCGAATTGCCGGGCCTTACGCTTGACCCCTGCCATCAGATTTTGTACAGCCACCTTGTCCACCTTCTTCGCCGCAGAAAGCCAGTTTGCCTTGAACTGCTGCTCGTCCTTAGCAGTTTTTTTGGTCTTCTTTAGGTTCCGCTTGACAATAGCCCAGTATTTCTCAATTGGGTGGAGCTCTGGCGTGTTGGGAGGGTTCTTGTCCTTGGGAACCACCTGCACGTTGTTGGCGGCGTACCACTCCATGGCCTTTTTACCGTAATGGCAAGATGCCAAATCCGGCCAAAACAGTACGGAACAACCGTGTTTCTTCAGGAAAGGCAGCAGACGTTTATTCAAACACTCTTTCACGTAAATTTCTTGGTTGACAGTCCCGGAAGCTATGAAAATGCTGCTTTTCAAGCCACAGGTACAGATGGCTTGCCAAACCAGATATTTCTTTGCGAACTTTGACAGTTTCGTGTGCTTGAAAATATCTCCTACCTTTCCCCTTCCTTTTGCCGTATAAAACTCCTGTCCCGGAAGCTGCTTGTAGTCGGCTTTGACGTAGGTTTCGTCGTCCATTACCACGCAGTCAAACTTCGTCAGCATCGTCGTGTACAGCCTCCGGGATCGCGCTTTGGCCGTCGTATTTTGTTTATCATCGCGATTTGGAGTCACTACCTTCTTGTAAGTCGATAGTCCAGCTCGTTTTTTGGCTCGATGCACGGTTGTAGACGATACACCCAGCTTATTTGCGGCATCTCGGAGAGATAGGTTAGGGTTTCGCTTGAAACTACCGGCAACTCTCTTTGTCGTCTCAGCGGCTTCCGGTTTTCGATTTCCCCCCGATCCAGACTTCCTGGCTGTCGACAAACGTTCCCCAAACACTTTAATTACATTTGTAACGGTTGATTTGGCAACTTTTAGCGATTTTGCCAACTTTGCGTGCGAGTAGCTCGGATTTTCGCGATGCGCGAGCAAAATTTTGATACGCTGCTCTTCTTGCTTGGACGGCATTTTGACAACTGAAGAGTGAATTCCAAAATCAAAATAGGAGCAACATTCTACACACACACACCTTCAAAATGAGGGGTGTTCAGGTTTTTTAAATGCAAAATTGAAAGAAATACGTCAAGTTGATATTGACCAAATTTTGACCGTATCGCCCTTTATGTGGTTAGCATTACTGACCTCTACGATGATTCAACATTACGTAGGATGATTCGGTCACTCTCCGACTTTGTGAGAAAGAAGCGATGTCGTGCATTCCTTAGCATGTTTCTGAGATGGCGTAGCGTGGAGGTCCACCTCGGTTGGTTAAACGTTGATTTAAATGATTGCCTTTTTCGAGGCACAAAATCATTGCAGACTTCATAAAGTTTGTCTTAAAAGGCTGACAGTGAATCGTCAATTGTTCCGATCTGCAAGATGGTATCCCAATCCGTATCGGCAAATGCTGTTTTCAGCTGGCTGTAATCACACGCGTTGAAATCAAATATAAAATTGTCGAAATTATTATCTATCGTAACAAAATTATTGTCGGTCACGTCAAACAGTAAAACAAAAGGCATGTGATGGTTGTCGATCTGTAACATTGGAGTGGGGGGTTCGACCAGATCCAGATATTCCGGTAAACTTACGAATGCAAGATCAAGTAATCTTCCATTGGTGTTAAAAAAAACTGTTAACTTGCCGTAAGCCCGCAGCAAACACGGTTTCGATGAGGGATTGTTCTTGCTCAGAAACAACGTTCGACGGAATATAACCGTTGACCTCGTCATCCAATTGCCATCGCAAGTTCGGGAGGTTGAAGTCACCCAATGACAAAACTATATCGGTTTTGCTAGCGTTGTTGGTGAGATGCTGAACTGCTTTTGTATGGGCAGAATAAAGATCCGCGTGTGGTTCGGGGGATGATAAACAGCAATGATGTAGAGCGAACGATGCGTCGATCTTACGCAAACTGCGACTTGCTCAAGTCGTTCGCAATCCATCAATGGAATCACCTCGCAACGAAGGTGGTTTTTAACTGCAATCAATATGCCCCCACCACGAGTATGTTGGCTTGTTGATGCACTGCGGTCACAACGGAACAACGCATATTCAGATGATATTTCAGTCGCAGCTGGTAAGCTGCTAGCGTAGCTGAACGATTTTGGTACGTAAGCCTCTCACGTTCTGATAGTAGACCGAAATATTGGATTTTTGTCCAGCTTCAAACCTCGAAGGGGGAAGCTCGAGATTTCCACGTTGAGTCGAGATAGAGTTTGTGACGAATGAAGCACTTTCTACTGCTTTTGAGGCTTCCGTTGTGCATTGACAATACTGGATTGGTGCTGGGTTGCTGGAATCGACAAATGCTATCGGAAGGGAGATGCTCAAATTGCATGCATACTTGCTTGCGATAACGGGTTGAAAGACCCCTTCTCCAAACTCATACACAGGGCCTGGATGGCTGAAGGTCGCTGGCATGAGTGGCTCGACAGTGACGAGGGGATCTGGGGCTTCCATGAGGCTTACAGGCGTGCATCCCGGTGTTATGACATCGAAAATGATTGGCGTTGGGTTGCTAGAAGCGACAAACGTTACCGGGAGGAATGAGTTCTCATTGCTTGTATACTTGCCTGGTAAAACTGGTTGGAAGACCCCTTCTCCAAACTCATACACAGGCCCGGGATGGCTGCAGAACGCTGGCGGGAGTGACTCGACTTTGACGAGAGGATAAGGGGCTTCCTTGAGGCTTCCAGGCGTGCAAAATTACGTGATATATTATGGGAGGGGGGCTCAGAAATAGAAACGTACCATGAATAAGGTATGGCATAATATGCTACGAAGTAGGTCTGGAAATGATCAATATTATGCTACGTCATTTGTGGATGGTCCCAAACAGAGATATTGCCTTTTCACAGAAAACTTAGCATGCATAGAATATTCAGAAAGAAGAAGAAGCAGCATCCGCAGTTGTTGCTTCCTTCAATGATTTGAATATTACCAAGCAAACTCGATGCATAGGTACAAGGTAATCGCTGAACAAAATAGCTGTGGTTGTCAGTGACGATTGTCAGTTTCGGGTTTTTGAATCTGACTCCTGATGCAATTTTTTCTCTGAAACGGCAATAATAAGAATTGATTTTCGGTCCAACCATCAATAACGTAATTTATTTTTCGAAACTGTTCCATACTGCCTTCCCCTTGTATGATTTTTACGAATAAACCTGATAAACGTTTCATGACGCGTAAGAAAACACAAGATCCCTTTACCCGTCTGCCCCAGCAAAATTAATGGATGACTTCTTTGTATAGAACACGCAACAACAAAAAATTCATAATCTGCTTCAGTTTATTTATTTACATAACGGTAGAAATACATATATATTTTTACAAAGCGAATATACAATAACAACTCCAATATTTTTTTTGTCGATTTGCATTAATCTTACTATGTTTCTGTTTCATCACAAACAAAATCCTCATCAACTTCATCGACAGCTTTCTGTCGGATGTTGAACGTGTTTCAGAATCTTCAAAAATCATAAAACTTTTCACGATATCTGGATAATCTAGAACATTTTCTTTCTGTCGTCTTTTCTTCATCCAAAGTGAGCTGATAAATAGATCTGATTCATTCATGGCACGAATGAAGACATCATGTAAGTTGTCCAGCCTTGAGCGCTTTCTAGCATGATGGGTTCGGTATTTCTTTAACTGTTTGTGCTGGCTTTCTGCTGCCTCTTCTGCTAATATACCAAGCGGCGCTGTAGAATGCATAATAATTTCTCCGGCATGAGTGAGTACTTTATGCACAGTTGCAGGAATTTTATACCAATCGTACAACTCCAGATAAAGTCGGTAGGTATCCTTGCAATACGAATCTATTTTTTCGGGGTTTATTGGGTCTTGACAGTTGATAGCAATTAAAATATTTCTAAACCTCACAATCAATTCTTCGTCGATGTTCAGAATTCTGCTTAAAAGCTGAGGATTTGCCAATGTTCGTCGACAAACGTTACCTGTAGTACTTGTACCTGCACCGCCAGATCTTTGTTGATCTACTCTGACTCCAAAATGCTCATGAAGCTGTTTCGTTTTTTTCTTTGTTCGTATAATTCTTTAAATGGCTGTGAAACCTGCCATTTTTTTAAATCCATTCTATATGCAATATGCAAAAGGCATTCGAAAAATCGAATCCAAGCATGAAGCGGAGATATACCGTAATGTAGAGCATCTTCGTTTGTTAAAAATCCTTCTTCAAACTTTTCTTTACTGTTCATTACATTAGGCTTTGCTCCTGTAATATACGTAAGGACTTTTCCATCTATCATGCTAAGTACAAAATCAAAATCAACAAGAATTATTTTGTCATTTTAAAGCTCGACCTTCACTGGCGTCAATTCATTCATTTCGTTTTCAATGTCATTTTTTGTGGCAAGAATTACCTCCCTACTCTCTTTGATAAATTCAAGGATGATGGGCCTACAAAATCGAATACTTTGAGGCATAGCAATGAACCACATAATCATTTTTCGATCATTATGCATGAATAACTGAATTGTAAGTGTTGATGAAAATATATCAGAATCATTCTGACATCCTTCTGGCAGGCAGCTTCTAGTGGTACTGAGAATACCCGGTTGAGCCATCCATACCCCAACTACATAATAGAATTAGTTCAGCACTATCCAGCTCGTTAGAATCCATGTACTCGTTCAGCTCTGCGTCGATTATTTTCACGATTCGATGCACCGTATTGTCCAGATGCGCCTGCAGTTTTACTCTAATTTTTGAAGCGGTTGCTTCGATGAACTCGTTGGGAGGTGCGCATTTCTTTTTTACCTCCCCGATGACGCCGTAAGGTGGAAATCGTTACGGTGATTCTCTGTGTATTAGTTCGTATTGGAATCGACTAAATCCAGCTTCGATGAAAAAACTAAAAGCTTCCTCGGGTGACATCATTCCACGTTGATCAGTTAATTGCGACAACATTTTTCTAGAATCTCCTCGATTTCTTAGAATAAGGCCGATGACTTTAACTAAATTTATCTCTTTCCTATTGTAAGCTGTCCTTCTCGCCATTACTAGAGCCTTTTCGATGCTGTCTACTTTGGGATCCAAGCTTTCGTTGTCAATGACACGTCGTTTTCCTCTTTCGCTCAGATCAGCAAAAGGTTTTGAGGGTCGCCCACGCTTTGCAAATGACGCCGAGGTTGAAGGAGCATCTTGTTCTTCTTCGATGAACTCCGCAATGCCAAAGTCTTCATTTATCCAATCCCGAGAATATGCCTCGAATATTTCCTGTTTTCGTTGAGCTTCATTCCACTTTAGCTTGTATTTACAAGCGGTCCTATAGAGTTTATCCTGGAGACGTTCACGTTTTTCCTCCGATATAGGATAGTTTTCACAAATAAATTTAAAAGCTCTTTCAACATTCGCATTATGCGTCAATTTAGAATCAAACAACGAAATTATAACTCTATTAACCATTTTTACACTTGCACTCAACCGTAGTTTATGGGATTTCAAATAATACACTGTCAGTATAAATACCACTCCTGGTAATCAATCGTACTCTAGGTACTTACCATGAGCTTCAAACATTGAGTACCTAAGCGAGTCGATGGCAGCAAGGTCCACATACACGTAGGTACGAATTAACGAATTTACGAAAATTAATACAGGAACACCAGCAAAAATTCAGGAAACACATTAGTCAAAAACAAGACAAAATAACAAAAAGAACGTAAACTTTAAACTTACATTGGCAAACATGTTAACATGAAGAAGCCCTTGTATGCGATGATAATAATACCGATTTTATTATTTATAACCAAGTATAGCAGAAACTGTTTTAAACATATTTTTAATAATTTTAAATTTAAAAAAGGTTCAGCCCTTTTCAAAAAATGGTCGAAATTTTCTGTAAAGTGTTATTTTTAACTTATTTTGGTTATACCATCGCCAGAAATTACCAAAATCGCCCAAAAAAGTAAATATGTTTTCATCAACCTAAAATAATGGAAACGCCAAAGTGGTCATATTTTTAAACCGCCTGATTTCGAAATGGCGCAAGTTTGCGCAGAGTTTTCCTTCGTAATTTATTATTATACATCCTAAACTTGATTCAGCGCTGCTGGGTTATGCAGGGATATGTGGGGAAAAAAATTGCTGATCAACAAAGTTGAAATTTATAATTTTTAAATGTTTTTTCTTCTCTTAAAGATTTTTTTGATCTTATTTCTGAATGACAACCTATTGTATTATTTTTTTTAAATCAAGTTTTGTAACCTTTTCAATCATGTATAGTGAGCTAGGGGTTATCTCATAAAAACAGGTCATCATTTACATTGATATACAGCGTATTTTTTCAGCAAAAAGTACGTTTTTTCGCTAACTTACAACTTTGACATCTAATATCTCAGGAATGAAAAGTGCTAGAGGCTTGAAACTTTGAAGTTTTCTTAATTTATATGTTTACTTTTGATAAAAAAAAAATTGAAAAAAAGTTTTGGTGAAGGTCACTTTTCCGATTTTCGTCCGCCTGATATCTTATAGTGATACTTAGTTCTATGGCGACTGACTACAAGTAAACTACGGTCACGAAGCTGGCGAGAAGGTGCATAAAAATTGATGTTTTGCAACAGCGCCGGGCAATCTACACCACCTTCGACGATGTCAAAAACAAATAACCTCTGTAGGTTAGTACGTCTGTGCATTAAAGTTTCTAAATCGATCAGTCTACAACGACTCTGATAGTCAGGTAGATTTGCTGGGTCATTCCACGGAAGTTGACGAAGAGCATACCGTACAAAATTGCGTTGAACCCTTTCCATCCGGATGATCTGAACTGAGTGAACCTTTAAACCGAATAATGAAGCAAAGATGTACAGAAAATAGTCACACGTTATAAACTAACAGGTCACATAGGTAAAATAACAATTATTTAACATGAAAACCATAGACCCAATGTTAGGGACATATTTTTTTCTAGGTTCCCAATTATGGCCTGTCTTATGGAAAGCGTAGTAAAAATGTTTTTATTGGTAGCATTTACTATACAAATGTCTGAGTTTTAGTTGAATGTTTTTCATATGGCTCATCTTAACACAAGCTTAAGGAACAAAATATGTGTAGAGCGAATAATAATGTTTTGGTTGCGGAATGACCGCTAATTCATATGTTAAAATCACTTAAGTGTTTCTTAGCAGTTTAAGTACAGTTTGATTGTTAGTAAAATTGTTTGTTGGGTAGAGCGAATACAGCTGGGAACGCCTTGAATCAGAAAATTGGCAAAAAGCGTACATAGCCAACATTCAATAACAAATCTATTGAATGGGACGAATTTGTATCCATGAATAGACCCAATTTGGTGCCTAAAGACCGACATTAAATCCATATCCATCGAATGTTTCTGACTTTATAAAAAGAGTTGTGTAACTTTTCGTGATACATACTACCAGATGGCTTATAGAACATATCTTAGCAAGTGTATAGCTAGTTAAATTTTGCTGCCAGCTGAAAAACTTTATGAGTTATGATAAAAAATGTAATCGATTGTTGCATACTAGGCTGAGTCAAGGGACACATACCCTATATGGCATCAACTTGGTAACGATTCTCAATTTCCGTTGATAGGAAATTTTCGTAAGACATCAGATTCGTTGTCGTGGATAGCTTCTTAACGAAACCATGTTGAAATTCAGAAATCAGCGGTCGAGATGCAGCGTAAAGAGCTCTGTGAACCAATTGTTCAAACACCTTGGCCATACAGCATAAAATCGAAACACCTCTGTAATTTTCAACAGCATGTTTGTTACCAGCTTTGAAAATCGGAGTGATTGATGCTAACTTCCACGCTTCGGGAAAAGTACCTTCACTGAGTTAAAAATTGTCGTCAAAGGCATCAGCAGTGAGTCAGCACATTCTCTTAAAAACAACGGCGGTATCTTGAATGTGCCCGACTCTTTCGACACATCCAACTTTTCCAGGGCTGACAAAACTTCATGTTGGCTCACAACTAGAGCATGACAACTCAAATTGAAAGCCGGACAGGATTTAAGACTGTCAGCGACTGTCACTGAAAAAGTTGGTGACGTTTGAGTGTGTACATTTCCGAATAAATCGGCAAACAGATTAGCTAGCTCGTGAGGTGAATCGGCCGAAGTTTCCTTAAAAGTCATGTCGGTAGGGATCCGGTTCGATTGCTTACGGCTCCGAATATACGACCAAAAGGATGACGGGTTCTGCTTCGCTGTCTGCTCCAACCGTCTTATATAGCAACGAAAAGCAGCGTCCTGGCAATTGGCGTAATGGGTTTCAAGGGACTGTAGATTGGTCCGGTTCACAGTAGTCCGTGATCGAAAATAGCGTTTACGAGCTTTTCGCACAATGTTACGGAGATGCTGCAACTCAGTTGTCCACCACGGTTGCTTAAACGAATGAGGCCTACTTGTTCGACGTGGAACATATTCCTCCATAATATCGTACAATTTGTCATAAAACATACGTACCGTTTCATCCGTATCTTTTGCACGAAACATTTCAATCCAATCGACGTCCATGAGAGCGTTATTCAGTTCCGGAAAGTGGCAACGTCGAAAATTGAAATCATCAATGTAGTTCGAGTCGCTAGCTGGTTGCACGTAGGAGGCATTCACGTCAATGCGAAGAACGAATGGTTTGTGATGATTGTCGATTCGGAGGAGGGATAATGGAGGCTCGATAAGTTCAACATCGTTTGGTTCGTTAACAAATGCCAAGTCAAGTGTACGACCGTTCGAGTTTAGCAGGTTGTTGAGTTGATGTAGTCCGGAGGCAATCATTGATTCAACCAGAGCGATTTCCTGTTCAGTCGATGCGTTGGACGGCAGCAAGCTGTTGATCTCTTCGTCGTAGGACCATACCAAATGAGGTAGGTTGTAATCTCCAACGATGACAATATTATCAGAATCCGTTGCACTTTCAAAGATTTGCTGGACTGATGCGGAATGCGCTGAGTACAATTCCGGAGACGAGTTCGGTCGAAGATAGATTCCGCACACAAAGATCGTATCCTTGCCTAATTTGATACGCACAGCAATTTGCTCAATATTGTCACAGTCAACAAGGTCTACCGACGTACAGTTGAGGTTTTCTTTAACCGCAATTAAAACTCCACCCCCTCGCTGAAGGTTGCTAGAAGCTGCACTGCGATCACACCGAAATATTGAGTAGCTGGCAGCAAACTCTGAACTAGCGATATCAGCCACGAAGCCACGTCTCAGTGAGTATAATAACTTCGTATTCACAGGCAGAAAGCTTCAAAAAGAGCTCGTTAGTTTTAGTACGAATGCCTCTCATATTTTGATAACATACCGTTAAATATTGCAGGTCGGTCTCATTCGAGAATTCGGGACAAGTCGAGGTATTGTAGGCAGTTTCGTTCATCGTTATTGATCCATTATGACGTTCGTCTCTGCGTTGGTCGAAATATTCGGGTTGTTGGATCCTGTCTCGGGTATTGTTAGAACGGCTGGCTTCCAAAAAACCTTTCTCGGAATGCTCCTTTCTTCAAACTCTCTGAACGAGACCTCACTGGGCCAAGTGGAATCCTGCAAAGCCTTCTCCTTCAGTTGTATAGGCATCCCTACTTTGTATGACACATAGTTCAAGGAACGCACATCCTTTCCTCTCGGAACCAACTTCACGATTTTGAAATCATTGGAGCCTAACCGTTGTGATACAAACTCTGTTACACTCTCATCAGGAGTTTCAACGGATATGTCGGACAGATACAACCAAAACATGCTGTCTGCTGTGGCACAAGTAATTGCAGATTGCCCTGCACAGTCAGTTCCACGACGGAGTTGCGATGTCCTTTTCGGAGTCGGTTCAAATTTCCCGTCGTTCTCACGTTTCCTCTTAGAGGGCCTGAAAAACGTTACACTTGGAACAGAAATTGGAGTTTTCGGTACAGCCTCGATCAGTTCCTTGAAATTCGTGCGAATTTCAAGCCGTATTTCATCCAAAACGCTGCAGCGGATCTCATTCTTCAGTTCCTCAAAGTTTTGAGACACGGCAGCATTCGTTGAAACCATGACATTCCTGAATCGCGCATTGTCCATCATTTTACTGCAAGCGTTACCCATCCAGAACAGATTAGTGTTGCTTGAGACCGTCGCACATGTGATACTATCCATTTTCGAGCACTTCATACAAAACTGAGCCGAGCAGAATCCACCACACTTTAAAACAGCCCGCTCGGTGAGATTCGGTCTGTTATGTTCAATTCGACGATCAATGGAATGCTCAGAAGCGTCATATTTAACGCATCGCGAACAAATTGTTCGCTTTCAAAATAAACTTTCAGAACCTATCTCTGTCACCTCGGGGGTCCCCCAACGTTCACATTTAGGCCCACTTCTTTTTATTTTGTACATAAACGACATTTCCTACATACTTAAAAAAATCCAAATACTGGTATATGCAGATGACATGAAGCTCTTCATGGAAATAACAAATTCTAGTAACGCAGAAAAATTCCAGAACGAAATTAACTTATTCAACACATGGTGTAGCAAAAGCTTACTTCAACTTAACGTGAAAAAATGTAACTCAAAAGTATTTAGCAGAACAATCGATACACCTCGTACGGAAATATTTTTAGGAAACCAAAAAGTAGAAACATGCAAAAAAGTAAGGGACATAGGCATTACCCTAGACTCTAAACTCCCTTTAGTAGAACATTACAACACTATTATAAGTAAAGCAAATAGCATGCTGGGCTTCATTAAGAGGTTCAGTCACAATTTTTAAGATCCAAATACTATTAAAATATTATACATTACATATGTCAGGCCAATTCTGGAATACTGCAACCTAGTATGGAATCTGTACTGTTCCATACACGACGAACGCATATAATCCGTCCAAAAGCAATTTCTTTTACATGCCCTAAGGAATTTGAATTGGACTGTATTTCCACTGCCATCTTATGAAGCACGCTGCATGCTTATCAATTTACAGACACTTAAAGAACGCCGCGAATCTGCAATGCTTTTCTACGTCAATGACATTATTTCACAACGCATAAAATCAGAAGAACTACTCTCGCAATTGAACTTTTATAGTCCCAGTCGGCATCTTAGAACACGGAAATTATTCTTAGAAAAGTCATACAGAACTAATTATGCAAAAAATGGCCCCATTAATCGAATGATGCGCCAGTATAACTTACATTGCGAAATCATCGGCATCACTATGTCTAAAGAACAAGTAAAATGTCGTCTAAAAGACAACAGAAATAATGTATGTAAGTAGAACACTGTAAACATTGTATGTAGTCTACATTGCTTGACGAAATAAATAAATAAGATGTGTAAATCGTATTGTACGGCTATCGATAATAGGGTCCGTATAGTAGACATTTTAGTCACAGGTGCAAATGTTTCGACATAATCTGTTTCTGAATTTTGAGCGCATCGTTTAGCAACTAACCTATAGCACAGAGAACAGACGAATTGGCTCATACGAATATATCCAAAAATCATGTGTATGATAAAACAATCCAAAATACATTACTTTTCCCTTGGGTAAGAAGCGTTCACCGTGCAGTTAAAATTCCGATCTGTCATCCGGCACCCATGTAAAACAACAAAATGTAACTCATGTAAAAGAAGAGAATCCACGCGTGGAACAGTATTAGGTTGCTGCCTATAAAGTATAAGAAATCATTATTGAAACTGACATTATTACGACGATTTTTTTCCGCACCCGAGTTCTTTTTTGTGCATATCCCGGTGACTCTCTGGTGGGAAGTGATGGGAAGATAGAAGATGTAACGTTAGAACATTTCTGACCCATGCCACCCACCTACTGTGTCTAAATTTTGCAAAGAGGGTTAATTGCTCTTTTCTCCAATGCTTGCGCAATTAACTTACAAATAATTGATTTTGGGATACCTATGTTTTTGCCAAAGTATGTCCTTGATTTGTGCACCAGTAGTATTCACTTGTTCGTTCCATTTCGAGCTTTCATCATCACTTTGTTTACCAACTTCGATGAAGTAATAGAACAACTCTATCAATGTTCCTAGGTCAAAATTGAAACATTAGCGCCACCCCATTAGACATTCCATATTATGGTTTCACTTGAAAACCGAATCTATCGACTAGCGACAATCGATTTTACTCTCATTATGTACGTTATACCTAATGTCGGAAGTAGTGCGTTCTATGGCGCATCAGATCCGCCGTACAGCGCTCTACTTCCGACATTAGGTTTAACGTACAGAACGAGAGTAAAATCGATTGTCGCTAGTCGAGAAATTCGGTTTTCAACTGAAACCATAATACTAATTTGAATCGACAGTTCCGTTTATGATCACAAGCTGTCGTTTGAGCCTGGATGTCTGTTCTCTGTGCCTATAGTAAATAAGACCATAGCATAAACATTACATTTGAAAATGACAGCAAAAGTAAATAAGCAAGAATACTCCGCTGAACTGTATTCTATTAAGCAGTTGGCTGATGTAACATTTCACGTGAAAGCTTTCAAATAAATTATAGCATGATGCACGGTCAATGTACACAACGAAATGTAGTGGGTAAAAACTATAAAGGCTATCAAGAAAATTAAATGAGTTGGAACGCAACTAACCAAACGCAAAATGTTAGCCTGTCTTTACCGGATATGCCGAGAGCTTTACAGGGGAAGAATTTGCAGCGGGAGGAAAGCGGATTCATTCAGTTATCTAACTTTGCCGAGTACTGTCGCGAGTTAAATAAGTCTCGTCGAAATGTTGGAATACGACATAACCTAGCTTTATATCGAGTGCAGCTTGCCTCTCCTTTAATTGAAAAAATCCACATTGGGGTTTCTTTCATTAGGTACTGACTGAACTATCGTCCAAGTTTTATTATCATGTAAGGCCTCCAATTATTCATTTATTGACATTTTCCATTCACCCCCCCAATCATCCCTTTTCATTAACTCATGAATTTTCGGTGGGATATCCCCTATAACATCTTCTGATATTAGAACACTCTCATAATCCATCACCCATCTTAGTGGGTGACGATTCCTATTACTTCTATGCTTATGCTTAGAAATATCTTCACTTTCAGACCCTAATGCTTCTTGCAATTTTTCATCTGAGTCGGCATCTGCGACAATTAGATCAACTAATTCTGAATTTTTTGTCATATCATTATATACAGGAAACTCGTTCACTTCAGCTAAAGGAACTTCAGTCTCCCTTTGAAAGTATGATTTGGTCTCATCAAAAACAACATCTCTGGAAATGATAATCTTATCATCATTACTTTCCCATAGCCTGTAACCATTATGTGCATAGCCAACCATACCCAGTATACGATTTCGTTTGTCTAGTTTGTTTCTATGTTCTTTGTTAACGAGAGAATATGCAAAGCATCCGAACACTTTAAGTTTGTCAACATCAGGTTTGAAACCGAACCACAATTCATATGGAGTTTTGCATTCTTGTAATGCATTAGTAGGATTTCTGTTTGTTAGATATGTAGAGACAAACAGTGCTTCTCCCCATAAAGATTCAGATACTTTTGCATCATGCATCATAGATCTTGCTTTATCCATTAAGGTCCTGTTCATTCTTTCACTTACCCCATTCTGTTGTGGAGTATAAGGAACTGTACTGCCGTTCTACGCATAACTGTCCCATGTTGCTTTTGGTCAAATTGCAGCTTTTTCAATATATGCTTCATTTTTTAACTATACTATTGGATACAAACAAAAAATTATATACTTTATTCTGAGTTTGAATAAAAAAAAAACATCAAGTTAGATTGTCCCATGTTGAAATTCTAGGCATAAAAGTCCCACTACTACATTTCTTAAGAGATCTTAGAAAACAAAATTGATTTAAGTTTACAACATTCTTTGTAGGAACTACTCGACACTCAGCATTGATAAGGGGCTTATGTGTAAACTTAAACAATGAATTTGACATGATAACATTGACATTAAATTGTCTATATAGGCCACCAATTGCATTTGATCGAACTGTGTTTTTAATGATGATATGGTGATAAACAATAATCAGAATCATGGTAGGAGCATAAACAATAATGCACATGGCATGTGTATTTCAAAACGTAAATTCTATCGCCAACGATCCATCAATACATCATGCAGTGCGACTTACATGCCTAGAATTTTCTGCTGCAAGGCAAGATTCTACGCATATCAGTCCCACTGAATAATTTACCTCGTATTTTACGTACAAAAATAATCTTCTTTTTTGTAATACCACAGATTACATCGAAACTCAGCCACATCTTCAAATGCCACTCATAAATTTGTGGGTTTTACCACGAATCTTACCAGCCCTACACAATAGTGACGCAAAACATAAAACGCTTTTTTCTCAACTACAACTTTTGCAACATGGGACAGTGATGCGTAGAACGGCAGTGTAGGTGTCAGTTCAATTCCTTTTGTTTTGCAAAACTGAAAAAATACATTCGAGTTGTATTCTCCTCCATTATCAGATCTGAGTTTGGAAATACACAGTGAAAAGTGAGCGGTAGCCAGTGCCTCAAATTCCTGAAATTTCTGGAAAACTTGACCTTTGTTGATTAGCAGATACACTCTTGAAAAATGCGTATAGTCATCGATAAAACTGGCAAAATACCTGCATTCATCATAATTAGCTACTGGACTGAGTCCCCAGACATCTGAATTTACAAGATCCAGAGGTCTAGTAGAACGAGATCTCATCATTATGTTGAAAGTGTTTCTTCTTTGCTTTCCTTTCAAACAAGGTTGACACAGTTCTTCTGATATCTTCTGAATATTTAAGCCTTCTACCATATCATTCTTAGCCAACTTCATCAGATTATCTTTGCCCAGATGTCCAAAACGTTTGTGCCAGAGGACATAATCGTTTTCCTTACTTATATAAGATGTTTCGATATTTGGGATTAAGGAGAAGTTCAGACAATTAAGACCGTTTACCTTTGTACCTTCGGCATTATTTATTTATTTATTTGACGTCAAACGATAGTAGACCGTTTTGCTACATGGATAATTCTTACATGGATACATCTGTATACTCAATTTAATGCCTTTGTTCTATTACTTCACAGAGTGTTAAAATATTTTTTCAATTTAGTCCTACACACAAAGAATAATGATTATTACAATTAAAAAAACCATTGCCAAAATTGAAAAGTTGCATTGGTTCTTTTTCGTAGAAAGCGGTTTGTTTTCAAAACAAAAACCTTCAAACCGTCAATTCAAAAATTTCCTGCTCTGTACATTTAAAAGTTGAAATTTTCAGAATAAATTGTAGAACTGTCAAATCAAAACCGTGGCATCGTTGAAAACGAAACCAAATTATTTTGATTCCAACATGAACTTTCGTCTAGAAAGTGTTGTGCAATCAAAATAAAAATATGCTTCTTGGATTGAAATAAAAAAAAAGTTTAAAAATAAAAGGATTTATTTTCAGATTAATTGTAGAATTAATGGCATTGTTTGAAAATGGAGCAAATAATTTTATTGCAACATGAACTTTCGTGATGTTTTCCATCACGAGAGGTCCATGTTGGACATTGTCATCCAAATACACCTGTAAAACATCTGCTGCCTGGTCTGCTGCCATCTGTCATCGCTTATGGTAGCGCTGCAAATAAAAAATTAGGATGATTAATTTAACTAAAAGATTACCATTCATGTAGTACATACCCATCCTTCAGACAGAGATTGTTGCTATTATCCGCCCTAAGGAAAGCATCGTCATTAAAAACCTCTATACCGCCTTAATCCAGTTGAAACTGTCCACCACTTGTTTGTTATGCAACAATGTGATCGGGGGGAAAATTCCAAACGATAAAGACTACGAGGACGTCGACATGCTTTGTGTAGGTGGATTTGACAGTTCTACAATTTTCATGGTAAAAGAACATACTTTTAAATTTACACACTGAACCGAAAAAATACACTTTAAAATCAAAAACGTAATTTTTGTAGTAGATAATTTTACTTTCAATTTAATGAAAAACAACCACTTTTTAGAAGAAAAGTGCAAAACTTTTAGTAAAACAATATTCCTTTTTTGTGTGTAGATGTATTAAAGTCAATCATTTCACAATGCTGATTATATACAATCATCAAAATTTTGCATAATTTGTACGATGATGATCTACTGCGAATAGATAACGATTGCGTAATTGTCGAGTGGGGGCATAGAAATTTAGCTTTCACAAAAGATCACTTGAGTTAATACGTTGTGATACCAAATCATTAACAAACAAGACCTTAGCATAATCCCGACTTTCTTTAAAAGTTTCAATATTGATCAGCATACAACGTGCTTCATATGCTGGGAGAGGTAATGCTGTCCATCCTAGCTTACGCAGTGCATATAATAAAAACTGTTTTTGGATTGACTCTATTCTTTCTTCATGTTTTTTCATATAAGGGGACCAAACAATACTACAATTATTATTAATATATATAGTTTCCTTGGTTGTCTTTCCGTAACGCTCAAGGCTAAACAAGGGTGGGATGATGGCAACACCAAGGTGTATATAAAAGGTAAGACTGTATAGAAGAAGAAGAAGAAGAAGAAGAACGTCCCGTAAGGAAAACAGAATGTTCTGGAAAAAAGGAATGATCTGGAAGGGAAAAGAATGTTCTGGAAGGAGGAAGAGTGTTCTGAAGGCAAGAAAAAGTTCTGGAAGGAAGAAAAATGTTCTGGAAAAAAGAACGATCTAGAAGGAAATAGAATGTTCTGGAAGAAAAAAAAAGTTCTGGAAGGAAGAAAAACGTTCTGGAAAGAAAAAGAATGTTCTGGGAGGAAGAAGAATTTTCTGGAAGGAAAAAAAAATGTTCTGGAAGGGAAAGAATGTTCTGGAAAAAGAATGTTGTGAAAGAAAAGAATTTTCTGGAAGAACAAAAATTGGATTGGATTAGAGGTAGGAATTTCAATCATTTTGCCATCTTCCTTTGAAGGATCTCCACGTAATATGAGGAAGAGGCTCCAGGATGCGATGTCAATATTTGGTAGATATGGCCCACCTGACCTTTTCATAACATTCACTGCGAATCCGAACTGGGACGAAATAAAAATTAATTTGAGATATTTTGAACATGCTTGTGATCGTCCTGACTTAGTTGCTCGAGTATTTCGGTTGAAGTTTAGAGCACTAATAGAGGATGTAACAGTGAACCATGTACTTGGAAAATGCATTGCCTTTGTGTATACAATTGAGTTCCAAAAACGTGAGCTTCCTCACGCTCACATGTTGGTAGTGTTCGAAGAAGAAGATAAGTTCAAAACTTCAGAACGAATTGATGCAGTTGTGCGTGCTGAAACTCCTGAACGTGAACAGAACCCCGTCCTTTTTGAAGCAGTAACGAAGTTCATGATACACGATCCATGTGGTCCCGTTTGCCCATCAGCACCATGTATGGAGAATGGAGAATGTAAGAAGCAATTTCCAAAACAGCTTCAGCCCGAAACAGTAACTAATGCCAACGGCTATCCTTTGTACAGCCGGCGAGATGTTAGTGTAATGGTTGGAAATTGTGAACTTGACTATCGTTATGTGGTACAATTTAATAGATATCTTCTGTTGAAATACAATGCCCACATTAAGACTGAGATTTGTACATCATTGAAAGTAGTAAAGTACATTTATAAATACGTTTCTAAAGGATTTGACTGTGCAAACATTGTTGTTGGCGGTGGAGATAATCAGACGATGATACACGACGAAATTGCTACTTTCAGCAATGCGCGGTACGCGAGCGCGCCGGAGGCAATGTGTCGGTTATTGTAATTTCCTATGCATGACCGGTCACACGCGGTTATTCGCCAGCCAGTTTATCTGCCTAACCAACAGCAAATTATATTTGAGGCGGGGCATGAACAAGAAGCTCTCGATCAAGCAGCGTTTCGAAGCATAAAACTTCAAGCTTGGTGTAAGCTGAATCAAGAAGATCCATGTGCTAATCAGTATCTGTACACGGAGATTCCAAATCATTATGTATTCCAGCGTGCTACATGGGTTCGACGACAACGTGGAACAAAGATTGAAGCAAGGATGTATTCCGTCGGATTGCAAGATATTGAGTGCTTCTGTCTACGATTACTGCTTCTTCATGTGTCTGGTGCTACAAGTTTTGAGTACCTTCAAACCATAAATGGAGTCGAGTATCACACTTTCAAGGAAGCAGCATTTCATTTGAACCTTCTGTCGCCAGACGAAGAGTGGGGAAAATGTTTGGATGAAGCGGTAGTTTTTCTCATGCCTCCCCAATTTAGACAAACTTTTGCGCTTATTTGTGTATTTTGTGCTCCAACAAATCCATTAGCTTTATGGGAAAAGTACGTTGCTCATATGTGTCTTGATTTTTCCCAGCGGAACGATGAGCGAAATGCTATAAATCTTGCTATTAATGATCTCAAGGACGTCTTAAGTCAGCACGGATTTAGCTCTTTTGGATTTCCAGAACCTACCGTTAATATTTCAAGCGTCGAGTGTATCAATACAGAGCAAGAATCCATTGAAGCAGAGCACAAAATTTCCACGTTGAATGTTCATCAGCTAGATGCGTTCAGAAAAATAATGAAAAGTATAGGTGACGGTGGAAGCCACAAGCTGTTCTACCTAAATGGATTGGGAGGTTCCGTTAATACATATTTATACAACACGTTAATCAGCTTCTTAGGAAGTCGTGGACAAACTGTACTTGCCTATGCCACTAGAGGAATAGCAGCAACCCTCATCAAAGGAGGTCAAACGATTCATCGAGGTTTCAAACTACCAGTGCCTATTACGGAGACATCTGTGTCGAAGATTCTCCAAAACTCTAAAGAAGCCGAGGACATTAGAAAGGCAGTCCTCATCATAATGGATGAAATAACAATGCTTTCAAAGCACGGACTTCGGTGTATCGATTTGGTCTTACGTGATCTGATGGCCTGCAGCGTTCCATTTACGGGAAAGGTAACAATAATTTTTATAAATGATTTAATAAAGCTTTTTCATAAACCTTTTTTTTATCATACAGGTGATAGTCATTGGAGGAGATTGGTGACAGACCCATTATGGTCCTGTTTTGAGATGCTATCTTTGGTATCCAATATGCGAAATGAAGGTGACGCTGATTTCAATCAATGGCCTTTGGACATAGGCATCGGGAATGTACCACAAATTGAAGGTATCCTACATGATGCGGTGCAGATTCCATCAAATATGATTGAACAAGGCAGTTTGATTGAAACAGTATTTGAAACAAATATCCACCGCTTAACATCATTGGATTTGTCCAAACGTGTGATTTTGGCGCCTACCGATAAGGATATTCTTCAAATCAACCGAGCTATAATTGATCAGCAGGAGGGAGCTGCTAAAGTTTATTACAACACAGATTCAATACAAACTGATGTGAACGATGTAAATGCATACCCTGTGGAGTACCTATACACCCTAAATCCTTCCGGAGTTCCACCTCACGTTTTGTGTTTGAAGCTTGGAGCAATCGTTATGCTGCTACGTAACTTAAACCCTAAAAAAGGTTTATGCAATGGGACACGAATGGTAGTCAAAGCCAGGGTTGTCCAAACCACGCACAACACTGCGTGTGGTATTTGAACGCCGCAGCAGCGTGTATCAGTATCACCACTCCGCGCCGGTGCTCAACATAGTACACGCAGGGCGAAAATCAAACCACCGACACCAGTGCCCGTGCATTTTTCTTGACCCCGGTGGTTTGTACTTCGGCAAACGGGGAAGCCGAGTGCGTTCAACTTCGGCAAACACCGTAGCCAAGGGATTCAATTTACGGATACACTTCGACAGCTCCTTTGCTGCACGGACCTTCTTGTCGTGGGGGATTTTTGCTTGTTTTGATATTTTCACTGTTTTATTAATGCGTTTGCGTGAATTTGACAATTTTCCCATAGCTTTTCTGTCAAATTTACGTCAACGCATCCACAACGTATCAATTGTAGGTGACCGTTAAGAATGTTGTGGTGAATAATATGCACTGTGACTTAAGACTGATATAAATATTCTGCTCCAGAAATATGCGCATGCCATGTGATGAGGGGACATGCATATTATTCTATATTATGATATCTGATAACAATGATGCCGGGTATTTGCATCTTAACAACGTAGAAGTGCATCATAAACACTAAAGTTTAAAGCAAACAATAGCAATAGTTATAGCAATACGCTAATTGTGAAGAGCAATACACTGGCAATGCGAAAAAAAAATGTTTCAAAATACACCCTACAGGCTACCAAAAAGGTATCCAATCTATGCGTACGGTTTATTATTTGAAAATGTTCTTACTAACAAGAAATGCTTCGGTGAAAATCAACATAACTATTTCATTTTTGTGAAAAAATATTTTTCAGCACGAAGTAACTCAATTATTAATTGACCGAATTAAGATCTGTAAGCGCCACATTAAAGATAATTGTGTGTTTTAAAACGTTTGAATCTTAAACTTATTGTAGTATTGTTGCTTACCAAACAATACGGTTAGTTTGAATGCGAGAGCAATCATCACAAAGTTTCGAAAGATGCGGAGTGCCCCAAACATGGCCATTTTGTTTGGAAATCGTGTTTAGTCTTATTGTATATTTGAAATCTAACACATTTCATTTTGCAGAACATCTATTTATTCCCGTTAATGGATTTTTAGTTTACTTCAAAAATATAGAGAACGTGCTGATTATTGGCAATTATGCAATCATTAAGCCAGTGGTCTTTTCTGAAAGACTTAGACAGTCTATATTTTTTATTTGATGATTTGTTTGTTCAGGCTCAATCCTATCTTATCTAATACAAAGCAATACAATACAGAGTTCTGGTGAGTGTGAGCATTTTACTGGAATATCTGTAATTTGAAAATGAGAAGAAAGATTAGTACTTTCCATTTAATTTCAACTACCTTTATTGCTTATCTTGACACATACGAGTATTTCGTCTACAATGTATTATTTATATACTTAGTGCACTACACTGAAGATGTCTGCATAATCTAGACGAAATACGCGTATCTGACAAGATACTATAAGCAGTACAGGTAGTTGGAAGTAAATGGAAATTAATAATCTCTCTCCTT
Organism: Aedes japonicus; assembly: GCA_034211315.2. Classification (NCBI taxonomy): domain Eukaryota; kingdom Metazoa; phylum Arthropoda; class Insecta; order Diptera; family Culicidae; genus Aedes; species Aedes japonicus. Next base: position 171,983 of record JASCZW010005312.1, read on the forward strand.
ATTGTCTAGTTACAATGCAGAGTAAATTTTTTGTATTTTTCACCAGATCATCTTCATAAAAACACATATGAAGATTTCCTTCATTGTGCAGAACAAATTTTATCGCAACTTTCTCCTGAAGTTAAGGTTCACATTTACGGTGGCTTCAATCAACGCCTTGCTGACTTTATTATGAACTCAGAAAATGAAAGGATAATACTTACAGTCTTTGACGAAACATTGCAGCTTATTTTTTGATAAAACAACTAACCTTGAGCTTAACCAGATTTATCTCATTAAAAACCAACAGAACTGCTATCTAGTGTTTTATTAACGAATATTTACGAAGATTTCTGCGTAACTGAATCATTGACTCAATTACGGAAAAATGAAGCATTCCACACAGTAATAGAATATTCACTTTTCATACAATATACACTTTCCAATAAAATATCTGAGGATGTTTATAATAATTAATGCAGATTATAACAACATTAAATTCGAATTCAATTTTGTGGACTGGCATTCAATATTGAAGAACGAAGAAAATGTCGATATTGCTGTCAATAAATTCTATAACATAAATAATTGTACAGGAAACTCCTCAAAAAAGAAGAAGACGCCAAAGAAATCCTAAATATCCAAATTTGTACGCTAGACACATAAATACCTGACAAACTGCAAGCAAAAATTCATAAAATTTACAAGAAAAACAAAAGCGAAGAGTATTTAGAAAATTATCTTGACATATGCGATCAATTGAACTTGGCCAGCAGTAATGCACTGGATGAATTTAATTCAAAAACTGAACTAGAAATAATGTTTTGTCCAAGGCGCTTCTTCAACTACGTAAATACAAAGTAAAAATCATAAAACTTTCTTACGAATGCGTGTCTTGATAAAACTTACTCGGTAAATAATTGCAATGTTTTTGCAACTATCTTCCAAGAAAAAAAATCCAGTGTTTTCAAGAATTATTATCGTGAATCAACTCCATGCGCAGGATATTTGACAGGCTCTGGAAGATTACAATGCCTCTAAAGGTTCAGGTCCTGATGGACTGCAATTTGTAGACTTTTAACTGAACGATGGTCTTTTCAAATCTTCACTGTGAAACTGTTAACTTTGCAATTCCTCGGAAAAATAACACATAATGTCAACCCGAAATCAGAACATTTTAAATTTAAACTAGGTATAGTTGACGAAACAAATAAATAAACAAAATGGGCCTTCTTTGCCGCTACGATCGTACACAACATACACAGTTTACCATATACACGACATTGATTTGACCAGTAGTTGTATAAAGCCAAGGAATATGGTTTGAGAATCAACTTCTTGATGGTATCATACACACAAAGCTGCAGCATATTGCTGCACACCCAAAATATCACTAGTTATGAAGTTTAGAGCTGCTTCCTCCTCAACGTTCCCATCGTACTCAATTGACTCGTCCATTTCTTCAACATCCAGGTCGTAATCTATGAAATCAGATCCTAATTGAGCATCATATAAAATTCTGCCAACTTTGAGTTAGTTTGTTTCATTGTTGGTGGTGATGGATTGTTGGATGGGTCTATTTCAAAAGTTTTTACTCATCATATTTCGTCTTTTAAGGCTTTGGCAGCTTGAGAAGCATTGTAATCATATGCTGCCAATGTTCGCAATACAAACTTGGAGTCCATTAGGTACTGTACGCAAATAGCAATCAGATTCCTTCGATTAGCGGAGTCCACTTTAATGTATATCATTCTAGCCTTCAGTTCATTTATAATCTCTGTTTTCAATGCCAATGCAGCTTTCTCTACATTCTCTGGAATGGTCCTGGCTAATACTGGGTAGTTTTTAAGGTCTTTGTCAGAGTCCCTAGAAGATCCGCTAGACCAGGCTGATCGAGCATGTTGAAAGTAAGGCCACCTACCGTAACCATCTTTACACTGTACTCCGCCAACAACTCTCTGCTATCGGAACGGATACTGTAGGAATCTTCCATTTTGGACGGCGATTTTCAACCACTTCCTCATTAGTGGTCATATCCTCTAACTCATCAGATGCACCGTTTATAATTGCCTCTTTAAATTGTAGAAAGTGTTAACCAAGAGCTCTTTCAAACAAATGTTTCTCTCGCCATTCCTCGAGAAGCACTCAGTAGCAATCTTTACTTCGTCCTTCGTAACCTTAGCATGTTTTTCTGCTGACATTTTCAGACACTTTGCATGTGAGCTTTGCTACGAAACAAGATGGAACCAATTTTATAAGCTTCACTCACAGCAAGACGGAAGAAATTTCAAGAATTCCACGAAATAAGCGTATACTAAACTACTAAAAAAATCAGTGAACACTGAGCTTTTATGAATGTGCTTGATTGGATCACACGGGAACGATAAAAGTACCGCAGAGCGGGGCATTCGATTCAGAAAGGAAAGAAGTATGTTGTACTGAAATATTTATACTCGATACTAAGAATCCGCTCCATTAAATGACAAACAACCGGGAAAACAGGCTGAGTAAAAAGTCCAACATCGAAAAGGCATACCCATTTTTCTAGAGATTAATATTAGGTATCAAGTTGCAAATAACAGTTGGTTATAAATTAAATAAAACGGTGAAAATATCAAAACAAGCAAAAATCCCCCACGACAAGAAGGTCCGTGCAGCAAAGGAGCTGTCGAAGTGTATCCGTAAATTGAATCCCTTGGCTACGGTGTTTGCCGAAGTTGAACGCACTCGGCTTCCCCGTTTGCCGAAGTTGAAACACTCGGCTTCCCCGTTTGCCGAAGTACAAACCACCGGGGTCAAGAAAAATGCACGGGCACTGGTGTCGGTGGTTTGATTTTCGCCCTGCGTGTACTATGTTGAGCACCGGCGCGGAGTGGTGATACTGATACACGCTGCGCTGTGTTTGCATGCCAAAGAGCCTCCCGTGCAGAACGGTTTGGTGTTTTAACCATGCCTGGTCAAAGCCCTTCATGAATCTTTCATCACGTGTGAGATCATATCTGAAGCTCACAGAGGTGATGTAGTGTGTGTCTCACGAATCAACTTTGCTCCAAGCGATTCAAATTATCCATTCATCCTTAAGAGACGCCAGTTTCCGGTTATTCCAGCATTTGCTATGACAATTAACAAAGCGCAGGGACAAACGTTTGAGCGTGTGGGTTTTTTCTGAATAGCCCAGTTTTTTCTCATGGACAGCTGTATGTGCCACTTTCACGCTCAAAAAATCCCTAATTCATCAAAATTTGTATCAAAAGTACGGAGGGACTAGGCTGTGAAGATAACGATGTTTGGTTTACACGAAATGTTGTGTTTCAAGAAGTTTTTTCTAACTAGATAGTCTTTATAATAAATGTAAAAGTAAATATATTTTCTTTTTTCAATAAGAGAATTGATTTTTTTTTATTTGCGAGTCTCATTTTTTTCAATACACAACAAAAATGGTATTGTATTTTACATCAAATTTGCTGCAACCAGGCGTTAATTGTTTAATATAACGTTTTTCGGTATACAGGTATACCTCGATAGTACGTACATCGACTTTCTCACTTCAAATCGCAATTGCATAAAAACTACTGGTTCTATCTGAAATCTAATATAAGCAAAAAAAGAGAGCCACCTTCTGTCCTTTCTTTTGGTTGTGTTCCATTTCAGATCAATCTGTAGTTTTTGTGCAATTGCAATTTGAAGACAGCAAGTTGATGTTCGTACTATCGAGGTATACCTGTATTTCGGTTTTTCAAAGATATTTTCATCATAGATGAAATTGTATTTTCTGATTTTTTTATTTATTGGCATTAAAAACATTTGAAAATGGTACATTTTTTATTGTTGTGTGGCAGAAAATAGTGTAAAAATAAAAATGTTAGTTTAATTTAAGTTGGTATGCGGCAAAACCGCATTGAGGATTGGTGAACTGAAGTGACAGAATGCCACCGAAGTCTCCGAAATCCAAAGCGTAAGCATTGCGTCGATTCGATTCTTAGCTAACGACTGATTCAAGTGTTTGCCCGGATTAATGCAAACAGAGGATGTTTTTTTTAGTTATGGTCCGACGAGTGTTAGCGAGTTAGACGGCAAGCGTCTGCCCGGTATAATGCAATCGTAGTTTTCTGCAATTACTGTTATTGTGCATTATGAGTACGTAATGTTACCTTCACCTATGATCTTTTATGAACTAAAAACGGTTCGGTGAAAAAGTCCGCCATTGACAGGCCCTCAGACAATAACATAACATCAGTCCTGAGTTGTGCAAGGACGATTAAATAACATTTTCAATGATTTTGAATCGTGGCTTGCCACGACGAGTCAACTAGTATTCTTATATTGACCGGACAAAAGCAACATAAAGCGTTTTTATTGTACATGGATCTATAAGATGGTATCCGAAACGTTTTATAAAATTAAGCATATTGCCTGCTTTATGAACTATCGTTTTATAATGATCCACAAACGTATATTTTGAGTCTAGAATAATACCTAAATCTCTTATTTTATCGCATTTTTGTACACTTTCTATTCCTAATATAACTTGAACATTTGGCGTGCTTTGTTTTCTGCTATACGTTATGAGATTACATTTTTTAACATTTAGTTTCAATAGACTTTTACAGCACCACGTATGAAAAACTAGAATATCATTGTGAAAAATATTAATTTCATTATCGTTCTTAATTTCTAAGTACAGCAATTCATCAGCATATATAAGTACATTGAGGTTTTTTAAGATAAGAGATATGTCATTGATGTATAGAATGAAAAGAAGAGGTCCTAAGTGTGACCCTTGAGGAACCCCCGACGTGACATAAATTGGGTTAGACTTTTTATTATTGAATTTTACAATTTGCTGACGATAAGTTAAATACTATTCAATCCAATTGAGCAGTTTCATTTAAATTCCCATTTTTTCAAGCTTGAAACTCAACATTGGAATGTCTAGTCTTTCAAACGCTTTACTGAAGTCGGTGTAAAGAGCCATTACGTGATAACCTTTATCCATTGCATTTAATGAGTAATTAACGAATTCCATTAAGTTCGTGGCAGTTGAGCGGCCTTCGAAAAAACCGTGTTGTGCGTTAGTTATTCTATTTTTAACTTGGTCAAACACATTTTTATTAATGATCGATTCGAAAAGTTTTGGAATGCATGATATTATGGCAATGCCACGATAATTACGAATATCGGATTTTTTTTTTGCCAGATTTAAAAATTGGTATGCGGAAAGACATTTTCCATTCTTTTGAAAATTCACCACTATCCAATGACATATTGAACAGCCAGAAAAGAGGAGTTGTAAGTTCAGTTGCTATGTTTTTCATGAATACTGGTGGAATTACATCAGGTCCTGCGCCTTTATTAGCGTCTAACTGTTTTAAACCTGAGAGAACGTCTTTTACAACAATGTTACTGACATCAATATTACCTGGATAGTCAGGAAAGTATGAGAAATATTCAAAATCGCGATCATATTCAAATAGATAACAAATATCTTCTGAGTTATCTCCTACTTTTTCGTATAAAGTCATATTTGTTGGGAAACTGCACGATTTTAGGTTTAAGCTTATTGTTATGATTTTCATGTTGACGTAAGAATTACACGACACTAACAAAACGCGACGCGAGACAGGACACAACACTTATCGTTCATACAATTTAAAAAAAAAATTACCTTTTGGTCGACCGGTTTCGGGCACGATGCTGCCCATCTACTGGACTATGTCCGACTGATTACACAAATCTTCGTACGCTGTTACGTAGTTGTCAGAAGAGAAGAGACAGTTACTGAATTCTCAGCTTTGTCAAGTTAAACAGGCATGATGTGATGGGAGGATCGTCTTCATTCATGTGCGGTTCGGATGAATTGGCGATAAACATCGATTCCCATGCGTTTAGGTGAGATGGTTTCTTTACTGTTTTTATCAGTTTTGCATTTTCCCAGTCAATTTGATGGTCAAAACCTGTCGCATGTACCGCTGTTGCTGATTCATTGAGTTTTCGTTTATCTACAGCGTTTTTGTGTTCTTTCATGTGAACTTTTACTTTGCGGCGGATTTGTCCGATGTATACGGAAGAGCAGTCCTGACAGGGAATATGGTAAATCCCCGAGTTTTCGTCCGGTGGAACCTTGTCCTTCAAGTTGCATAGAATGTCGCGTAAAGTGTTTTCGCTTGTGTAAACTATGTGTAATCCTGGTTTTTTGAGTGTGTTTTTTATTGGGTTCGTGACTTAAGGATAGAACGGTAGACTGATCCTTTGTACATTTTCTCTATCTGGCTTGCGTGTGGTGATGTTTTTTATGTGTAGATTTCGTTTGTGTTTTTGTAGATTTTTTTCCGTGCACTCTTTCTCGTAGCCATTCATCTCAGCTGCCTGGTGGATACGTTCTTTTTCTTCTGCGAATTCTTGTTCTTCCATGGGTACATTATATAGGCGGTGTGCCATGGAGTGAAAAGCTGCTTGTTTTTGAGATCCAAAGTGATTGGAGTCGGATGTAATGTACCGATCAGCCGATGTCAGTTTACGGTAAATTCAAAATTTCAGTTTGGTGATCATTAAATCCAGGAAAGGTATTTTTTTTGTCTGTTTATTTTTCTACCGTGAATTTAATTGAGCTGTGACGTGAGTTAAGCATCCTGATGGTTTGATCTAGGTAGCGCTCTTTCACCGGTGCCAGTACGTCATCAACATAACGCCACCAAACTCGAGGGAAAAAAAATTCCTTCTCAGCATCTACCTCGAAGTCGCTTATAAAGAGGTTTGCCAATAGGGGAGAAAGTTTGCTTTCCATGCTAAGACCAAACGTTTGCTTGTAGAATTTTCCTCTAAATGTGAAAAAATTCTGGTTCATGCAAACCTCAGCCACAAGAAGATACGCCTCGATTTGATAGTGAGGCGCTCGACTGCGTTCTAAATGTCGACGCAGGCTTCGTAGAGCATCGGCAGTTGGTACGCTTGGAAATAGTGCTGTAACGTCAAACAATACCAAAATTTCACCTCGTCTTACCTTAAGCCCTTCTAGCTGCTGAACGAGATCGACAGAGTTTTTAACACTTTTGCCATGCGTTACAGGGTATTTTTTCATCTCTTCAACTAGCCACGCTGCCAATTTTTCCGTGGGTGTGCAAATATTCGAGCAAATGGGCTGCATTTCGAGTGGTGTTCTGTGAATCTTCGGTAGGCAATACAGTGATGCTACTTTTGGATTTGGCACGTGAAACTTTCGTTGAAGTTTTTCTTCGCCCATCAAACGCGCTACGTTGTGCCGAGCGAAGTTTACTTCTTCCACCATCGAATTGAGGGGGTCTTTAGGGTTTCCGTTCTTGAATTTGTGTTCTTCATACGGACCTGTACTAATCATGTCGCGTACGCGTGAATCATAATCTTCCCTGTCCATGATCACTACTGTATTGCCCTTATCCGCGCGTGAGAAGATCACATCACGGGATTTTACTAAGCAAATCGTGCACCATATATCGAAGTTGTTTCGCTCTGTCTTCCGTTCGTTTCCTGCCGTTCGTGAAAAGCATTGCTTAACGTTGTAGCGAATTGAAGATTTGTACCCTTGTTGGTCATACTGGATGGCGCTTTCTATATTGCTGACAATAACCGAAAGAGGAGCGTATTGGGGGGGGGGGGGGGGGGGTGGTAACAGCAAAATTCAACCCTTTGTTTAGCAGATCATGCTCGGCTTGTGTGAATTGCGTAGAAGAAAGGTTCACCACAAAATTATCGACCTTAGTTTTAACGTAATTGAAGCAATTTTTCGGACATGACTTAATCTCATTTTCAGTTATTGTGTTATACTCAGATAGTGCAGAGGAAATAGCTAAATGACATTGATCGCAGATATTCAAATACTTTTCCAAATAAGCTTTATTATTGTAATTTTTGTAAAATTTGTGAGCCTTTTGTTTCCGATTCTTCAAATTAGTAATTTGCTTACTAAACTAAATTGGATTTTTAGAAGCATAGTTTCGTCATCTTCTCGTCAGAGGAACTTCTTCCTGAATTGTTTCCAGTAACATTTTATAAAATATCTCTACTGCATATTCAAATTTTTTTTTTGACTTTTTAAAACCTGTTGTCAGTTGGCCCTACTCAATTTACACTTAATATTGTCATAGTATTGTAATCAAAGACATTCTTGTAAACACATTCATAGTTGTTCCATCTTCTTTAAGGATCTTAACTTAGCCATTTTGAAAAAGAATTAATGTCCCATTTGACTCTATTTGGGATACGGATAATAAATTGCAAGTAAAATTAGGTACATGCAACACATTATACATTGTTGAAATAAAAACTTTATATCCAACTTTTGATTTTACCCTAATGTTTTCTTCCCTTGTTCCCCGTAAGAGAGTCCTTTCTTCTGCTGTTTGGACATGAACAGTCTTTCTATCCCAAATCTAATTAAAAATGTTCATCTCCCTGGCCATGTGACGTGTAGCTCCTGAGTCTAGGTACATTGGTAGTACTCAGGGGGATTGAACGGGCATATCGTTCATGGCAAGGTTCCTTATATATTGGTTCGAGACTGCCTGCTTCAAACTAAGACACCGTGGATCACCCCGATCATGGCGTATTTCCCAATTGCACATAACTCAAGCTTTTCCAGTGGTATACGCACCATAAAATCTCCATTTTGGCGAGGCACAGTCAAAACATCGTTACTTGTATTACGTTCCACGTTGGTCGTTAAAGAGTTTGTAGGTTAGATCGACTGACTTTCCACTATTACCACCCTTGGTGCTACTTGCTTCTGACGCGAACAGTCGATCGTGATCATCAGTGGTCATGGATCCACTAATCGGAGACAACCCTTCAGTCCTAGGAGTCGAGGGAATCGGAGAGATCACAAGAGGACAATCAATTTTTGACACGAATGGCAGCGGTGCCATTTCTTGACTTTCTGGTGTCGAGGATCTGGATTGGATATGATCAACCGGTATATTTTTGGCAGCAATTCGTGGTAATACTTCGCACATCTTGGACGATACAGAACTCTCAACTACAGATAATAGTGCTACATCCTCCACCACTTCATCAACTACCACGGCTTGATCATCTGCTCTTGGTTCCAAACAGTTTTGCTTCCGGTGGCCAATTTTTCCACATCTGAAGCATGTCACGTGTTTCTCATAGTTCTTTTTAAATCGATTTCTGTTGTTCTTGTCTCCCCGGCCAGAATTGTTTCCTACGAAGGCCACTTCTTGCTTCACAGGGTGACTGGTACTTTGCCTTGCTCTCTTCATATTCGTTTACTTGCTGAAGAGACATTTTCATTAGATCATCTGTCCTCAAAACAGAAAGAGCTCCTAACATATGACTGTATTTCTCAGGAATGGCTTGAAGTAGGGAGTTAACTTGATCTTTGGGTGGAATTATTTCTCCCATATTTCTCAATTGAAGACGAACCACTTCATGAGCTGAAAATATTTGCTGAAGAGTTCCAAAATTTTCATTTTGCAACGAATATAGTCTGGACCGAAGACCCAACATAGCCACTGCTCCTTGTGGAATAAAAATTTCGGCTAATCTAACCATAATTTCTTCTGCATTCCTACATTGCATAACATGAATTAATGCATCATCATCCAAAGCGGTAAAAAGTTCATTGATAGCCGAACCATCATCTTTTAGTCTTTTGGCTAATTTTTCTTTTCTCATCTTCTCTTGTGCTTCCCTTGCACCCACAACCGGATGGAAATATGGCTCTTCTTCAATTGTATACAATAGTTCCTCTTGTTTGAGAAACATTTTCATCCGTTTCTTCCAGAATGGATACGATTTTAAATCACCTTTGAAAGCGGGGGCAACAAATCGTTTAACAACTCTATTATCCATGGTTGCAATTTAAAAAAAATCACCTGAATAAAGTTTACTTTGCTTTTAATATGTCCCACGAAACACTTCGCCTGGATAATACAGTCACTCATCTATTCCACGAAAAACTTCGCCTGAATAGAAACTTCATTCACTCTTTATTTGCCCCACAAACATTTCGCCTATTCCACGAAAACCAGTTCATGGTTTTCGTGGAATCACCTATTTCGCCTATTTCGCCTATTCCACGAAAAACTTCGCCTGAATAGTAACTTCGTTCACTCTTAAAATGTCCCACGAAATACTTCTGCTGGACAATTCAGTCATTCAATGTTTTGTTGTTCCACTAAAAGCTTCGCCGGAATAACAAATCACCATTCGCAAAAATTCGCTAGAATTTGTGTATTATTTTGATCTGATTAAGACCGATGCTTAGCAGCTTCAGCTTCAGCACAAGCGGAGACAAAAGCTTAAGGCTGATGTCCAAAATCAAATCAAAGGATATATGCGAATAGTTCAGAGGAAAAACTTCCCCCACGAACTAGAACCGAATGAATCGAAATGACCGAATGAATCGAAATGACCGAATGAATCGAAATGACCGAATGAATAGAAACTTCCTTCTCATCGTTTCTTAGTCTCTTTCTCTCTCTCTCTCTCTCTCTCTCTCTCTCTCTCTCTCTCTCTCTCTCTCTCTCTCTCTCTCTCTCCATCTCTCTCTCCCCCCCCCCCTCTCTCTCTCCCTCCCTCTCCCTCTCTCTCTCTCTCTCTCTCTCTCTCTCTCTCTCTCTCTCTCTCTCTCTCTCAAACAAAGCCCGCACTGTCAAATTTTGCACACCGATTTTATTGCTAAAAGCGAGCTATCTCACTTCCACAATGCTACTGTTCAATTCAATTATATTTGGCGACAATCTTTAACTACTGATCCCTTAGACAAATATCCATAGCAGACAATTTAAAAGAACATGCGATCCCCAGCTGCCATTCAGCTGTGAAAACGTAAATATGACTTTTTAAGTCATAATCAAGTTACAACTAATTCTGATCGTAGTGTGCTACTTGGGATCCCGCCATGAACGCTTCTCTGCCTTGAGGAACAAACAATTTGAAAATAATGCGCCAAAACTAGACCCGAATTCCAAAGCTTCTTGGAAACGCTCCAAAATTTTGAAGAAACCTCAAAAGCCTATTACAGCGCTCAAAAAAGGTGATTTAATATTATTAACAAATGTGGAAAAAGCTCAAAAACTTGCTAAGCAGTTTGAGAGTTCCAATAAGGAAAGAAAAATCCATATTCATTTTATTAATCAAACCACATAGATTTTTGCCATTGATATATTTGCATAATATTCAAGTATCATTCCCATGACATTCAATAACCGTGTCATATCGAATTCATAACATCAACTAATACATTTTATATCCATTGCAATATACTTTTCATCAAGAAACATAATGATTTTATGGCGGTTTGGTATATAGATATGAAACAGTAGATTAATAAATTTAAGTAAGTATTGTATTGTATTTTTATTTATTAAGGTGACTCTTTAACTTGTTGTCATTCGAGTCCCCGGATAGCAAAATTACATCTTGGACTTAAAGCTAATATTTTATTTCACTTAGTACATTGCACTTTAGTCACACGTCCAGGTTAGCGATGGATCTGGCCTTCGTGATCCCTTTTTCCATCCATTTCTTTCGCATCGTCTTCATGACAGTTTTCACTGTCATGATTAGTAAAATAATGATTTGCAGCGTGATAATGACGAGTTGAAGGGTTTGCTGTTGTTGATGTTCTTCGGAGTGTACGTCTTGGGTTTGAATTACGGTTACCAGTTGGTTACCGTGGGTGTGTGCTGTGTTTTCCTCTTTGGTGTTGGATCCTCCCATGTTGGTTGACTTTCGTTGTAGTACGAGGGGTTGGCTGGAGCGATTGTTGGTTTGTTTTCAAACGTATCAATCGTTTTATAGTTCGATTTTGTTTACCTTTTCGATATTGGTAGGTCATTTGCCAGTGGCGAGCGCATTTTTTTGGAGTTAAATTTCACTCATTAGGTCCGTTTTCGTGAGGTATTTTATTGTTTTTTTGAGTTCATTGATATCGTCGCCGAGGGCCAAGTACAGTGATTGGCCAATATTTTCCTCGTTTCGATGTTGGGTGAATTTGATGCATTCAAGCATTATGTGTTTCACTGTTATTTGAGTACCGCATGCGGAGCAAATGGGTGCGTCTTCTTTTTTTGCGTAGTGTCCGTGTGTGATTCTGGTGTGGCCGATTCTAAGCCGTGTGATAGTTTTGCTTTCTTTTCTATTTTTCGAGTATGATGATGGCCATTCGATTGTATCGTATTTTATTTCTCTCAGGTGTCCCCGGTAGTTGTGCCAGATATTTTCCCATGAGAGTCTAACATGGAATTTAACAAGTTTTTTATAATCATCGTATGGAGTTTCGATGTCGTTGGTTGGTTTCGATGTGGCGAGTTTGGCTAGTTTGTCAGCTTTTTCATTTCCAGTTATGTTGATATGTGCGGGAACCCAGCATAGGTGTCTACTCGGCCAGGATTTTGTTTCAATTTATTTTTGATATCTTCGATCCAAGGGTGATTAGATTGATGACCTTTAATTGCTGCGAGGACACTTTGAGAGTCACTGAATATGACCGATAGTTCTGTTGGATTGAGATCAATTGCTTTGTTTATTGCGTACGCTTCTGCGCTAAAGATAGATAGATGCTTGGGGAGACTGATGCTGTATTCCAATTCATTGGAAAAAAATCCGCTGCCTGTTTCTTTTCTAGTTTTGGAACCATCTGTGTATATGTGCTTATGATGGGGGTATTTGGATTTACATGTTTCGTTGAATCGGGCTCTTTTTTCAGCAGGTGTAAGGGTGTTAAGTGCTGTTAGGTTTATTCCGTGTATCCGTTTTATTGTGCTATAGTTAGGTTGAGTTATAATAATGTTTGTTGATGGGATGTTCAGTATATCTGCTTTCTCTTTTGCTCGCTTTGCTACCCCGCAATTTGGGGAGATCATTTTACGAGAGATTTGTTTTGTGGAGTATAGAATGAGTGTTTCAGCTATCCTTAAGTTCAGTGGTAATTGTCCACTTTCAGATAAGAGACTTTCGATTGGACTGGAGTGAAATGCACCGGTGGCTATTCGGATTCCTTGGTGATATATGGGATAGAGCCTGCTTAGATCTGTTTCTTTAGCATGGCTGATTATTGGTGCTCCGTAGATGAGTCTGGGAACGAGCATGGTGTTCAAGATCCGGAGTAATGTCTTTCGATCTGCTCCAAATTTGGTGCAGCTTATACTCTTCATCAGTGTAATTACTTGTTTGCATTCGTCTCTTTTTAGTTGAATATGATGTTTGAAATAAGTTTGTGATCTAGCCAAATTCCAAGTACTTTTGTGTGTTTTATTAGTTTGATCGGCATTTGATGAAATTTTGCAGGTGGTTGTTTTTGAAGTTTTTTCCAGTTTCCAACGTGCATAATTGATGATTGTTGAATGGAGATAATAAATCCAGTTTCAGAGCACCACTCTTCGATCTTGTCTAGGATTTTTTGAATTTTGAGACGGGTCCATCTGGCGCATCGGGTTATTACGGCGATAGTGATGTCGTCGGCATATAGTTTGATGATGGTATCTTGTGGTAGCCACTCATTTATGCTGTTGATAGCTATTAGAAAGAATGTAACAGCCAGTACTGATCCTTGGGGGACTCCATTTTGTTGGTGTTTTTGAGATGATAGATGCCCATGATAAAGCACTTTGAATCTTCTTTCTTCTAGGAAATTTTGACAGAAAGTAGCCATGTGTCCTCCTATACCGGATTTTGATAAGTTTTTCAGGATTAAATGTCGCCAAGTTCTGTCGTATGCTTTTTCTAGATCTAAGAATAGGATTTCAGCGTGTTTTTTCTCGTTTATTGCTTTTGTGTATAAATCTTCAATTTCTGTGAGCGTGTCTGTTGTTTGATTTCCTTTACGAAAAGCGAATTGGTAAGGTCCTAGGATTGATTTGTTCTCGAGTTCATTCATGAGCCGACGGTTGACCATTCTTTCCAAAAGTTTCATCACACAGCTTGTGAGGTATATGGGGCGGAGGTTCTTTGGGTCATTTGGGCTTTTTCCGGGTTTGGGAATTGGAATTAGGTGGGAGTCTCTCCAGCTATTGGGGAAGATTCCGTTTGTCCAGATGTGATTGTATGTTGTTAGTAGTTTCTTTTTGATGAAGAGCGGGAGTCTTTTAAGCATTTGGTTGTGGATATCATCGGGGCCGGGTGAGGAGCCTTTCAGCGTGTCCATATGATAGAGCAGCTCTTCTAGGGTAAATTCGTTGTTGTAGGGTGAATTTGTAGTTGAAGGGAAGTCAATTGTTTTTTGTTCTTCTGCTTTCTTTTTCGTGATAAAGTTTCTTGGATATACTTGATCTGACGATTCTGTGGAGAAGTGATTGGCTAAGTGTTTGGCTATTTGGGCTGGGGTTGTTATGTTATTGTTCCCGGAGGTTATCGTCCATATAAATTCTGATGATTTTATTCCGGATATGTTTCTTATCTTTTTCCATACTTCTTTTGGAGGGGTTTGTTCGTTTATTTCAGATATGAATTTTTCCCAGGATTTCTGTTTTTCATCTTCGATGATCTGCCTTGCCTCGAATCTGTGTTTTCGGAAGTTGTCTTGGATTATTTTGAAGTCGGGATGGTCGGGATGTGTGTTTTTGAGTTTCCTGAGTGATTTTCGTCTTTGTTTAACAGCTTATTTGTATTTTCATTCCACCAGGGGACAGATTTTTTTGGTGCGATTTCTGAAGTCCTTGGGATCGATAGTGATGCGGCATTTTTAATGTGGGTAGTTAGTTCGTCTATTGTGTATTCTTCATTTGGATTGATTTGGTCCTCAAGTATCTCTTCAATTTTTTTCCAATCAGCGAGGTCTATTTTCCATTTTGGGTGTTGTTTTCTAGGTGAGTTGGCAGGGTTTGTTCCAATTTTGATGGGGAAATGGTCACTGCTGTGTAGATCGTTTATTAAGACCCAGTCTAATTTTGTTCCTAGTTCGGGACTGCATATTGTTACGTCTATAGCCGACGTACTGTTTATGTCATTGCGTTTAGCTGAATGAATGAATGTTGTTTGGCCGTTATTTAGCGTTATTAGTCTATGTTTTTCAATTATTTTAGCGATTTCTTTGCCTCTAGAGTCTTGCTTATTCGAATCCCATTGTACATGGTGGGCGTTTAGGTCGCCGCCTATTAGTAGTGGTTTTGGTAACGTACTTAGAATTTTATCCAGTTCTTCTGCATCCAGTGCAGTGTTTGGTGGGATGTATATTGACGCAATGGTCATTTTATAAGGCATGTTAACCTCTATAGCAGTTATTTCAAGGTGTGTTTGCATTTTCACTGGAGTGTATGATATTCCTTTTTTTATCAGTATAGCTACTCCTCCTTGACCGGAGGGTCTGTGTTCAAATATCGAGTTATATCCTTTCATGTTGAAATTTGTCTTAGGTTTTGTTCTGGTTTCTTGTAAGGCAAGGAAGAAGGGTTGATGTTCGTTTATGAGTAATTGAAGTTCTGCGAATTTGCTGCGAATTCCGTTGCAATTCCATTGTATAAGCGTGGTCATTTGTAGATTGGGGTTTTGTTGTTTTTATTGAGCTTCCATTAGATCATCCGTTTCCACGTCGGAGGATTCCGTGTTCATATGTTTGTTTTTATTTTTGTTTTTCCGGTTGATTTTCCTTTTTGGTGTACTTTCTCTGGTGTCTCTTTCGGGGGATGATTCATGTGGTTTGTCAGTTTTTGGTTTTTTTCCGTGTTTTTCTTTAATAGTAGCAATTTTTTGTGTTTGATGATCGATTTGCTTAGTCAGTTTTTCAATGATATCTTGTTTTTTTTGTAGTTCATTTGTCAGCGTGTTCCAGGGCGTTTCTATTGCTTCGGCCTCCTTTTCCATTTTATCTGTCACGGTTTTCAATTTTTGCTCCTTATCTTTAAGGTACTGATACCAGTTTTTCATAGTGGCTTCTTGTTTCGCTAGCTCTTCTATTTTTTCTGTGATAAATTTCATTTTTTCTGATATGAAGATCATTTTATCTTCCATTTCTTTTTCCCATTGTTTTTTGGCGGTTTGAATAGTGTCTGAGGAATCACCTGTTACCTGAACATAGCTGGTTTCCCCAGTGTTGTTCATTAGTTTGTTCCGGGCAGCGCGGTAGGGAATATTTTCGTCCATTTTAATTTTCATAATTTGTTGTTCTTGCCGAAAAACTGAGCATAGCTTGCTGGTCGAGATGTGGTTTTCCTTGCAGTTTAGACATTTTGTTACATTAGAGCATTCTTCGTTTTCTTTATGTGCTTCTTCAGCACATGTTCTGCAACGTTAGGCATTTTACAGAACTTGCTTATGTGTTGGTATTCGTAACATCGGTAGCATTGCATTGGTCGCGGGTAATATTTCTCGGTGCGGCAGACACGGTATCCGATTTTAACTTTTTCCGGTGGTACAGGCGAGAAAAACGTAAGTATTACGACTCCAGTGTTTATTTTTGTTGTTTTGTCATTGCTTACTCTGAAAATATGTCTGGTATCGATGACGCCTTGATTATTTAAGTTTACCTTTATGTCATCTTCCGTGTCGATAGCCAATTCTCTACAGACAACGACGGCACGGGATTTATTGCGTTTTTCATCCCAACTGACGGTAACTGGTGTTCCATCTGCCAATTTATTCATGTTATCAGTGAGTTTTCTTGCGTTTTTTTCATTTAAGGTAACAGTTAATGATCCGTCTTTTCTGTTGAGCCAAATGTCTTCATACTGGCAGTAAGTCTCGATTGACTTAGTCACGAGAAAAATGCTGTGTTCCGACATCGATCCGTTCAATTTAGCGATTTTAACATACCTACGTAGAGTTGCTTGGTCAGGGGGAAATATCCCCCCGCTGCGCGTCCCCATTTTTACACTAGTCGTTCGCTATGCACTTTTCACTGTTCACTCGTAACACGCGATGGATTGTTGTTTTTGATTTGTAATATGAATACCGTTGAGGTGTAATGTATCACTGCCGTCGCGGTGCACCACTTTAAATTGAGGAGCAGGTGCTAAACTGCGCCCGTTCTCAATGAAGGTCGCGGGTAGAAATTTTAAGTAAGTAAATTAAATAAATTTTACCGATTCAAAATTTCTTTCAAATGAAAAGAAGGAATAAAGTCAATGTATGTAATTTATATTATTATCAACACATATTTTCACTGACCATACGCTATTCATATTTCAAGCTTGGTCGGATTTACCAAGGCAGCAATACCAGTATCGGTAAAGGTTAATGACAGAATCATAATTTCCATCATGCATTGTAGCACATCGCATCTTCTACTGTAATTAAATAGAGAATAAACATCGTTTTAAACTAAGAGTATATGATGTTAATAGAATTATACCTTTAATACATCTTCAGAAAAATGAACTTGATGGGCGATGGTCAAATCAATACCGAACGCCATACTGGATGGAAAATATATAAAATTTCAATTCTAATCAAAAGTATAAGTCGAACATTATACTTTTGAGTCATAAAGCAAGCTTAATACTTTTTATAACAAAGTCAAATACATGGTATGTGTTTAGCTGATACATCATATTTCTTGTATTTATACATTGAATATTGCTTTTAATGATAAGTATTTGTCGATCAGACATAGACATAAATAATTTATCGTAATTATTAGAATATTTTTTTAAATATATGTTTCGGTTTAGTAATTATCTGAATATTTCCTCCCGGGAAAATATGTTTGATCAATCCTGGGGCACAGATTTGAATGAAGTAAATACTTAAGCTAAAAGCTCCAGGAACAATGGAATCTTCTATATATTCATAGAAAAACTCATTGTCATCATAAATTAACAATATAGCTCACTTCCCAATTTTGTCTCGGACAAACACAAGCGCCGCGGTGGCAAAAAGGTACACCAGTACACTACAAATTTTGCGTTTCCCGTATTGCAGTCCTGGTTCTTCAACCTTCTTCTTCTTCGTGCGGTTTAATTCACGTCGGCCAAAAACAAAACAAAACAAAACAAATAAAAAACTAAAACAACTGGTGCGAATATTGATTTGGAATTTTCTTTTTTTTTCTGATTTTATTTCTGCCATATTGAATCATCGGTATGCTTGTATGGTTGTTTGTTTCAATCATTTAACATGTAATTGATATATCATAGGTCGATCTTATTCCGATGTTTTGGAGAATTTTCCTATCGTTAAAGCCGGCTTTCAGTAGAAACTGTAGATAGAATTCTACCGTTTCAATTTCCGCTTCATTTATCAAAATTTAGCTTTGCATTGACCCCAATTTTTTTTTTTTCAATTTCGAAGAAATGCTCAAATTCGTGTATGAACTACTTACTCATTTTATCTACTGAGTCACATTGAGTACTGACGAACGTTACTAAACTTACCAAATGGCAACTTCTTGTGGCAAGAAGTGTAGGGTAAAACGATTTGAAAACTGTTTGCCTTCGGCTGAAGATAATCTAAAATAACCGGGCTTTACCGAGCTCGAAAAAATCTTATCGACCAAATCAACCCGAATGTAGTACAATAATCCGGGTTGGAATAAAAAAAAACTCGAAGCTTTACACTGGGTCCAACATGACTATTTGGAAAACGATTGAACATTGTTCTAAGTTTTTGTGATAGAGATAGACACCGTTGATTGTGAGTACGCTGGAATGTTCTTGGCATTCTTGATAGCAGAATTTCACATTGAGGAGACTTCTCGTTCGCCGATGTGTGTTGCCTATCGGCATGGACATTGCGGAACGTGTTGCTATATATTGCACATAGGTCATGGCGTTTCAAAAATCAGTCAGTTTAAGATCTAAATAAAACCTGCAGATGAAATTTAAAAAAACTTATGTATTTCAAAATATTAACCTTTTTCTACATTCTGTACTCCTTTACGTGGCTTTGGACCGCCTCATCGGTGTTTGAAATTCGCGCAACTGTACATCCTGCCTATGCTGCCGGAACTCCTCTGTGGAAAATCTTCGAAATACCGTATCGGATGCAATGAAACCATCCGCGCTAAGAAATGCTTTTTGGTGGCTTGTGGTTATTAGGATCAGACCACCCTCCATAGTGCACTTGAAATTGAAGCACCAAACGTTATGGAAAAAAATCAAAACACTGTACTTTTCTTTGTTTTGAATTGTTGACATTTGCGCTTTACACGCTGGACTCAAAATAGGCGAAACACGATTGCTATTATTACTGATTTACCTTTTCGACTAGAGATGGCGTTACAGTTGTGTCCGTTACGATTCGTATAGGAATTGGAAAAGTGAGCTATATTGTTAATTTATAATATTTGGATATACCATACATGAATACAAATATATTAACAATAATATTGTAAAATGGAGGTGTTTTCAAATAACAATTACTCAAAATATAGCAAAAAGTAGCAGCCAAATTTTTGTGAGCGCTTAGTGTAAACGTGGTTGAATATTTGCAAGTATGTAGTTTAACAGGGAACAGCAGGGCTTTTTGTAAAATATAATTTTAATATATTTAGGTTTATTTCTTTCAACTTGTTAAGCTTTTTTTTAACCGTGTGAACAGCACAACCAGTTTGCTCTGTGTAATAGCATGAAATTTCACAATTAAATAATTTTAATAGGCAACTCATCGGTATGTGACATTGCACGAAATGAACAGGTGGTTTAAGTCACAAAAGCAAAAAGATAAAAATATATCAAATTTTGATCAACCTCTCTTTACCTTAAAATTCCCCGCTGCCAACATGAAAAAACAAAACTTTTTTGATCCTTCAAGTTATCTAAGAAAATGTATCGAGTGACGCGTTTCCAGATTTTTGATATACTTAGGGCCAATTTCTTCACCTCCGCTTAACTCTTAAGCGGTACTTACCCATCCGCTTAAACATGGTTTAAGCTCTAAGCGGAGGTGAAGAAATTGGCCCTTAATCAAAAGAAACAATTGCCATTGGTTGAGCGTTAGGCTTTGTGCACAAATTACGTAACGCAAAAAATCGGGATTTTGGACCCCATCCCTCCCCTATGTAACAATAAGTAACACGTGACCAGACTCCCCCCTTTAATAACGTAAAGCTCACGGACCCCCCCCCCCCCCCATTACTCAATTGTGATAAAATCATCACAAAAACTGTTATTGTTGTTGTTTTTATGTTTATTTCTCATTTGAGTAACTTGAAATTAGTAAAGATTGCAAAAATTAGTCAATTAATTTCTTTTAAGTAACTTTAAGCTATTATATGGTTACGAAAAACATTGCACTCATTGTACTGCATTTATTCAGGTTACTGGATGTTCTTAAAACTGTTAAAACATATTAGTTCAACAAAGTTACTAAAATGTCTTTAAATATTTAAACTTTGAGAACACAAAAAAGTACAAAGTTTTATTCATATAACTTAAATATAGCTAAACGATTGCAACAGTATGATGCAATGCATAATATTAGTGCATGAATTGGGTGATTGAACGCAATGATTAGAATCAACAATTCTTGTAATGCAATCATATATTTGAAACAACAAAATTTATTATCGAATCCAATATTGTGAGTCAATTAGTATTTTTAACAGAAATCATTATTGATTCAATAAAATAATGTTGTACAGTAAACAATCAACAAAAAATTTAACGTAATTTCTCAATGTTTTGATTCAACAATAAATGCTTTTTGTTTTGGGAACGTCTAATATTTCTTGCACCACTTGGCCATAAACTTGTTTTTATTATCGCCACTCCCATAAGAAACACATGTGATTGGCCATCAAAGGAACCAAAATTTAGAACTATGGCGATAATTGGTGCATTGTTTCAGTTATGGCAAACGTGATTAATAATACAAAAACAAAATTTTTGTTCAATTTCTATAATTTTTCTTCAAAATATGGATTGAAAGCTTTCATTTGACGATTTGAACGTGCAGTTTTCCCAGAATTGTTAAACATAATTCTTAACTAGTATAATTTTTATTTTAACTAGTATTGATTTTTTATTTCAAATTGGTTATTTTGTTACGTAACGACTTTAAAACCCCCCCTCTTCGATATGTCACAATAAGTAACGGTTGCTCAACCCCCCTCCCTCCCCTTCATGCGTTACGTAATTTGTGCACAAAGCCTTATAACCATGTTTTTGAAAGTGTAAAGCTGAAGATGAACCTCGATGCAAGAGGACTTTCGTACCGCTTCACGTATAAAATCACGTGTACAAAAAAATTGTGCTCTCGTTTGAAAACGTTGGCTTTCTAGTAGCCGCATTGAAAAAAGATTTAAAACCTTCAACGAAAAATGGTTCGCTGAAGAAATAACGTTTGGATATGAAGTCTCTAAAGTTAGAGGTATGTTTTTGGTATTAATATCATCGATTACATGTTACAACCAAATGTTAGATATCATGCATGAGAAAAACTATGTTCAACATTTACCATCAAAAAACTAATCAATTCAACATGATTGAAATTCTAATACCGAACAATTATACCATTTCTAAGTTATTTGTTTGTATCTTCATCTTTAGATTAGTTCACAGAAAACAATGTTTTGCAAGCTACTCATTTTGGTTCAAATATTTTCTTGGAGTCTTGCATTGGTTCAAATTCTGAACAGCGTTTCTCAAAGTTTTTTTTGAATGAATTGTTACTTGGCCGATCTACATGCTTCATATTCACTATGTAACTGGCTTACTAAATTGAAATATTTGAATCCAAAAGTTATGTACCTGAATAGATTATTCGATTATTTAAAAAATTGAAAAAAAAAAATGTTTAAAAAACAAGAGGGTATATTTACCGTCGTCATTGAAGGATACATTCCTCAAACTAGGGTATGTGTCACTTAACTCAGCCTATTTTGGAATGGTCGCTTATAAAGCTTTTAAGCTGTAAGCGAGATTCAACTTGTTATACACTTGCTAATATAAGTTTGATATGAAATATGGTAGTATTTATCACGAAAAGGTACACAACTCTTTTTACTTAGTCAGAAACTTCCGAGGGATATGGATTTAATGTCAGTCTATACGCACCAAATTAGGTCTATTCATGGATGCAACTTCGTCAAATTCGATGGATTTATTACAAAATGCAGTCTTTGTACGATTTTATTTTCTAATTTTATGAATTAAGGCATTGCTAACTGTATTCGAATTACTTAATATAACATTTCACAAAACAAACTAAAGTAAAACTGCCTCGAAACACTTAAGTGATGTTCATGTATGATTTATCAGCCATTCAATAATGAAAACATTATAATTCACTATACAATGATTTTGTTCCTTTGATTTGTCTTTAGATGAGCCACTTGAATATAAACAACCGCAAACTTATGCATTTCCACTTAAAGTTTTACCAATAACTACCTTTTTTCTACGTTATTGATACAACATGCCATGGTTGGTAACATACACAAAATATGTCCCCAACATTGGGTAACATTTTCTTGTAAAGTTATTGTTATTTTAGCTATGTGAACAATTATTAGTAACGTGTTACTATTTTCTGAACATCCAGACAGCATTACTCGGTTTATCGATTCAATTAAGCCAAATTAAAATTACTTGAAGATCGTGTAGATTATCTGTTCAGCTTAACCACTGCCCCAAAAGTTCAAGAAATCGAAAATTACGCAGAAGTGAACAACTATCAGTAGTTTAATATTGTCTCTATTGCTTCGGATCACATCGGTCTTCGTAATAGCAACAGAATTTTGTTGATTATTGCTAAATTAATTACACATTTGGTACATAGGCTGAAAGGAGGAGCTAGGCAACATAACATCCCCTTACCCTAGATGTTTCATTGTTATTTTGCGCATTCGGGTAAATCAGGTCGCCCAACGGTGAATTATGAACAGGGAAGTGCGCGTTCAAAACGTTGGAAGGTTTTGGAATTAAGGCAATCTACACCTTTGCCTGCTCTTTCATTGGCTACACAAATGAGCCTTCGTGCTGAAGGAAGAAAAGTAGAGGCTTTGTTAGTCAAGGAAGCATCAAATACTACACCCAGCCGTGGATCTAAGATAGTCAAAGCATGGAATAAATCTAAAAAAGAAACAGGTCTACGGTCTTACACACCAAACGAAGCCTTAGCTCTTATTCTGGACACAGGTATTTCAATGCATGGGTACCAAATTTTGAGAGTTCAAGTAAAGCAAAGAGGATTCGATTTGTATCCTTCGTACACAAAAATCCAAGATGCGAAAAGTTTATGCTATCCAAAAAACGAATTTCTTATGATTACCGAAATGAAGGCAGAAGTAAAGTTGCAAGCATTGTTAGATCTGACTGTTCAACGTATTGCGGAGGTACAGAAGTGTTTGCTTTCTTATCCTTGGATGATATCACACAATGTGTGTTGATTACAAAATGGGGCTTTGATGGCAGCGGATATCAAAAATCGTATAAACAATCTCAATAGGAAGACGAATATAATGATAGCAGTATTCTAATGACAACTCTTGTTCCTCTACAATTATACGTTCAGCATGATAGCAATTCGAACAAAACCAAATTGTGGCAAAATTCTAGGCCTTCTTACTAAGGTCAAAATAGAGTTTACTTACAACAAATTCCATTCTTTATGAGAAACAGTACGTACAGGACCAAATAAACAATCTCTTTCCATCTTTGGTAGAGACAGACCATGGAGCACTGCGCATCAATCATCAATTGACACTTTCCATGATTGAGGACAAAGTGTGCAATGCACTAACAAACACCAAATCAGCTCAAAGATGTTATGTGTGTGGAGCTCTACCAAATGATATGAACGATTTGGATAAGGTCATGAAAAGGCAAGTCGACGAAAGTTCTCTGGAAATGTGTTTATCTACACTCCATACCTACCTCCGTTTTTTAGAATGGTTGTTGC
The DNA here is from genome assembly GCA_034211315.2 of Aedes japonicus. Classification (NCBI taxonomy): domain Eukaryota; kingdom Metazoa; phylum Arthropoda; class Insecta; order Diptera; family Culicidae; genus Aedes; species Aedes japonicus. The sequence continues at coordinate 195,731 of JASCZW010005312.1, forward strand.
ATGTGAGTTATAGGTTAGAAACAAGAAGTTATCACAAAACAAAAGCGCAGAAGGCACAAATTGAGACACGTGAAGTAGACATAAAATATCGATTTAAACAGGAATCTGGATTACTTTTTGACATGGTGAAAGAAGGACATGGTACAACAAATGATGGTAACACTGCACGTAGATTCTTTGCGAACGCAGCAAAAACAAGCGAAATTACTGGAATAAGTGAAGAACTGATTGATCGATGCGACACTATTCTACGAGCAATGTCTTCCGGATATTCGGTCAACATACCAGCATTCCGCTGTTTTGCAGAAAGAACGGCACGTCTCTTTGTTAGTTTGTACGAGTGGTATCATATTTGTATTTGTATTTGTATTTGTATATTTGTAAAAATCCATCTGACCAATTGGAGTCTTAATGAATAAAATTAACTAAAACAAGTTAAAACTTAAACTCTACGTAACACGTTCCTTTGGCGATGCAGAAATGCGCTGGCAGGCTCGTTGAAGTCAAATTGTTCAGCAACCTCGTTAAATCGTGACGACATAAATCTTACCGGATCGTGTTGTCCATAACGACTATTTCTCGACTCAAGAAGAAGAAAGTTACGTCTTCTGAGATGCCTTATTGGTGCATACAGGCTGAGATCAGAGAGAATGGCAGGAGAATCAATTTCATTAGTCAGCACCTTGGTAACAAAATATATTTGAGCATAAAAACGCCTTTTATCCAAGGTTTCGATTCCCAGCAACATGCAAAGATGCTCATATGGTGGCAAATTTACCGCGTCACGCCAGGGAAGACGCCCCAAGGCCCGACGAACGAATCTTTTTTGAACTGTCTCGATGCGGTCGATCCAAATACTGCTATACGGGCACCAGACAACAACAGCGGATTTCAGGATCGAACGTAACGGGTGTCCACTAAAAAATGAGAATGATTTCAATACTTTTCCATCAGAACAAAAACGGCCGCATAGAAATGTCACTTTAGATGAATGAATCGTTGCACTCTCCAGAAAATTTTCATACACTCTTATTTCACTCTAACATGTTCAGTCGTGTTCAGCATGCCGTCGAAACAGGAAGAACTGCGCGCGCGCGTTGTACAATTCTTTCAAGCGAACGAAGATCGTGGAAAAAAATACACGGTGGACCATTTTTGTCGTGAAAAAGTTCCGGTATCCACCGTATACCGTATCCTGGCATGCATGAGAGTAACCCGGAAGAAAGGTTGCGGCCGTCCAGCGAAAATAATGAATGAGAAAACGCTCCGCTCGCTGCGCAGCATGTTCAACAACAAGGATTCGGTAAGTCAACGGGAAGCAGCCCGAAAGTTCCATTGTTCGAAGTCACTCATCTGCAAGACGCAAAAGAAAGAAGGAATAGTGTGTAGAAAGAAAACCAGATCCCCAGAGTACACAGATGAGCAGATTCAAACCGTGAAATCCCAATGCCGCTGGATGACTCGGAATTACGGCGGAAAATCTTTCGTTCTGGACGACGAAAGCTACTTTCCTCTTTCGAAGTCTCAGATACCGGGAAACGACCGATTCTACACTAAGGACAAATCTACTACTCCTCCAAAAGTAATGTATAAGTTCAAGCACAAATTTGAATCGAAGGTTATGTTATACATCGTAATATCCGATAAGGGTATTTCGAAGCCGTGGTTCAAACCAAGCGGTTTGGCCATCAACCAGGAGGTGTACCAAAGAGAGTGTTTGCAGAAAATACTCATCCCATATCTTAAACAACATCACTCGGATGGCAAATACGTGTTTTGGCCGGACAAGGCATCATCGCACTACGCAAAAAAAACGCTAACGTTTTTGGAGAGCCAAAATATACCATATGTCCCAAAAGACCGGAATCCGACAAATTTGCCACAGTGCCGTCCTATCGAGGATTTCTTCGGTCTTTTGAGCTCCATGGTATACAAGGATAATTGGAAGGCCAAGAACACCAAGCAACTTACCAACAGGATCAAAAGCTGCATCCGAAAAATCGATGTGGCTGCCGTCCAACGGTCATGTTCCAGCATAACGACTAAGCTGCGCCACTGGCGGACCACGGACCATATGACAATATTCACTAAACTTAGTTTGAAGATTTAAGTTGACCCTTTTAATAAAATAAATCAGTTTGAACAAAACTTCACTGGTATTTTTTTCCTGACCCATTCTTTTCGTTCTCATTATTTAGTGGACACCCGTTACTAGTGCGCAGTACAGAGATTTCATGCACATCGGGTCTCGAAATCCATCGGCGATTTTGAAGATGAACCCCAGGTGCTTGTTCGCCCTAGAAATTACATCCTCGTAATGCATCCGAAACGTAAGTCCGCTATCCAATATTACGCCCAAATCTTTGACTTTGCTGACGCGTTCGAGAGTTTGACCAGACAAACTGTAGCGAAAGTTGATTGGCTGAAGTTTTCTACAAAACGTAATGGTATTACATTTAGCAACGCACAGAGTTAAAAGGTTTCGGTTGCTCCAATCGTCAAATAAATCCAGCAAATGCTGCAACTTCTGGCAATCCTCGAGACATGATATTATCATGAATATTTTCACGTCGTCCGCAAAGAAGAGCCGCGTACCAGGTGGCAGAATAGTCGCAACGTCGTTAATGAAGAGTAAGAACAATATCGAACCAAGGTTGCTTCCTTGTGGCACACCAGAGCATGCAGTGAAAGGTTCGGACTGCGACGTCCCAATCCTAACGCACACAGATCTGTCAGTAAGATATGATTTGAACCATCTCGCAAAGGCTGCAGATACTCCCATTTTCTCTAGCTTATGAAGAAGAATATCATGGTTCACACGATCAAAGGCGGCTTTAAAGTCAGTATACACAGCATCTACTTGCAGGCCAGCGTCCATCGAGCGAATACACAGGGAAGCAAACTGAGTTAAATTAGTTGCGACAGATCTTTTCGGGTAGAATCCATGCTGGTCACATGAAATGTAATTCTTACAGGATGCGAAGAGTGCGTTTTTCACATGCCAGCATCTGTTCATAAAATTCTCATTCATGGATCACAAGCAATTCAAATAGCGTTGGTTCCTATTGGTTAGCGAAGAGGCACAAGAGTCTCGGATAAAGATTTCAGAAAGTTTCGGGAACGATATGCTAGGAAAACGAGTAGGATGGACACAATAGTAGACGTATTTCACAATATGTTACTATCATCAGATCCAGTATTATCAGCGATGCGATCTACGCCAACGACCAACAATGAACGTTTAAAGCCTGCAGTTTTGAGCCTACTTCAATCACCAGATCTACAATTATTGCAGTTGGATGATGAAGATGGATATTGAATTACCAAATCGGAAAATTACACGCGAGTAAGTTTATATAGAATAAGTTTTAATCCGCAAGTTTCGTTTCATACTTCTAAATTAATTGCTTAACTTTGACATACGTTGTTTACAATTTGCGAACTTCTTTTTCTTCTAAAGATCCTTGCAATAATGACTTGAGTATTTGAACGAGATACTGAAGATAGTTGCACATTGTAGACAACATACACGTTTTTCTCAAATATCAGCAATTAAGGTACAATTAGTTATCTAGGTTTCATTCTTCCTACAGCTGTGCCGTTATAGACGCCCACATTTAATGTTAATCACTATTCAATATTGTCTTATATGAAGAAATATATGCTCTGGATTTATATACATTAGTAATATAAAAAAAATCAATTAAATTTCAAAGATTACTGGTTCTGCTGTTCACACGGTTAAATAAATCTAATAAAGTTGAAACAAATAAACCTAAATATATTAATATTATATTTTACAAAAAGTCCTGCTGTTCCCTGTTAAACTACATACTTGCAAATATCCAACCACGTTTACACTAAGCGCTCACAAAAATTTGGCTGCTACTTTTAGCTATATTTTGAGTAATTGTTATTTGAAAACACCTCCATTTTACAATGTTATTGTAAATATGTGTGTATTCATGTAAGATATATCGCAAAATTTTCCAAAAAAGAACAATTTGAAGCATTTCGACAATATTTCACCGTTCATATTTTATATTGTAGCTCTTTATTTCCCAGAAAATAGTAAAAACTACTTTTTGTGGTTTTTTTTTAAAGTTTGGCAATATTTTGTTTTCTGTGTAGGATAGGTCTTTGACGTCTTCGACAACATTTCTCAGCATGATCTAATAAACAATTGTCGCAAAAACCATCCTTTTAGGACGCTCCGTTAAAAATATAGAATCGAGCGCCACCTATGCGGAGGAAATATGAACCAATCAAAACCGTCAAAAAATGGCCCTTCTTCAACTGAACAACTTTTTCTAAGACTGCAAACCTGTAGGAAGCATACACGCGGCGCATGAGGTTTTGGCCACACCACTGGGTTCGTTGCCTACTGTGCCACGCGGAAGAACAGTGATATGTAGAACATCCGCACAATGCGTAGAAGTGAAAAAATATCCCGTTCATTTCCCTTAGGGGAATGGTTTATCATGTGCACCGCACAGTCATCGAACGCAGTGTGCAAAGCAATGCACTAATGGGTTCGATGTGCTGCAAAGGACACATTAAGCATTTTCCCACCAGATATGTAGAATTACCATTATGAATGCATCGGAACGCCAAGTGGCGTTTCCACGCCAAGCATCTCTTTTTCTCAGCCTTAACCAATCCTCTCTCGATCACCAATTGATTTACATGACAAAGTACATAATGACTTCAGATGTCGCTGAACCGAAAACATGTAAAAGTTAAATTCAATAAAGACGGTCTCTGTACTACCATAGACAAGTTTGGATCTTTTTCATATCACGTCCCACTACGCGTAGGCCAATGTGTTTACCGGCCCATGTTTGATAGAAGAATATCCAAAACTTTATTTTGAAACGTATCATGCTCCAAATCAAATGCGCATTTAATTTTAGGGTGAATATTGACACGATAAGTGCCGAAAATTGATGCGCCTCGGGAATTAAGCGAGTTTACAACAACAAAAACAAAATTGAAACTAATACATATTTATATGGACCAAACAGGTCTGGGCCATTAAAAGTAACGAAAAATATGATCGAGCTGAGCTGCATGTCCTTAACCTTGAACTTTGCAGCAAAAGGTTTGGTTCATAAAATTTCAGCAAAAAATATGGCTGCTTTATGGGGAGCCGCGGTTTTTTTTTATTTGTTGATGTTCAGAGGGCTGAGCTGTTTGTTCAACGAGGAATATTCATTTTCATATCGTTTTCTTTTTTGATCCAGTCTTAAGCTGGATCGGGAATCAAAATTGTGTCCGCTTGTTGCGTGATGAACTTCGGGGTTTATGATTTCATTTATAACTAGTATGGAGTTGAGGTTTGTACTGATAAAAAGTTAGGGATCTCAGTCTCAACGACGTTTTAGCAAGAAATCTCTAAAAATAGCTGCATGACTTTTTCTTATAGAACGACAAAGATGGTAGAGAGTTGGTTGCCTTAATATTATACACTTTTCTTATATATTTCATTGCTTTCTTGGCTAAGAGCGTTAACGCAATCGTCGTTCATCGATCAGTCGCGAGAAATCTGGTTCAAATCCCGTGTGAGGTGAAATACTTATTTGAGCTTATACAAAATATATTCCATAAATGTTACTTAAAGATGCCATAAAATAAAATGAAATAACATCCCAAAATAAAAGGTAAAAGGAAATAAATGCAAATAAAAAAAATCAGTGGGGTTGTGTACAAGACACGACCGGTTGACGTAGACTACGTTAAACCAAGTGATGCATTATAATGTCAGGGAAATTCTGTGTAGCTATTATTAGCGTTAAAAGGGTTTCAATTATTCGTGCCGGTCGCTTACCCTTACCGATAGAAGCAGTTAAAGTCACAATATGACGGGTGTGGCTCTTATGAGACATTATACCAGCGTTTTGAAACCAGTATGTAAGAAAATTCTATTGTACGCTCTTGAGATATTATTTGGTGGCCCTGAAGTTTTATGAAGTCAGTATGTGGGAAAATTCTGTTGTACACTCTTTATAACTCTTTGGTGGCCCTGAAAAGGGCCTTTTGGTTTAAATGATGACACGGTCACGGTTGCACGTTTTACGATGGACTATCTTTAAGGCCAAAAAGATAGTTAAGGATCTTAAAGGGAATATAAAATTATTTAATTAATGATAGTTTTGCTCATTCTTATAATCATAATCACTTAACATTACTCAATGTTTATTCGTGTGTCATACTGTGCCTGAATGGCCTGCGTCTCGGAATTCTCACCATCGCCGGAACCATCAACAATGTTTTGCATCGTTTGGGGGATTTCAGTAACGACAAGCAGCGGAGGAAATTCTATAATACGAACATACAAACATATATTTTGACTGATGCCTTGTCTCCTTTTCAACATGCACCATTTAAATACCATACCATTCGGATCATTTGTATACAATCTGAGTTGTAGTATGCCTTTGCATAATTCTACTTCAAAGATTCAAAGAGTTAGAATTTAGGCAATTTTAGCAATTCTGGATTTCAAGGGTAATAATAAACATTGAAATACTCAAGAATTCAAATTACGATAAAATTCGTTATTAGAAAATATCCGACAGGTTTAGTGATTGTTATGAAAACACAATAATCAATTGCAACATTTTCAAATGTGTAAGCGTCTCTAAAAATGTTCAAAGTTTAGGAAGTTTTATCAAACAGAAAGTAACAAAAATTATCTTGCAGTTGTTGTAAGGTTATATATAGCTTATGGGAACGCACAAACCCACGCGATGGGTTTTTTAATCGCGTTGGTTTGTGCGCTCCCATAAGCCGCCATGTATTCTCACAGCGGCGATTTTTCCACCGCGATTTCGCTGCCGCGGTGACAAAAAATTGCTGCAGTTTGGTGTAGCCTTCATTTGTACGGCAGCGGAGCTGGTGCAGAGGCAGCTGATGGTCACGTAGCAGCTGGTGGTTGTAAGTAGCAAGGCTCTCCCAAACAGCGATCGTCGCGATGAGGCAAAATGGCGGATTATGAGGGCGCACAATCGCGTCGGTTTTGTGCATGCCGCCATATTACCTCTTCGTGGCGATTGTTTCGCCGCGACTTCGAAAACGCTGCAGTTTGGTGGAGCCTTGAAGCAGCTCCCTGCGACCAGCTCCCTGCGACCAGATCCCAGCGACCAGATCCCAGCGACCGGCTCCCAGCGACCAGCTCCCTGCGACCATCTCCGCACAGCTTCAATGCTGCCAAAAGACTGAGGAAAATTTTTGCTAAGTGTGCCTTCTATGCCGTTCTCAGCTGCATGCGAGACGTACATGGGAAGACAAACGTCTTGCATCATCTTCTTCTTCTTTGTGTTAAAGAGAGACTTTAACCAATCATATCATTTAATGATATGATTGGATAAAGTCTCTCTCTAACACAAAGAAGAAGAAGATGATGCAAGACGTTCCTTGCTTCGATTTGAAATCTGTGATAGGAAATTTGGTAAATTTACTCTGCAAAATGACATTATAAGACATCACCTTATATTTGCGTTGTTTTCAATAGTTTACTATTGATTGAGAAAAATGTTTGACAATTGAATTGAAGCGCGGTAAAATTTCCGACCGATTGAAGAAGAAATCATGTAAATCTATCGTGGATTATTTGAGTTATACGCGTACAAAACGTACGGTTTTTCGTGACGGTCGCAAAATTTTAGATTTTCATTTGACACCCTACCCTTGCCGTAAGACGTAGTCTACGTCAAAAAACTAGAAGGGACAGCCCAATGGGGTTGTCCGTAAAGTTGACGTAGGACTACGAAGCAATGTGCAATCTAGATCGCTTGATTGTTTAAAGAGTGGCCGAAATTGGTTTCCTCCTATATCTAATTCCCATACAACTTTATTGATATAGCCTGTCTTGGTATCGACATTCATACATCTTGCTTTCACTGCAAATAATATGTATGGCAAAATGATATCAAGATACTCTATATCACGTTATATACCTTGTAGTGCGAATGAGTTATTGGTCATTTGGGAAACTTTTACCCAAGAGGCTGGTTTCGTTCACCCCCAATTGCATACGGTTTCTACTAGGCCTATGTGTGTACAACACTGCTAATGTCGAAAACATTACAGCTTCGGCACACGAAAGATATTTTTCGCAATCAAACACCCCAAAACCAAGCCCCCAGCACTCCCAAAGACATGTCAACTCTCTTTCCAGTTGATTTGATGGCCCTGAAAAGGGCCATTTTAGGTTCATGGGAACAGCTACGGCCACCATCTCATTTCGTCATGAGGATGGTTTACTTGACCATGGCTTCGGTTCGCTCGGAAACCTCGTGTTTAGCTAGCTCTCCCGGCAGCATGATCGAAAGGCGGTTTGAGTTTCCACCTTGCTGCAGATGGATAGACGTCTAGGTCGAAATAGTGCTAATTGAACGATAGACCAGCATTGAGAAGTAAGTATGTAAGAAAATTCTATTGTTAACTCTCTAGATAGCATTTGGTGGCCCTAAAAGGACCGTTTGATTTTAATCATGATACGACCCTGGTTATATTTTCTACGATGGTTGAGAGGGCCACAATCTTCAACGCGTAGAAGGTAACTATGGAACCACATACTTGCAGCCACATGCTGCGACATTTCACTTTCTCAAAATTATTTGATTCCTATCGAATGATTGAAATTTCAAACAGCACAACCAAACAAACTCTTTAATAAGCAAGCTTATTTGGTCGTACTGAAAAGGACGGATATAGTTGACGGGAAAGAACCATTGTTCGCGAGTGAACTTGGGTTTTCTTGGTTCAGCTCCTCGTCGGTGCGGGTTGCCAATTGCAGGTGACGTAAGTTGATTCTTGTCCCGTTGTTGTCAAGGGCGGGTTTTTCCCATCAACTCGTAGGCTTACGCAGCCTTCTTTCTTGCAGCGAGGTTGATGGGAGTATCGGCCCAAATAGCCAACTGCACCAACCTCTCTGGATAACGACTACTCACCAGTGCATCCTACAATGTGCTCGCTCGCCTACTGCGTTGCAACAGCGATTTAGCTCGGCATAGCACTACGACTACCGTAAGACTGAATCAAATTTTCTGCTAAGAGCTGGTAATGGCGTCGGATACTATTGCACGAAAGAAGGCGGTACCAACGAAGTCAATGTGATTAAAATTGCATCAAATGGGCCGAACTTCTGTTATTGCGCCACAATAATTAGTTTCAATTAGTGCACGCTAGATGGATGATTTTCTTAACAGAAATATGTATGTCTAATTTGCTTGCTACTGCCAGCAACTAATCTGCTAGGCACAACTAGCCTGGCTAGAATTAGCCCTTCTAGAATTTCGTTCGTTAGTTGTTCAACGTTCTTTGTGATACACTCCAGGACGCAGCGTTTATTGAATGCCATGTTCAGCCGTGACGCGGTAATTGAATAACAAACAGCACAATAGAAAAATTCAACCAAATAAACTCTTTAGTTAATAAACTGATTTGGTCGTCCTGAAAAGGACGGGTTTAGTTGACGGGGGAGAAGTAGTTTGTGATTCCACTTGGGTTTTTCGTAAATTTTGTCTCGTTACGGGACGGTTATTTCCCGCCAACTCGCACGTTTCAGCAGCCATGATTCTCGCAGCGAGGTTGACAGGAGCATCCGCAAGAGCAAACTGCACCATCGCCTGTCTGGGAAACGACTGCTCACCAGTGCACTCTCCCGGGTGCTTACTACCGCTAACAGCGTACGTACAGCCACTGCACAACTCCACGACTGTTGTAAGACTGAAAATTTCTGCTAAGAGCTGGTATGTTATGGCGTCGGATGCTATTGCACAAAAGAAGGCGGTACCAACGAAGGCAGTGTGATACAAATTGCATCAAAGGGGACGAACTTTAGTCATTGTGCCACAATTATTAGTTTGAATTAGTGCACGGATAGATTTTCTTAACAGAAATATGCCTAATTTGCTTTCCACCGCCAGCAAACAATGGATGTTTCTTCCATCATACAACAAACCGCTTTTAATTCGAATTTCATTTGAATTTTTTAGAAGCATTTTTAAATTTTCGTCCTATACTTTAACATGGGAGTTGTCAGATTGATCACCATACGGTGTCTTCTGCTTTGTTCAACTAGAATTCGTCAATTTCGATCGTTAGTTCTTTGTAATATACTCCGGGACTTGGCGTTTAATGAATGCTATGTTCAGCCATGACGCGGTAATTGAATTACTAACAGCATAAGAGAAAACTTCAACCAAACTCTTTAGTTAGTAAGCTGGTCGTCCTGAAAAGGACGGATTTAATTGACGCGGGAGAAATATTTTGCGATTTCCCTTGGGCTTTCTTCCTTCGCTCAGCTCCTCTGGACACCGTTCTGTGAAATGGTCACACCGGAGAAAAAAAAATTCAGCTCCTCGTCGTTGCGGATGGCCAGCGGCAGTTGACGTGAGATTATTCTGGTCTTCTTCTTTTCACGGGTGGCATTTTCTACCAACGTGCTCGCCAAACACGTCTGTCGCATACGGATGCACAGCGAGAACTGATTATTGGTGTTCGGTCGTTCCCACGTGTTCCAATTGCTGGCAAGGTTACTGTGGCAGTATGAACCAATCAGAGCGTAGCGCAAATATGATGTCATTTTCAACCAATAGCTTTGTGTGTTCAGACATTTTTGTGAGACGGGGAAAAGTTATTTTGAATAAGAAGAAGACATTTGTTACTCGTTTCCTATGACCTTGCTAGGGAAAACACATTTTTCAACCTGTTGATATGCAAATTTGTATGGGAGCAAAAGAGGGTCATTTTCAAATGAAAAATTGAACTACTTATCCTAATTGAACTTCTTTCAAATTATAATACGAAAAATTTGTGAGCCTTTTTGATAAAATGGTGTATGAATGAAGTCATTCTGTTTAGTCGAACGAGAGTTATAAGCGTTCAAAAACCTTTCACTTTTGCGTAACGCTCTCATTTTTCAAAATTTTAAAACGGCACCCGGTATAGAAAAGAGAAACGTAGTCCTACGTTAAAATTACAATCATTTTTGATGTTTTTTTTTCCAAAATATCTCAAGCTATATATATGCTTTTTATAATGTAACAGAACATTTCAGAAAAAGTAGTCATTCATTTAAAAAAAAAGACCGTGCGTTTCGTAGTTGCTACTCCGTTATCGATCAGAATTATTGTAATTGCACATATAACCACATAGATGAAGCTTGGGAGTAGCTTCAATGTACAAGTTCACTCACGGTCTTTGGGGAGGGAAGAAGGATGATTAGTTTGACAATCGTTGGTTAGAGACTGTGTTTACCTCTGCGTCTCCACAATTATCAAGGGAAGGATAGATTTGTGTTAGTGAGGCAGGTTATTCATAGATCATGGATTCACTGTGGTAAGTGATGCGATCAATGAAAGCGCGCTAGACTGCGTTATTAAATTTATAAATCTATTGGTGATATAAAGAAGCAAGTGACAAAAAGCCAGGTAATGGACGGGCCTGGTATTACACTCCCGACCATCTGCTCAGTAAGTAGAACGGGTAACCACTGAGCTACCCAGCCACGTATTCAGAAGAATCAGTTATTCAATTGATGAAAAACTAACTATGCCCTAAATATACATGTTTTTTGGGCTTTAATAAAGCATGTGCGCTAGATATAATTTATCAGGAGTGGGGCCCTTTTCGATTTTTTTTCTACTTTAAGGATGCATGTCAGATTAAACTGCTTTATACCATAAACGTATATCGTAATAAAGGGTGTCCACGATGAAATTGCCACACTATGAAATTGCTCTAACTTTTTAACCGTTGGGTAGAATTTAAAGAAATTTTGGGTGGATTTAGTTCAGAGTGCATTATTTATATCCTGCAAGTTTTAAAGTCCTGTGATCAAAACTCGCGGAAATGGAGTCGAAAGAACAGCTCGTGCGTGATAAAATCTTGCGCATTCATCACGAGAACAAGGATCTCTCGCATCGTTCCATCGCTAAAACGTTGGGAATCGCGAATTCCACGGTGTCGCGAGTGATTAAGCGGTTCGAGGAACGGTTGACCACCGATCGGAAGCCCAGAAGTGAAGGAAAAAGTATTCCGTACAACACCAAAAATCACAACCGCGTAGTTGGGGCCTTCAACCGAAATCCGAACGCCTCCGTTCGGGATGTGGCTAAGAAGCTGCACCTAAGCCGAAGTTTTGTCCAGAAGGCCAAAACTAAGGCTGGGCTTCGAACGTTCAAGGTACAAAAGGCCCCTAATCGCGACGAGAAGCAGAACAAGTTCGCCAAAACCCGTGCCAGGAAGTTGTACCTCAACATGCTGACGAAAGTTGAATGCTGCATCATGGACGACGAAACATATGTGAAGGCCGACTTCAAACAGATCCCCGGCAACCTGTTTTTCACGGCCAAGGATAAGTTCAGCGTTCCGGAGCATGTCCGCACTCAGAAGATGTCCAAATTTGCGAAGAAATTCCTTGTTTGGCAAGCCATCTGCACGTGCGGGAAGCGGAGTGCACCTTTCGTGACCCAGGACACGATGAACGGACAGGTGTACATAAAAGAGTGCCTCCAGAAGTGGCTGCTTCCTCTCCTGAAGGCCCACAACGTCCCAACAATCTTCTGGCCGGATTTGGCCTCATGCCACTACTCCAAGGACGTGCTGAAGTGGTATGCGGACAATAAGGTCAATTTCGTGCCGAAAATGTTCAATCCTCCCAACACTCCGGAGCTCCGCCCCATCGAGAAGTACTGGGCGATTATGAAGCAGCACCTTCTTAAACGACCTAAGGTAGTGAAGACAGTCGAGGAACTGAAGAAAGTATGGGTTTACATGCAAAAAACGGTTGATTCACAGGTTGTGCAGAATCTTATGGCCGGGGTTAAGGCCAAGGTGCGGGCATTTGCGTATGGACTGTAAATAAAATACGAGTAAAATGGTAAAATGAAGTTTAATAGTTATTTCTCAATCCCTGAAAATTTGATGGCAATCGGATGAAAACTCGAATTTTGCGAATCAATTTTGTGTGTGGCAATTTCATCGTAGACACCCTTTATAATGTAAAATTGATGTATCTATATACAGCTTCAGTGACATGATAATCAGTGGTTATTAAAGCTTGATCAAGTCAAACAGAGAGGAGAGCCCATTAATGTCGGACCTAGTTTCTGTGCATCAATGGGTGGTTGTACATATCATGCTGGGAGAGATTAATAAATAATAAATAAAGTTCACATCCGATATCGGTCATGAAGGTAAATAAAGGGCGCTCCGATAAAAATTTGGTCAAGAAGTAATGTGTGTGAGTCGATCAAAGTTTTTATTAATAAGTCAAATTATTTTTCTTTTTCAAGCTCAGTTAAAACAGACCGAATGTTTACCGTTTACCGAATGCAAATTGCCGGGTCTTTCATTCAACACCTGCCAAGAAGATTTTGTACAGTCTCCTTGTCCACTTTATTCGCCACAGAACGCCACTTTGTTTTGGACTGTTTCTCGCTCACAACAGATTTTTGAGTCTTCTTAAGGAGGATGAACAGTTAGAATAACCAAAAATTAATATTTTTTCTTGCATGAAAAGTTAGTAAATTTCCCGTAAAATACGCTCCTGAAACCCTTTTCCGATATTAGAAATCCAAGTGTTTCTTTTCATCGTTATTCGAAGACGCCTTTTTCGCGCGCAGCAGGTGTGAATAGACGCTTGACCGAGAAGACCTATTTTCAACCAGAGGACTGAAGAAAGCGTTAGTTCTTGAAGCCTGCCACTTTTGGTGAAGCGCTAGTGACGATTATAACATTTTAAGCTCGGTTCAAAATGGATTATATTTCTCTACAATTTTTATTTCTACCAAACTACTAGTATGAATAATTTAGATAAAACATTATAATTCTTGGCTGATAAACAAAAAAAAACTTACTATCGTTGTAATAACCACTGCACTGAATACAACACGGAAGATTTTTCTCGAATCAAATAACGACAACTTCCGTCGCGAATATTGTGTTTGCTGCATATAGCCTCCAATAAAATCAAGCTGCCAAGCACTACACGCTGCACCAAGTTTTCGGCTTCACGATTGTTGTTCGCGGATAACAGCCGCTTCAGTCCTGTATTTTCAACGCGTTTTTCTCAAAACAGCATTTTCGGAGTTTATACCGGTGATAACTCGAAAACTAAATATTCTATTGAGCTGAAACTTAGAGGATTTCTTTATTGTTGTATAAGCTTCGATATGAATTAAAATTATCGTTGTATTGTATTATTAAATATGGAAAAAAAATGTGATAAAATGGCGGAAAAAATATGGATTTTCAAAAAAGTTACACCAAAAGTGCATTTTTTTTCAATTCATCTACTTACTGTAAATGTAATTAATGTAATTGTTTTGGGTTAGCAGGTTTCAGATCAAAACTGCGACCAGGAGAGCTGGCACAAGCAAAATACAACGACATTTTCAACACACTCTAACGGCCGCCATTTTGTAGAAAAAAAAAATTTTGTATACCACATGGATACACTTAAAATTGTAAAAAAGTTTCGATTGTTTTGATTAAAAACTTCCCCTTGAAAATTTTGTTTCAAAAATGAGTTTTTTTCTCATTCTAACTTTATATCCACCCTTAAGCTTGACGATGGCCCAATATTGTTTGATATTGTTGGAGCTCTGGCGTGTTGAGAGAGTTCTTGACCTTGGGCACCACTTGATCGTTGTTGGCAGCATACCACTCCGTGGCCTTTTTTCCGTAATGACAAGATGCAAAATCCGGCAAAAAAAAAGCGAAAAGCGCCATTCCCAGCTTCTTTTCGAAATCTCGGACAGAGATGTTGGAGTTCCGCTCGAAATAGCGGGTAACTCTTTTTGTTGTCGCTGTGACCTCCGGTTTTCGATTTCCCTCCGATCCATCTTTCTTGGCTGTCAACAAACGTTCACCGAACACTTTCAATACGTTGATTACAGTTGATTTAGCCTTATTCAACAGTTTCGCCAACTTGACGTGAGAGTGTTTTTGAATTTTCGCCATGCACTTGCATGGATGCGTAGCTTCTCTTCCTTCGCCGACATTTTGATAACTGAAGTGCTAATCTCAAAATCAAAATAGAGGCATGAATGCTACACGCACGCATCTTCAAAATAAGGGGTGTGCATTTTTTTTTAATGAACGATGAAAGGAAATGCGTCAAGTTAAATTGACACAATTTTGATCGAAACACCCTCTTATATATTAAAAGAAAATGAAGGTATTAATGTTTGGTGGCATGCGAGATATTATCGATTATTTTATCAAAACGTTCCTGACCTCGCCTCTGACTAAGAATTTCGAATCAATTTGACCATACCAAATTTAATAAGCACCAAACAGAAGATATGTTTTCCACATTTAGGAGTTAAAAACAACTGAAATAAATCGTTATCAAAATGCTAGCGGCTGTTGCTTGGGATCTAATAACCATCAGTATCCCCAATATTTCTTTATTCTGACCTGATCACAAAAACAAAAGCGTTCTAAAAAAAATGAAAACGAATCGGAAACTAGGTCGTTTTTTCAGGGTTTTTACTTAAAACCGTCCACTATTTCCTGATTACGAGATTCAGTTCACGGTGCAGTTTTGCGTGTTCTCGAATTCACTGCCGTTTACGGATCCGGACGGAACTAGACGGACTAGAAAAAAACGACCAATTTTTTGAATTTGTGTTTCTAAGCTATTGATTTACGGTCTGGTATGTATGAAGGAAACATGTAGGATATTCAATCTAGTCGCCTCATAGCACACCCGTTCACAACCAACGAATAGGCACAGAGAACAGACATCCAGGCTCAAACGACAGCTTGTGATCATAAACGGAACTGTCGATTCAAATTAGTATGGAATGTCTAATGGGGTGGCGCTAATGTTTCAATTTTGACCTAGGAACATTGATAGAGTTGTTCTATTACTTCATCGAAGTTGGTAAACAAAGTGATGATGAAAGCTCGAAATGGAACGAACAAGTGAATACTACTGGTGCACAAATCAAGGACATACTTTGGCAAAAACATAGGTATCCCAAAATCAATTATTTGTAAGTTAATTGCGCAAGCATTGGAGAAAAGAGCAATTAACCCTCTTTGCAAAATTTAGACACAGTAGGTGGGTGGCATGGGTCAGAAATGTTCTAACGTTACATCTTCTATCTTCCCATCACTTCCCACCAGAGAGTCACCGGGATATGCACAAAAAAGAACTCGGGTGCGGAAAAAAATCGTCGTAATAATGTCAGTTTCAATAATGATTTCTTATACTTTATAGGCAGCAACCTAATACTGTTCCACGCGTGGATTCTCTTCTTTTACATGAGTTACATTTTGTTGTTTTACATGGGTGCCGGATGACAGATCGGAATTTTAACTGCACGGTGAACGCTTCTTACCCAAGGGAAAAGTAATGTATTTTGGATTGTTTTCACCGTGCTGGCAGTAATTAGTATGGAATGTCGTCGCACTAAGGCGCCACTATATAAGCATACACATGATTTTTGGATATATTCGTATGAGCCAATTCGTCTGTTCTCTGTGGAATAGGATAGATTCATGGATAGATTCATTAAAGGCAAGAAGAAATGATGGGGGAAAATTGAACAAAGAGATTTATATGGAATCAATGACTCTATGATAAAGGAAGAACTAACGTGAATGTATTCTTAAACTTCTTTCATCTCTAATGTACTGCATTCTTTAACTTCTTTCATTTTTACCGATAAAAAAAACAATATTGACAAATCTATTTGGACTACATCAAACTAGGATAAATGCACCTGTTTTGGCCTTTTAAAGATATGTTACGTTCTGTAAAGGCTAAAGATAGGTGATTCAAATCCTAATAATTGGTATCAAAATTTATTTCTCCCTTAGAAAGTACGAATGTTTAGATGCAATCGTCTTTCTGATGGCAAAAATAGGACACCAGGCTAAACCCTGGGAGGAAACACTAAGTAGTGCTTAGTGAAGTAAATCGCATAAACATCTAGATAACCGTCAGAAAAGTCAATACTGTAATTTTATTTAGTAAAAACAACACATGAAATTATTATAAAACAGATATTCATAGATAAGGAGTAAACAGTATGTAATTTAATAATATACTCTTTTTTCGGTAGATGGAAACCGCAGGCCAGAATCACTCATCTCGTTGGCATACGACAAACAAATGTGAGTCGCCAAACCGACAGCCTCCTTCAAGTGCTGTTGAAAATCAACGTGCACTCACTCCTACAACACCAAGAATTGATATAAGCAGAGCATCGTCACATTCCTCTCATCATGATAGTAGAGATAGCAGCCCGGAAAATGTATTCGATCAGGTGACTTATGAAATTTACTTTTTCCTATTTTTTCTTCACATGAACAAAAAACTGATTAGAACTCTGGCAATCATTGACCGATTTTAATTCATTTGGCACCGTAAGATTCAAAAGCTCATTTGCTTCAGGGAAATATTAGCAATGACCATTTGAATCGCCGATCGTCGATAAGTGTGGACGCGTTTTTAATTTGCTGCCGGTTCCGTGCGCATTATATTTATATTTATTTTAATTGACTCAATTAATTTTTGTTGACTCAGTAGTTTTACCTTTGCATACGCTATGAACTGCGAAATTTGTACTTTTGACACTTCCATCGATTCGGTAATGTGGACGTGTGCCGGTTGTCCACGTAAATTTCACGCTGCCTGCATTAAAGTGACCGTTCAACGTGGTTCGCAACGAAGGAGAGACAAAAACCTGGTGGATGTGAATTCCTATGTACTACCATGCTGCGACTCGTGCCAGGAGCTGTTACAGGCTAAGCTTGACTTCAATGGGCTGGTTGAGCAACAGAAACGCCTTGAAAAACAGCTTCATGACAATACAGAGGTGATGCACCGGCTCGCATCCCAACACAAGCCTGATGCCGTTCATGAAGCGTTTGAAAGCATGGAAAAAGGACTCGAAACTCTGCTCACTAGTATAAAAAATGAGCTTTCCGCGATCAACAAAAGTAGTAGTTTAGCTGGTAGCGTTGTTGCGATAAAAAATCACGTCACATTTCTATTTGATACAGCGATGTCAGCTACAAAAGATAATATGCATTCTACATTGAAAGTGGTGACGTCAGATTTATCAACTGACCTACGCAACATCAATAATGAAATTAGCCTGCTCAATCAGCAATCCATTGAATTAGCAGCTAATTGTACAATGAACACAAATGCGATGTTGGGTATTGATATTCTTGACGAACTCAAGACTCTATCGGCAAACATTTGTGCAAGTCATAATATAGAATCACCGTTATCGACACCTGACCCATGCTCCAGTTTAGCAGCAAAATTAAATTACAAAAAAGATGCCGTCGACTCAGGGTGGCGTTTTCTGGGCACAAGAAAAGTTTTGATGGCAGACTGGTCGCAATACGATGCTCGTAAATTACATCGCTTGAATCAGCAAAAAATGGCCGATAAAGCTCGGAAGCGGAAGAAGCAGAACAAAAACCAAAATATTCAAAATAACAATGCCACTCATCATGTACAAAATCATCGTAGAAGCACTAGCCATACCAATCCTAATAATAATAATAATAATAACAATAACAACAACAACATCAACAATTACAACCATTTATCATCAGACCGTGTGCTTCTTGATGCTGCGAAGCACCAATTCTCCAGGCCACTACTCAGCCACCGACCAATTTACTTCCAAAGTGGTGGGATACAAAATCCGTACCCGGCAAGTGATGCATCACCACTCTATTCCACACCTACCGTTCCAACGAGTTCGTTCAACTTCATGACTCCTGGGACATCTTCTATCGCAGTATGCAGTTCATCAGCTGTTCCAGTAACTTCCGTTCCAGGGCACTCACCGGTGCCTACAACTTCAACTGCACCTTGTCAGATGTGTACATGCAGGCATTCGTGTTTTACCAAAAATTGACGGACCCTTGGGAGGACAACAATCTAGCAGAAAATGGGAAATATAATACTATCCCAAACTTGACGTCTGTTCGCAATCAAACCGACTCGTCTCAACACGAGTTTTCTGTATTAACGACGCCAGACTTACCTGAAGTCAATAATAGTAAGAGTATCATAGATAGTAAGGAAATAATCATTTATTGCCAAAATTGAAAAGCGCGGCAAAGGTTAATGAAATCTATAAGCAGGTTGCCGCAAGTAGTTTTCCCATCATTTTAGGCACTGAAACTAGTTGGGACGCTAGTATAAATAATGAAGAAGTTTTCGGTGATCACTTTAACGTTTTTGATGATCGTGATCGTGATAAATCATTATCCAACAAAAAATCTGGTGGAGGAGTATTAATTGCCGTTAGTACCGATTATGAATGTGAACAAATTGCATCCAGTAAGTTCAAGGAGTTTGATCATGTTTGGGTCAAATCCGTCATTGGAAATCAAACTCATATTTTTGCAGTAGTGTATTTTCCTCTAGAAAGTGCAAAAAAAGAATCATATGAATTGTTCTTTGAAACTGCTGATAATATTATTTCAAAATTTGCACCTGAATCAAATGTTCATATATATGGTGACTTTAATCAACGGACTGCTAACTTTATTGTTGATGACGACAATGAAAATTTTTTGATACCAATTGTGGGTGACAATGAAACGCTTCATTCTCTATTTGACAAATGTTCGGAGATTGGACTTTACCAAGTTAATCATGTAAGAAATCGTAACAACTGTTATTTAGATTTATTATTTACAAATATGACCGATGATTTCTGTGTGACGGAGTCACCTGCTCCTTTATGGAAGAATGAGGTATTCCACACAGCAATTGAATACTCCATATTTATACATGACAACACCACAAAGTTGGATGGTGATTTGATATTTTGATTTTAGACAAGCCGTAGTCCGCTTGTTATACAAAATAAGTTAAACTCTATCGATTGGCAAACTGTAATTCGCAACTAGAAATTAGAAGAAAAATTAGTATTTTCCATTTAATTCCAACTATGTACCTTTGCTTATCTTCGACAGATCCGCGTATTTCGTCTACAATGTGTAGACTTCTTCAGTGTCTCGTACTAATAACTCGACTCGCGAAATTAGTATCTTCCATTTAATTCCAACTACCTTTGCTTATCTTCGACAGATACGCGTATTTCATCTACAATGTGCAGACTTGTTCAGTGGCTCGTACTAATAACTCGACTTAAAGAAAACCTTCGCCACCTGCCGTATATATACTATTTTCTAAATACAAAGCGTTTACCTATCATTATGTTGTTTGTACCTATATTATTATTATTTTGCTTATATCTATCCTGAGTCAAAAACAAGTGTACTTAATATCTACCTCACATTTTTTCCATCTATATATCCATCTATATAGATGGAAAAAAAAGTGAGGTAGATATTAAGTACACTTGTTTTTTAATTCAGGATAGATAAAAGCAAAATAATAATAAGATAGGTATAAACAACATAATGATAGGTAAACGCTTTGTATTTAGAAAATAGTATATATACGGCAGGTGGCGAAGGTTTTCTTTAAGTTGAGTTATTAGTACGAGACACTGAAGAAGTCTGCACATTGTAGACGAAATACGCGTATCTGTCGAAGATAAGCAAAGGTAGTTGGAATTAAATGGAATATACTAATTTTTCTTCTAATTTCTAGTTACAGGTATTCCACTAAACAGCTCAAACCCTCTAGGATTCACGCTTAAAAAAGTTTTCTTTAGAAGTTTACCCAGGTAACCTGGTATGGATAAATAGACATTAAGTATATCATGTAATAGAATTGGTCTACTTTGATTGACGACAAATAAATCAATTCATCTGGTTCCTTTAAATCCGCATTTCCGGGACTGAGTTCCGGTACGGAGACACAATATCTGAACATCTATTGAATTTCCGGGAGCGGATGTCATAATCTTTGGAATAATTCCTAGCAATTATTTCTATTCCATTGTGGGCCATGTGCCAACTTGTTGCTGGAACGTTCTGAAATTGTTCATGGTAACTCGAGGCCCTACGGGAACCTGTTCCGGAGTGACCGGTCGGAGGACAAATCATCATATGGTCACGAAATGTGATGTGATGTGATGTGTAATAAGAACCCACCCTCAGTGCAAGGATTACCTATGGCTGCAGGACTATTCTCAGCAGGTTGTTCTGAGAGAATAGCCTACGTGATGGCTTCTTGTAGCAGGGTCAGCCGATCTCAGTGAGGGCCTTCGGAAGACTACGCCCAGAAGGCCGCGTGTCTTCGGATGACAAGGGACTGGCGACTCCACGAACCCTTGTCCAGTCGACAAATCCTTCGACTGCCTTAGGCTACCCCCCAGGGAATCCCCGTTACATACTTGTTAAAGGAACAGTTGACATTTTTAGCATAAATGATTTATAAAAATTTAAGACAAAATGAAAATTTCACGGCTATACTGAACTTTAGATTCAATCAACACATTTATTTTTGTTTTTATTTGCACTAGTAAGTGAACTGGGATATTGCAAATTTCTACTGTTCCTTATAAAATAGTTGTGGGCAATAAAATGAGGAAAAATCTCACAAAATAAAGAATACTTACATTTTTCGTGGTAGGGTAAGACTTCAGCATGCTATCTTACCGCGCTGGCTACATTGCGTTGGTGGGACTGCCTCCTAAGGTATAGCTGACGAGATACAGCGTTTCTTACTCAGCCGCTGTTTGAGCCGCACCTCCTTGGTGGACAGACGCTCGGCACGCACCTCCTCAATCTAGCTGAAGTCAGAAGGACAACAGTGCCCAGGCTGCACTACCAGCTAAGTACGCAACCCTTAGCTGGCGGTCTTTGTCATCTCTTGACCCGTGGAAGCATGAGGTAGGAATTTGTGAGGACCAGAGCTATGTTGCGGGGACGCACGCTCCATCACAGTTGTCGACTCACCATTTTGCTGCCCTATCATATGGTCACGAAATGTTGAGAAATATCCTAATGGCGAAATTTCATGAATTTTGATACCCGTATTGCCAGGGTTTCCTTCTATATATGTTTATGGCCACTCGAAGCCCCACGGGAACCTGTTCCGGATTGACCGGTCCGAGTGCAAATCATCAGATGGCCACAAAACATTGAAAAATGTGCTACTGGAGAAATTTCATGAATTCTTACCCACATTGCCAGGGTTTTCTACTAAAATTGTTCATGGCCACTCGAGGCTCCACGGGCACCTGTTCCAGATTGACAGGTCGGAGGATAAATCATCAGATTGCCACAAAACGTTGAGAAATATCCTACTGACGAAATTTCGTGACCTATATTGCCAGGGTTTTCTTCTCATTAAGTTCATGCCCACTCGAGGCCCAAGAAAACCTATTCCAGAATGACTGGTCCGAGGAAAAATTATCAGATGGCCACAATACCGGGTTTCCTTCTAAATATGTTCATGGACACTCTAGGCCCCACGGGAAGCTGTTAAAGAATGGCCGAACTTGTCGGCATATGGCCCACAATAGAATACAAATAGTTTCTAGGAATTATTCCAAGGATTCTGACATCCATTCCTGGAAATGCAATAGATGTTCCGATATTGTGTCTCCATACCGGAACACAGCCCCGGAAACCCACATTTACAGGAACCAAATTAATTCAAATGGTAATTGCTGATAATGTTTCTGAAGCGAATAAGGTTTTGAATCGGTCAATAATTGCCAGAGTTATAATCATTTGAATTTGGTGGGTACCCGGGTACCATGTCGATCGCTTAAGAGGTAAAAAAATATCTCCTTCGGCCTCCTTGCTACTATACAAAATGTTTTTATGCAAAAAGTTGCCTTCCAACAATTTCTAAGATGTCGATGTCACTGAATTTCAGCTTCCTGTGTCGGAGTAAACTATGAAAATTCATAATGTATAACATGAAAAGCTACCCGGGTACCCTGTCGATCACATAAGGGTTAATAATGTTACTGTGTACATACTCGGGGCTTGTGTATTGCTTAAGGGTAAACCACCTGCACCAAATACTAAGATAGAACTACGGAGTTGTAAAATAATACAAAGGTGTGATGTGGAAATATTCCTTAATAAAAACACCTGTCAATCCATCCAGCAGCGCACTTTTCACCAAGTTTAAAATAAGCATGTTTTTTGTAGTGTACCAATAGCGTACCATAGGGTACCTTCAGGGATTTTGAACGTACTTATCAAATTCTTTATTTTTAGGTGCCCTGCCGACTAGACAGTCTATTTTGCGAAATTCTTCATAAAATGCAACAAATATTACTCCAAAGTAATGGACCAATAACGTACCTTCCGAATCTGATGTTTGATTCGGAATGACCTCAAAAAATTTCATACTTACTTATATAAAACTTTTTTAAAACACATTATATGTAAAATTTGGCCTCGGATTCAGATTTCTCAAAAAATTCTAGCCCTAAATGACCTATAAAACATACACTTAAGAACAGCCTACGCTACTCTATAGTCAAAAATGTAGTTTCAATAATACGTTTAAGGAAACACTCTCGAATGGCTACTTCTTGCTAAGCCGTTTATATACTCCTGAATTTATCTACATTCATGCAAGAATGATACAGATAATTCTTAGGCATAGCTTTTAAGGCTTTTTATCGTAAGTATCGGTTGAATATTCGTCAAAGGGAAGGCAAGGAGGAGGATTTATTTCTGGTTATATTCATAAATACGTAGCAATTTGTATGGGAAAAAGTTGAACGTACCTCAAGGCATTTGCACTTTTCTTAGAAGACATGGTTGATTTTCTAAGGTGGATTTAAATTTTCTGACTTTTTTCATAAATACGTGGCTACGTGATAATTTTGTGCCTTGCTGAGGATTTTATCTTCTCAGACTATTTCTGCAGGGTCCATTAACAATTTGTGCCGGTAAAGGTTTAACGTTCCTCAAGGCATTTGAACTTTCGTAAGAAAGCATGGTTGATTTTCTAAGGAGGGTTTAAATTTTCGGACTTTTTTCATAAATACGTAGCTACGTGACAATTGTGTGCCTTGCTGAGGATTTTATCTTCTCAAACTATTCTTAAAGGGTCCATTAACAATTTGAAATTCATCCTCTCAAACTATTCTTAAAAGATCCATTAACAATTTGTACGGATACAAACCTTAAGGCATCTTCACTTTTTTAGAATACATGGTTGATTTTCTTAGGAGCAGGGCTGGTTGCGGATTTATGAATGAATAATAGTGACTTTAGTGACTAAAATAATAAAAATAGTGACCAAATAGTAACTAAAAAGTGATTTCCAAATTTTAGATTTTTTTTTTTATCTTTTATACATTTGATGTAAGTACAGTAAAAATGATCTAGGTGTTCACCCCCGTTTGCGAAATTGAATATTACTGCGGTGCAGTATGACTTTTTGGTTTTTTGTGTGGGTCTATACACACTTAGAAAAAAATTCAGTTCGGTAATTTTTTACCAAACTTTCAACAACTGACGTTCGGTAATCCGATTTACCGGGTTTCGGAGAAATTTAACAGTTTTCCGGAAAAAAAATACCGGAATTTGTCAAATTTTACCGAAATCCTATAAATCGCATTACCGAACTGTTCAGCTGTTGAATGTTCGGTAAAAAATTACCGAAAAGTGTAAAATTTTCTAAGTGTGTACGCACAGTTGGAACGCCTTCCAGCAAGACCTGTGCTAGAATTACTTCTGACATATCTTGCTTCTCAACAACTTTTTTGAGCCCTTGCCATGTGAAGCTGTTTTCACTACCTTGTTCACCAGAGGGTATTTAGGCTCACCTACAGCCGTTTTCTTAGTAAACAACTGGTTCCAATACTCCTCAAATCTATACTCTGTACTCAAGGTCAGCACCAAGGATTTTAACAAGTTCCATTCGTCAGTAAGAAGATCATAGTAGACCTGAATCTGAAGGAACTTGGCGATTTTCACAACATACTTGGAACTTTCACTGGATGCAACAGCTGATGAGGCATTGGCAATATTTTATAAACGAGTTCTGCATACCAGACTATTGACTGGAGTTCAACACTTGAAATCTACGATAGTAACAGTAGTTTTTTGGGATATACAAAGTTACGTCACGTATTCAAGTATATTCATTGAATATTGTCAAACGTAAAAACACACAAGAAGATAATCTTTAGATGGTCTAGGTCATCCAAACTGTCCTGGCATTCAGAACTTAAGATTTACAGTTGTAACGGTAAATTTTAGGCAATACGAAGTTACAAAAAATATTCAAACATATTCAATTAACATTGTTAAAGTCAATACACATTATAAAGCAGTATGACATGTTCAATCCTTGAGATCAGAACATAGGACCTACAGTTGTAACAAAAGCTTTCTGGGCTATGCAAAGCTACTATGTGTATTGAAACATATTCATTGAATATTTTGGAAAAACAACAGAAATTATGAGATAATCTTCGGATGTTCTAGGTTATTCAAACTTTCCTGGAATTCAAAACATAAAATCTACAGCAGAATTTAGGTAGATTTTAAGTTTTGAATTGGCTTTACATCTACAGCTTATTGGACTAAATAAAGTAACAATATGTATTTGACCAAATTAAGTGAGTCTTTTTGAAGGTCAACCGATGAAATGATCGCAAAGTTAGCTTCTGTAAGCTCACCAGTCATTATCAAATTATCTCGAGATGTTCAGATTCATAAAAACTATCCTTGAGTTCAGAACTTAAGATATACGATAACAACAAAGCAACGATAAATATTCAAACATATTCAATTATTATTCTGAGATGTCGACGAGATATTATCGAATAACCTTGTTAGTTTCAGCTCATTCAAACTGTCCTTCAAAACTCAAGGTCTACAATTGTAACAACAGCTTTATGGACTATACAAAGTTAAGTTAGTTTGTTTGGCATAGAATATCCCAAGATTATGTCATCATGTCAGTAGGTCTTCCAGGACATTCAGGCGAGACAACGTTCGCCAGGGCATCTAGTTTTTTGGTGTATATTTCTCGACATTATTTAGTGTTGCTAGATCGCTTAATTTTTTTGTCTATTGAACAAAAGAAACAAGTGATTTTTTTAAACTTTTTACAATCGGCGTAGAAAATCAACCATGCCTTCTAAAAAAAAGTGCAGATGCCTTGAGGTACGTTCAATCCCTACCCCTACAAATTGTTAATGGACCTTTCATAAATAATTTGGGAAAATAAAATACTCAGCAAGGCACAAAATTATCACGCAGCCATGTATTTATGAAAAAAGTCTGAAAATTTAAATCCTCCGTAGAGAATCAACCAAGTCCTCTAAAAAAAGGTTCACATGCCTCAACGATCAATCTCTACCCGAACAAATTCTCAGCAAGGCACAACATTATCACGTAGCTACGTATTTATGAAAATAATCAGAAAATTTAAACCCTCCTTAGAGAATCAACCTTGCCTTCCCTTTAACATATATTCAACGGATTCTTATACAGATGGTCTCTCTATGATAAACAGCCTTAAAAGCCATGCCTAAGAATTATCTTTGTCATTCTTGCATGTTATCTACATTCGAGGGTAAACAAAAAGCTTAGCAGGAAGTAGCCATTCAAGGGTATTTCCTTAAACGTATTATTAAAATTAATTAATTTATTAAAATTATTATAAACACATTTTTGGCTATAGAGTAGCGTAGGATGTACTTAAATAGTATGTTTCACAGGTCATTTAGGGCTAGAATTTTCTGAAAAATCTGAACCTGAGGTCATATAATGTATTTAAAAAAGTTTTATATAAGTAAGTATGAAAATATTTGAGGTACGTTTAAATCAAGCATCAGATTCGGAAGGTACTCATTGGTACATTACTTTGCGGTAATTTTTGTAGCGCTTTATGAGAATTTCGCGAAACCGACCAGCAGGGCACCTAACAACAACAAAAAATGACAGGTACGTTCAAAATCCTCGAAAGTTTTCTATGGAACACTGTTGGTACATTACAAAAAAACATGCTTGTTTTAAATTTGGTGAAAAGTGCGCTGTTGGATGGATTGACGTGAAAAACACATCACCAAAAATAGGAAGGACCTATCAGTTTTAGGCATTTTCTGAGACACTTATGGGTTTTACTCGTTGCTCAGGATTTCAGCAGAAAATAATATTCGATGAAACGTCGTCTTGATTAATAATAAATATGTCAAGAAAACATAATTATCATAAAAGTTTAAACATATGCATAAAATCACGGACTTTTTTTTTGCTCTTGCATATTAAATGATGTGTGAGATTTTTAATATCAAACATTATTTTTCGTATAAAGGCGTTATAAAAATAGAAAGGCATCCATAAAAATAGAATTCATGACCCACAGAATAGGAAATGATCCGGCAAATTCATCAATATGATTAACATATATATAATTTATAGACGGCACCGGTGGAAAGCGTGAGTGCCCACAGTCAGACTATTCCGAAAGGAAAAATCTCTAATCACGTCTTGCTTCAGAAGGAAAGTACAGTTTCCCGGCCCATGTATAGATGGGTTCGATATGTAGGGCCCAGGTAGTCTCTCTGTCATGAAAATCCAGTCTCAGGATAAAGTTCACGTAAATACGAACAACAAAACAACTGCAAACATCGGAAGTTTACCGTTAAATATCTAGATAATGATCAATAAAATTGTTCAAATTACACATTTTACAAATGATTAGTAAACATATTATTAACGTTCCATATATTTGCAGAATTGATCCGCAAAATATTACTTTTGTTCCCACAAATTTAAACATTTCTTCCATAGAGGTGAGGACAATGTCAAAACAGTTTATGAAATGGTGTAAGCTGACCGAAAAGTGAAGGTTCGTGAGTTAGCAGATGTCACAAAGATTAGTACTATGCGCACATGTCATATTTTGAGCTAGAGTCTGCATATGAAAATGTCATCCTGCCGCTGTTATTATGCCCAACACTGACCAAAATAATGAACGCTAGAGCACTTCGATACAGTGTTGTTTATGCGGAATCGCAAGAACTTTTGGCGTCGATTGGTTACTGTTGATAAAACCTGGATTCACTATTACACACCAGCGAACAGAATGAGGGCCCGAAAATGAACTGAATCTGGCTCAAGTACTCCGAAGTGGCCCGAGAGGCTCAATGGGTCAAAAAGATTTTGGCGTCGGTTTTGTGGGATTGTCGTGGCACACTCTTCGTGAACTACCTCTAAAAAATAAATCCATCAACAGCGAGTATAACTGTGCATTATTGGAGCGATTGTAGGCCAAAGTCGCCACAAAGCGGCCTCACGTGAATGGAAAAACAATTTTAATTTGCAAGACAATGCGTCAGCGCACAAGAGCATCACAACCACGGCTAAATCAAGGACTTTCGGCTCCAATTACCCAATTTACCCGATTCGGCAGTATTCGGCAGACCTTCCGCCAAATTACTTGTCGGACGGGATCAAAAAGATGGAAAATCGCTGGAGTGTATCGAGCGAAAGGGGACATTGAATAAAATTTAAAAAAAAACATTAAAAAAATGTTTTTCATTCCCTTCATTCCCCACCCCACCCACAAACAATGGATAAATGAAGGTAGTGAGAGCATACCGGATTTTGTATTTTTTCATTATTACAGACCGATTGTTGAGGACAGACTGTGCTTCATTTACGCTCTATATTTGGTTGAGGTAAAATCCTTGGACATATGCATAAGGGGCCGTTCACACGACGGCCTATATTACGTGATATAGTGCGCGATTCATGATATACCAGCTATATCATGTGCTATATTACGTGATATACCATACATTTGATCTGTCAATCTATATTACGAACAGTACTTGCTACAGTACTGGCTCATATCATCTCATTTACTTGATATAATTCTAAAAAGCAGTGGTTGGCAACCCAGCTGCGATAGAGCTGGGTGGTATCATTCCATCTCAAATTTCACTTTTCATTTTGATTGAATCAAAAGAAAATACAATTTTCCAGTAGGAAGAATTTCACCGTCATTTTGTAAAAGAAATTTGAAATCGTTTTGTTTATACATGTTCATTGAATGAAACAAACTGAAACGAAATTATTATTCGCCATCCAAATTGCAGACTTCGCACTCAATTAGACCACCGACAGAAGTATTTAGTCAGATCAAAAAATGTTCACACCATTATCATCATACATTGATTCATTTTGCAGGTACAATTTGTGTTGAGGGTGCGTATTTCGGGGTATAATCGATTTATTTTCTGGGTTTTCCCTTGGTAAATCAAATGTGAACAATTTTTTAACTATCCAATATTTTACTGAAACTCTAAAAACCAAACCAAATGGCAAACTTGAACTGAATTATTCCCATGTCGGTTTTAATTTGTATTGACTAATTGGCATCGAGGCAAGAATCAAGCAGATATTTCGATGCTATCGATGTTGCACTTTTCCCAATTGAAATGTGCGGAAATCAGGAGACGAAGCTTTTTGTTATTAAAAATGTGTTAAGTTCTATTCCCAATGAAACCCATCGTATTAGAAAGAATTATAAGAACAAATAGTTCTTCAAAACAGTATTTTATCCAAATCTGATATTTTTGTCTAGAACATGGCATGGAATGAAGATCAGTTTTCATGGTTTTTTTTTCATCATCACATTTATAAACGTCAAACTATATCACGTCAGTGTAGTGTGAACACCTCCACTTGATATCGATATCAACTTGCTATATCACGAAATATAGTATGTAATGTGAATGTACTATAATAGTACGTTCGCACTACTGCTTATATTACGTGATATAGAGTATCTTGATATCAGCAACTATACATCTAGTTTTCACAGGAAATAATGTACATGTCATTTGATATCAAGATACTCTATATCACGTTATATAAGCTGTAGTGTGAACGAACTATAAGCGTGCGGAAAAATAAACTTAAATCAAGCGTAACGACGTTTTGGGATGTTTATCAAAACATGTCGAGTGCACTTTATATTTATGGTAAAAAATGTATTAGTTGTAAAATAAGGATATGAATGGTTTGAATGTTGCGTGTCTATTGACTGAGTAGGGTCACGGGATGTAAAGTGAGCCTAGCCCCTTCATTTGGCCTACACAGCAAAAAAAGTTGTTGAATATTACACAGAATCAGATGCACATAGGTCATTCCATCGGTTGTGTAATGTTAGGGTACAAAATAAAATGATGCATTGCTTACCGATGTAATTTGGTCGATGTAAACGAGACAACGTGAATCATCGCGACGTACTACGTAGTCGCGACGTAAAGTGAGCAATGTAAATTTTTAGTGAAACTGAATTTTTTGGATGTTGTTCAATGAAAAAAAAAAGTTTTAAGGGAATTTAAAACAAAATGATACTTTTATTAGTATAGTTCAGAGTACCCCTATCGTTACGTCATTATTCCACACTCCTCCACAAATCCGCCTTAATCCAACCTACCATCTGAACATCATCCAGGATTCCCTGCGGTGTGCTTCCGGCCAACACCTTCGAACAGATAAAGTCGACCAACGTTGGTTCCGGCCAATGTACTCGATAATCTTCTTGTTGATTCACGGCCTAATCTTCTTCTCAATGGTACATACTTCGATTTCGTTCCAATCCAACGGATAGTTGAACAAATCGGCCTTCTCCGTTGGTATTTTGTCGATAATTCTCTTGATGTGCCGTCGTTTCTCTTCCTGCGATTTGATGCCGTCCCGTCCCGATCGACTGCTAGCCCCTGTGCCATCTTCACCTCCGCCGCCCCCACCCTTACTTTTGGAAGAGCTCTTGGAAGTGGCGTTCCGGTCTCCGGGAGCAGTGACCGGCTGCGGTGCTGAATTCTGGGGCTTGTTTTCGTCGTCTAAAATAACAAACAAAAATCAAATTTCACTCTACTCAAAACACAGTGTGAGAAAGTTACTTACCCAAAGGAACAAGTTTTCGTTTCTTCGGACCGTTGGATTCCTCTCCGTCGTCGTCCAGGCTGTTTAACGCATCTTTTATTTCCAGCTTCTTCTTCTTGGCATTGGCATTCAAGCTGAGACTTATCGTCGGTGCAATGGGTTGTTGTTTTTCCGGAATCGAGTTCAGCTCGCTATTGCTGTTTGCTTCAGGACTGTGCATCGAAATCATGTTGGAATTCGAGCGCATCGAATGCCGTGAATTTTCATCTTCTCCGACCATTCCGATCGCCCCTGCGGAACCGAACCCGAACGAGTCCCTTGTCTCCGAACCGGCATGCTGTGGATGGTTGACGGGATGACCGAGGGGAGCTGCTGGGTGGTGGTTATTGGTTGCTGCCATGTCAGGCGATGCGAACGTGTTGTCGTCATGCCCACTGGAATCGGTTCAGCATCGATGGCTGCTAACTCCCGGGATGCCTGTGCCAGAACGTAACGCTCCTTGTTGACACGGATTCGTTCTTTATCTCGTTGCCGCTCCAGTTCCCGTTGTCGTTCACGTTCGCTCTGCTGCGACTGCTCCAGATTAACGTCGATTAGGATCTTGGGTCGGTACAAATCTTCCCGTTGCTTCTTGGCCTAAAACGCACAACATAAATTAATACCGTACGGAGCTTTTATCGCAGCTGTTAACGTTACCTTTTCAAACTCTAGCATCGGGTTGCCATATTCTCCGGCGAAAATTTTGTTCTTCAACTCTTCCTGTTCTTTATTGCGATCCTTGGAATCTAGGTCGGCCTCACGTACCCGTTCCGCGCCAAACGCCTCTGCAGCTCACGATCCCTTTGGAACGAGAATGAATCAAAAACGAATACGCTAAAAAAAAGAACAAGTTTGACAGTGTTGCGAGATTTCATTTTACATAAAAAGAAAATGCGATAAAGCATCAAAGTCGTGTAATATTTAACATTTTCTGCGGAGTTCTTCATATGCATTGGCTTTCGTGTAATATTTATGTTTTTAATATGTGATTATTACATTCATGCAACTGATAATTTTTTGATGATGTAATTTGAAGACCGATGTATTATTCCACTAAGTGGATGTTATTTTGCATCGTAGGGTAACGGGATGTAATGTTAGCCTAGCTCCTTGATTCGGCCTATGTACCAAATATGTCATTATTTCCGCGATAATTGACAAAATCGTGTTGCTATCAAGATGACCGATTTGTTTCAAAGTAATTTAGACATATTTAATCAATGTGTAGTTGTTAACTTCTGCGTAATTTCAGATTTCCTCAACATTTAAGACACCATGAATTTACTGGTTAAGCTGAACATATGTACTACACGATCTTCAAATGATCTAAATTTGCCGAAATTGAAACTATAAACCAAATAATGCGGCCAAGTTGAACAGAAAATAGTCACACGTTACAAATTAACAGGTCATAGGGTAAAATAACAAAGATTTTACATGAAAACCATAGACCCAATGTTAGGAACATATTTTTAACTAGGTTCCCAAATATGGCCTGTTGTATGGAAAGCGTAATAAAAATGTTGTTATTGGTAACATTTACAATAAAAATGTCTGAGTTTCGGTTCAATGTTTTACATTTGGCTCATCTAAACATAAACTAAAGGAACAAAATCTATGTAGAGTGAATTATAATGTTTTGATTTCCAAATGGCCGCTTAATTATATGTTAAAGTCACTGAAGTGTTTCTTAGTAGTTTAAGTATAGTTTTATTTGTGAAATTGTTTGTTGGGTAGATCAAATACTGCTGGCAACGCCTTGAATCTGAAAATCAGAAAAAAATTTGTACGTAAGCAACATCTAATAACAAATCTATCGAATGGGACGAATTTGCATCCATGATTAGACCCAATTTGGTACCCATAGACCGACATTACATCCATATCCCTCGCAAGTTTCTGACTTCATAAAATGAGTTGGGTAATTTTTCGTGATACATACTACCAGGTGGCTTATTAAACATATCTTTGCAAGTGTACAGCTAGTTAAATGATGCTTCCAGCTCAAATACCTTATGAGTTATAATAAAAAATGTAATCGATTGTTGCATATTAGGCTGAGTCAAGGGACACATACCCTTTTTCCTTGATTACATCAGTTTTTAATACGTTAGAATCAATTACGTTGATGTATATTACATTTTTTTTGCTGTGTATGTACAATATATGTCATTAGTTAAGCGATATTTGACAAATTCACTTTGACATCATCACCATGTTCTTAAGCAATTGATAACTTCACGATCAATTTATGTGATGGGATTGAGCGAAAATTACAATTTTCCTAACGTTTTTTTCGCCATGGTTAGCTATTTATGATAACAGATTGTCTTCACGACCTTCAAATGCCCTAAATTTGGTGAATTTGATTGACATCCATTGTAATACATCCTAGATCTGCAGAATTGAGTAACAAGATTATAATGATGTTTTCAAATGGAATAATAAATTATGATTTTGCAAAAAAAAACTATGGGCCCAATTATAAGTACGAAATATGTTCGCTGTTCCTAACTAAGGCTTATTGTATTATTTGTAAGTGTTTTCCTAACGTTTTGTCCGCCATGGTTAGCTATTTATGACAACAGATTGTCTTCACGACCTTCAAATGTCCGAAATTTGGCTAAATTTGATTTATATCCATTGTAATACATCCCAGATCTGCAGAATTGAGTAACAAGATAATGACGTTTTCAATTGGATAATTAATGATGATTTTGCAAGAAAGCTATAGGTCCAATTTTAAGAACGAAATATGTTCGCTGTTCCTAACTAAGGCTTATTGTATTATTTGAAAGGAAATATTCAGTTAAACATTATAAATGAACGAATCTAATGATATTCATGACCTAATAAATTTTGCTACCATACTCAAATATTGGCTGAATCTAAGAGACAATATCGGTGAATTTGTAATACGTGTGTTTATATTGAACGCCTGAACTGGCTAATATGGATGTTTTTTACGTCCTAATGGGCAAGGGAGTAACTTATAGTCCGACTTCATAATGCTGTTCCAAACTATCACCTTTTCCGTTTCTTGTCAAGGTCCATCATTTAACTCCTTCATTATGTTACCACTGTGGATGTAATACGGGATCAATTTTTCGTATTTCACTGTAGGAAATTACTTTCACGGTCTCCGGCCGCTTGATCCGCAGCAAGCGGTGCCGAATCGAGCGTAAAAATACCTGGCCTCATCTTTTCCCATTGAACACGAGAACGACTACGTTGGTTTCAGCAGCTTCTCTGCATGGAGGTTAAAACACTACTAGGCTGCCTGAAAAGTCGCTTAAATTTCCTACAGATGGCGTTGGTAATCACCAATGTGATCGATTTTGAATGACGGTTGTCAAAATTTCATCAATTTCTGTCCACGCATTCATTAGTGACAACAGTGAGAAGAGACCGATCAGCATTTTTTTTTTCACTGGAATAATCCGAGCTTTGAGCTATGATAAAATATTATTTTCAACGCAAGAAACCGGCTACCGAAACCAAAGCCAAGCTGGATAAGTATTTTCTAGACTCTGCTCTGTCGATTCAAATGATTCATAAGTGGTTTACTGATTTTCGTTGTGGCCGTACGAGCACCGTTGACGCACCGCGTTATAGACGCCCAAATGAGGTCACTACAACATTGAACGTCGATAAAATCCATAATATAGTATTGGAGAATCCGAAAGTGAAATTGAGAGAGCTAGCTTTAGGTTATAGGCATTTCAATGGAACGAGTTGGCAACATTATGTATTCCGTTTTGGGTATGAAGAAGCTCTGCGCGCGATGGGTGCGCGTTTGCTTACAATGGACCAAAAACGCATCCGTGTTACAACCTCTCAGAAGAATTTGAGCAAGTTTACACGCAATCTCTAGGAGTTTGTGCGCCGATTCATAACCATGGATGAAACTTGGATCCATTGCTACACATCGGAGCACAGTGAAACGAACCTTTTAAAATCACGCGTTTTTTTTTTGATATCTTGAAAATGTGCAATTTAACAAGGGTAGTGTCTTCGGAGAAGTTTATTGTCATTAAAAAGGCTATCTTTTCGTATAATTAGAGTGATGAGGTATCCACGTATTAGGGTTTTTTTTCATAAATACGTGGCTACGTGATTATTTTGTGCCCTGCTGAGGATTTTATCTTCACAAACTATTCTTAAAGGGTCCATTAACAATTTGTACGGGTAAAGGTGAAGTTGAGGT
Source organism: Aedes japonicus (assembly GCA_034211315.2). Classification (NCBI taxonomy): domain Eukaryota; kingdom Metazoa; phylum Arthropoda; class Insecta; order Diptera; family Culicidae; genus Aedes; species Aedes japonicus. The sequence goes on from JASCZW010005312.1 coordinate 230,778, forward strand.
TCGTCCATAAAAGGCATTTGCACTTTTTTTAGAAGACATGGTTGATTTTCTAAGGTGGATTTAAATTTTCTGACGTTTTTCATAAATATGTGGCCACGTGATAATTTTGTGCCAGATTTAATCTTCTCAAACTAATTTCAATCGGTCATCAAACAATTTGTACTGGTAAAAATTGAACGTACCTCAAAGCATTATTTTTTTTTAGAAGCCATGGAACTATTTTGGCAGATGCCTTGAAGTACGTTCAATCTTAACCCATACAAATTGTTAATGGACCCATGAAGAATCGTTTCAGAAAATAAAATCCTCAGCAGGGCACAAAATTATCACGTAGCCACGTCTTTATAAAAAAATTCAGAAAATTTAAATCCTCCTTAAAAAACCAAACATGTCTTCTAAAAAAAGTTCCAATGCCTTGAGATACGGTCGATGGACCCTTCCAAAATAGTTTGGGAAAATAAAATCCTCAGCAGAGCACAAAATTATCACGCAGCCACGTATTTATAAAAAAAAGTCTGAAAATTTAAATCCTCCATAGAGAATCAACCATGTCCTCTTAAAAAAGCTTCACATGCCTTGAGGTACGATCAATCTTTACCCGAACAAATTGTTAATGGACCCTGCAAAAATAGTTTTAGAAGATAAAATCCTCAGCAAGGCACAAAATTATCACGTAGCTACTTATTTATGAAAATAATCAGAAAATTTAAATCCTCCTTAGAGAATCAACCTTGCCTTCCCTTTAACGTATATTCAACGGATTCTTATACAGATGGTCTCTCTATGATAAACAGCCTTAAAAGCCATGCCTAAGAATTATCTTTGTCATTCTTGCATGTTATCTACATTCGAGGGTAAACAAAATGCTTAGCAGGAAGTAGCCATTCAAGGGTATTTCCTTAAACATATTATTAAAATAAAATTTTAGCTATAGAGTAGCGTAGGATGTACTTAAATAGTATGTTTCATAGGTCATTTAGGGCTAGAATTCTCTGAAAAATGTGAAGCTGAGGTTAGATTTTACATATAATGTATTTAAAAAAGTTTTATATAAGTAAGTATGAGATTTTTTGAGGTACGTTTAAATCAAACATCAGATTCGGAAGATACGATATTGGAACATTACTATGGAGTAATTTGTGTAGTGTTTTATGAAGAATTTCGTGAAACTAACCAGCAGGGCACCTAAAAACAAAAAAAAAACTAGAAGGGACAGCCCAATGGGGTTGTTCGTAAAGTTGACGTAGGACTACGAAGCAATGTGCAATCTAGATCGCTTGATTGTTTAAAGAGTGCCCGAAATTGGTTTCCTTCCAAATCGAATTCCCATACACTAAACGTTCGCACTACAACCTTTATTAATATAGCCTGTCTTGGTATCTACTGTCATACATCTTGCTTTCACTACAGATAATATGTATGACATATGATATCAAGATACTGTTTATCACGGCTGGTTTCGTTCACCTCCAATTGCATACGGTTTCTACTAGGCCTATGTGTGTACAACACTGCTAATGTCGAAAATATTACGGCTTCGGCACACGAAAGATATTTTTCGCAATCAAACACCCCAAAACCAAGCCTCCAGCACTCCCAAAGACATGTCAACTCTCTTGCCAGTTGTTTTGTTGGCCCTGAAAAGGTCCATTTTGGGTTCCAGGGAACAGCTACGGCCACCACCTCATTTCGTCATGTAACTGATTTACCTCGTGAAACCTCGTGTTTGGCTAGCTCTCCCGGCAGCATGATTCCAAGGCGGTTTGAATTTCCAGAGACGTCAGGGCTATCCGCCAATTGATTTAAGTCAGTCGGGCAGCTACGCTTTCAATCCACTCGGAAATGTTATTTGCGAAGCTGTGCATAATGCTTATCGCTTTGGAGGAAACGACCGAATCGGGTTAAAATGCTTCAGCACCCGGTGGATGAGGTGCTATACGTTTTCTTTTTCCGAACCCTTGCTGCAGATTATTGTGGTCTGTTTGGGGATTCAAAGTCTTTTATTGCCGATAGACGTCTAGGTCGAAATAGTGCTAATTGAACGATAGACCAGCATTGGGAAGTAAATATGTAAGAAAATTCTGTTGTTAACTCTTCAGGACCAAAAGGACCGTTTGGTTTTAATAATAATACGGCCCTGGTTGTATTTTCTACGATGGTTGACAGGGCCACAATCTTAAACGCGTAGAAGATAACTATGGAACCACATACTTGCAGCCATACGCTGTGACATTTCACTTTTTTCAAAATGATTTGATTTCTATCGAATGATTGAAATTTTCAACAGCACAATAGAAATATTTAACCAAACAAACCCTTTAATAAGCAAGCTGATTTGGTTGTACTGAAAAGGACGGATATAGTTGACGGAAAGGAAAAATTGTTCGCGAATGAACTTGGGTTTTTTTTGGATCAGCTCCTCGTCGGTGCGGGTGGCCATCTGTAGGTGACGTGGGATGATTCTTGTCCCGCTGTTGTCACGGGCGGTTTTTTCCCATCAACTCGTAGGCTTAAGCAGCCTTCTTTCTCTGTGTTGCAACAGCAGATGTTGCTGTGCACAGAACAACGACTACCGTAAGACTGAATCAAATTTTCTGGTAATGGCGGCGGATGCTATTGCACGGAAGAAGGCGGTACCAACGAAGTCAATGTGATACAAATTGCATCAAAGGTGCCGAACTTCTGTTATTGCCCCACAATAATTAGTTTAAGCTTAACAGAAATATTTTTAATTACCTTGCCACTGCCAAAAACTAATCCGCTATGCACAACTAGGAACTACGACGAACCCAACATGGTTCCAACATCTCTGACGTGTCGCAGTTCGGCTCGAACTATCCCTTCTGAATTTCATTCGTTAGTTGTTCAACGTTCCTTGTGATACACGCCAGAACACGGCGTTTAATGAATGCCATGATCAGCCGTGACGCGGTAATTGAATTACAAACAGCACAAGAGAAAAATTCATCCAAAGAACCTGTTTAGTTAAACTGATTTGGTCGTCCTGAATAGGACGGGTTTAGTTGACGGGGGAGAAATAGTTTGCGATTCAACTTGGGTTTTTCGGGAATTTTGTCTCGTTAGGGGCGGCTTTTTCCCGCCAATTCGCAGCCTTAAGCAACTATGTTCTCGCATTGAAGTTGACAGGAGCATAGGCACCAATAGCCAACTGCCCGACTGCTCGCCAGTGCACCCTCCAGGGTGCTTGCTGCCGCTAACTGCTCAGCTCCACGACTGTTGTAAGACTGAATCAAAATTCTGCAAAGAGCTGGTATGTTATAGCGTCGGATGATATTGCTTAAAAGAAGGCGGTACCAACGAAGGCAGTATGATACAAATTGCATCAAAGGGGACGAACTTTAGTCATTGTGCCACAATAATTAGTTTTGATTAGTGCACGCTGACAGCAAGTAATTCGGTATGCACAATTAGGAACTATAACGAACTCAGCCACATGGTCGGTCTCTGACGTGTCGTAGTTCAGGCTCAAATTATCTCTTCTAGAACTGAAAAATCCTGGTTGAAAAAAGAAGATGACACCGAGTGGAGATAAATCTGACAACTCCCATGTTAAAGTATAGGACAAACATGTTAAAATGCTTCTAAATAATTCAAATGATATTCTAATTAAAAGCGGATTAAAAGAAAAATCCAAATCTTCTCAATAAAGACATTTTCAGCAAAATAAAAATAATGAAATTCTAATTGAAAGCGGTTTGTTGTATGATGGAAGAAAAATCTAGAACTGTACACACTTAGAAAATTTTACACTTTTCGGTAATTTTTTACCCAACTTTCAACAGCTGAACAGTTTGGTAATCCGTTTTAACGGACTTCGGTAAAATTTGACAAGTTTTGGTAATTTTTGTACCGGAGTACTGTAAAATTACACCGAAATCCTGTAAATCGAAATACCGAACGTTCAGCGGTTGAAAGTTCGGTAAAAAAATTACCGAATACTGTAAAATTTTCTAAGTGTGTACAATCCCCTATTGTATAGTTCTGGATTTTTCTTCCAACATACAACAAACCGCTTTCAATAAGAATTTTATTTGAATTTTTGAGAAACATTTAAAAATGTTCGTCCTATACTTTAACATGGGAGCTGTCAGATTTATCACCACTCGGTGTCTTCTTCTTTTTTCAACCTGGATTCGTCAATCCTTTGTGATATACTATGGAACGCGTTTAATGAATGCTATGTTCAGCCGTGACGCGGTAACTGATTTACAAACAGCACAAGAGAAAACTTCAACCAAACTCTTTAGTTAGTAAGCCGGTCGCCCTGAAAAGGGCGGATTTAATTGACACAGGAGCAATAGTTTGTGATTTCCCTTGGGCTTTTTTTCTTCGTTCAGTTCCTCATCGTTGTGGTTGGCCATCTGCAGGTGATGTGGGATGATTCTGGTCTTTTTGTTTTATCTGGCAGCGATTTCCACCGACGTGCTCCGCCAACACGTCTGTCGCATACGGATGCACAGCGTGAACTGATTATTGGTCGTTCCCACATGTTTCATAATTGCTGGCACGGTTACTGTGGCAGTATGAACCAATCAAAGCGTAGCGCAAATATGATGTCATTTTCGATCAATAGCTCTGTGCGTTCAGAAATTTTTCTTGTAAGTAGTTTTTAACTAGTTTAAACAAATATAATGAATTAAGTTAGCAACATGGATTCTGCGTTGATGCTCTACCTTTCGAATGAAATACTTATCGCAAAATTTCTGTGGGCCAGACAGGAGATATTATCGTTCAATGTCTCCAAACCCACGTAACGCTTTCGATTTCAGAAATTTTAGACCGGCGCCCCTATACAGGAATAGAAAAGAGAGACGTTAGTCCTACGTCAAAAAAGGACAGGTACGTTCAAAATCCTTGAAAGTTATAGGCATTTCAATGGAACGAGTTGGCAACATTATGTATTCCATTTTGGGTATGAAGAAGCTCTGCGCGCGATGGGTGCGCGTTTGCTTACAATGGACCAAAAACGCATCCGTGTTACAACCTCTCAGAAGAATTTGAGCAAGTTTACACGCAATCTCTAGGAGTTTGTGCGCCGATTCATAACCATGGATGAAACTTGGATCCATTGCTACACATCGGAGCACAGTGAAACGAACCTTTTAAAATCACGCGTTTTTTTTTTTGATATCTTGAAAATGTGCAATTTAACAAGGGTAGTGTCTTCGGAGAAGTTTATTGTCATTAAAAAGGCTATCTTTTCGTATAATTAGAGTGATGAGGTATCCACGTATTAGGGTTTTTTTTTTCATAAATACGTGGCTACGTGATTATTTTGTGCCCTGCTGAGGATTTTATCTTCACAAACTATTCTTAAAGGGTCCATTAACAATTTGTACGGGTAAAGGTGAAGTTGAGGTTCGTCCACAAAAGGCATTTGCACTTTTTTTAGAAGACATGGTTGATTTTCTAAGGTGGATTTAAATTTTCTGACGTTTTTCATAAATATGTGGCCACGTGATAATTTTGTGCCAGATTTAATCTTCTCAAACTAATTTCAATCGGTCATCAAACAATTGGTACTGGTAAAAATTGAACGTACCTCAAAGCATTATTTTTATTTAGAAGCCATGGAACTATTTTGGCAGATGCCTTGAAGTACGTTCAATCTTAACCCATACAAATTGTTAATGGACCCATGAAGAATCGTTTCAGAAAATAAAATCCTCAGCAGGGCACAAAATTATCACGTAGCCACGTCTTTATAAAAAAATTCAGAAAATTTAAATCCTCCTTAAAAAACCAAACATGTCTTCTAAAAAAAGTTCCAATGCCTTGAGATACGGTCGATGGACCCTTCCAAAATAGTTTGGGAAAATAAAATCCTCAGCAGAGCACAAAATTATCACGCAGCCACGTATTTATAAAAAAAAGTCTGAAAATTTAAATCCTCCATAGAGAATCAACCATGTCCTCTTAAAAAAGCTTCACATGCCTTGAGGTACGATCAATCTTTACCCGAACAAATTGTTAATGGACCCTGCAAAAATAGTTTTAGAAGATAAAATCCTCAGCAAGGCACAAAATTATCACGTAGCTACTTATTTATGAAAATAATCAGAAAATTTAAATCCTCCTTAGAGAATCAACCTTGCCTTCCCTTTAACGTATATTCAACGGATTCTTATACAGATGGTCTCTCTATGATAAACAGCCTTAAAAGCCATGCCTAAGAATTATCTTTGTCATTCTTGCATGTTATCTACATTCGAGGGTAAACAAAATGCTTAGCAGGAAGTAGCCATTCAAGGGTATTTCCTTAAACATATTATTAAAATAAAATTTTAGCTATAGAGTAGCGTAGGATGTACTTAAATAGTATGTTTCATAGGTCATTTAGGGCTAGAATTCTCTGAAAAATGTGAAGCTGAGGTTAGATTTTACATATAATGTATTTAAAAAAGTTTTATATAAGTAAGTATGAGATTTTTTGAGGTACGTTTAAATCAAACATCAGATTCGGAAGATACGATATTGGAACATTACTATGGAGTAATTTGTGTAGTGTTTTATGAAGAATTTCGTGAAACCAACCAGCAGGGCACCTAAAAACAAAAAAAAACTAGAAGGGACAGCCCAATGGGGTTGTTCGTAAAGTTGACGTAGGACTACGAAGCAATGTGCAATCTAGATCGCTTGATTGTTTAAAGAGTGCCCGAAATTGGTTTCCTTCCAAATCGAATTCCCATACACTAAACGTTCGCACTACAACCTTTATTAATATAGCCTGTCTTGGTATCTACAGTCATACATCTTGCTTTCACTACAGATAATATGTATGACATATGATATCAAGATACTGTTTATCACGGCTGGTTTCGTTCACCTCCAATTGCATACGGTTTCTACTAGGCCTATGTGTGTACAACACTGCTAATGTCGAAAATATTACGGCTTCGGCACACGAAAGATATTTTTCGCAATCAAACACCCCAAAACCAAGCCTCCAGCACTCCCAAAGACATGTCAACTCTCTTGCCAGTTGTTTTGTTGGCCCTGAAAAGGTCCATTTTGGGTTCCAGGGAACAGCTACGGCCACCACCTCATTTCGTCATGTAACTGATTTACCTCGTGAAACCTCGTGTTTGGCTAGCTCTCCCGGCAGCATGATTCCAAGGCGGTTTGAATTTCCAGAGACGTCAGGGCTATCCGCCAATTGATTTAAGTCAGTCGGGCAGCTACGCTTTCAATCCACTCGGAAATGTTATTTGCGAAGCTGTGCATAATGCTTATCGCTTTGGAGGAAACGACCGAATCGGGTTAAAATGCTTCAGCACCCGGTGGATGAGGTGCTATACGTTTTCTTTTTCCAAACCCTTGCTGCAGATTATTGTGGTCTGTTTGGGGATTCAAAGTCTTTTATTGCCGATAGACGTCTAGGTCGAAATAGTGCTAATTGAACGATAGACCAGCATTGGGAAGTAAATATGTAAGAAAATTCTGTTGTTAACTCTTCAGGACCAAAAGGACCGTTTGGTTTTAATAATAATACGGCCCTGGTTGTATTTTCTACGATGGTTGACAGGGCCACAATCTTAAACGCGTAGAAGATAACTATGGAACCACATACTTGCAGCCATACGCTGTGACATTTCACTTTTTTCAAAATGATTTGATTTCTATCGAATGATTGAAATTTTCAACAGCACAATAGAAATATTTAACCAAACAAACCCTTTAATAAGCAAGCTGATTTGGTTGTACTGAAAAGGACGGATATAGTTGACGGAAAGGAAAAATTGTTCGCGATTGAACTTGGGTTTTTTTGGATCAGCTCCTCGTCGGTGCGGGTGGCCATCTGTAGGTGACGTGGGATGATTCTTGTCCCGCTGTTGTCACGGGCGGTTTTTTTCCCATCAACTCGTAGGCTTAAGCAGCCTTCTTTCTCTGTGTTGCAACAGCAGATGTTGCTGTGCACAGAACAACGACTACCGTAAGACTGAATCAAATTTTCTGGTAATGGCGGCGGATGCTATTGCACGGAAGAAGGCGGTACCAACGAAGTCAATGTGATACAAATTGCATCAAAGGTGCCGAACTTCTGTTATTGCCCCACAATAATTAGTTTAAGCTTAACAGAAATATTTTTAATTACCTTGCCACTGCCAAAAACTAATCCGCTATGCACAACTAGGAACTACGACGAACCCAACATGGTTCCAACATCTCTGACGTGTCGCAGTTCGGCTCGAACTATCCCTTCTGAATTTCATTCGTTAGTTGTTCAACGTTCCTTGTGATACACGCCAGAACACGGCGTTTAATGAATGCCATGATCAGCCGTGACGCGGTAATTGAATTACAAACAGCACAAGAGAAAAATTCATCCAAAGAACCTGTTTAGTTAAACTGATTTGGTCGTCCTGAATAGGACGGGTTTAGTTGACGGGGGAGAAATAGTTTGCGATTCAACTTGGGTTTTTCGGGAATTTTGTCTCGTTAGGGGCGGCTTTTTCCCGCCAATTCGCAGCCTTAAGCAACTATGTTCTTGCATTGAAGTTGACAGGAGTATAGGCACCAATAGCCAACTGCCCGACTGCTCGCCAGTGCACCCTCCAGGGTGCTTGCTGCCGCTAACTGCTCAGCTCCACGACTGTTGTAAGACTGAATCAAAATTCTGCAAAGAGCTGGTATGTTATAGCGTCGGATGATATTGCTTAAAAGAAGGCGGTACCAACGAAGGCAGTATGATACAAATTGCATCAAAGGGGACGAACTTTAGTCATTGTGCCACAATAATTAGTTTTGATTAGTGCACGCTGACAGCAAGTAATTCGGTATGCACAATTAGGAACTATAACGAACTCAGCCACATGGTCGGTCTCTGACGTGTCGTAGTTCAGGCTCAAATTATCTCTTCTAGAACTGAAAAATCCTGGTTGAAAAAAGAAGATGACACCGAGTGGAGATAAATCTGACAACTCCCATGTTAAAGTATAGGACAAACATGTTAAAATGCTTCTAAATAATTCAAATGATATTCTAATTAAAAGCGGATTAAAAGAAAAATCCAAATCTTTTCAATAAAGACATTTTCAGCAAAATAAAAATAATGAAATTCTAATTGAAAGCGGTTTGTTGTATGATGGAAGAAAAATCTAGAACTGTACACACTTAGAAAATTTTACACTTTTCGGTAATTTTTTACCCAACTTTCAACAGCTGAACAGTTTGGTAATCCGATTTAACGGACTTCGGTAAAATTTGACAAGTTTTGGTAATTTTTGTACCGGAGTACTGTAAAATTTCACCGAAATCCTGTAAATCGAAATACCGAACGTTCAGCTGTTGAAAGTTCGGTAAAAAAATTACCGAATACTGTAAAATTTTCTAAGTGTGTACAATCCCCTATTGTATAGTTCTGGATTTTTCTTCCAACATACAACAAACCGCTTTCAATAAGAATTTTATTTGAATTTTTGAGAAACATTTAAAAATGTTCGTCCTATACTTTAACATGGGAGCTGTCAGATTTATCACCACTCGGTGTCTTCTTCTTTTTTCAACCTGGATTCGTCAATCCTTTGTGATATACTATGGAACGCGTTTAATGAATGCTATGTTCAGCCGTGACGCGGTAACTGATTTACAAACAGCACAAGAGAAAACTTCAACCAAACTCTTTAGTTAGTAAGCCGGTCGCCCTGAGAAGGGCGGATTTAATTGACACAGGAGCAATAGTTTGTGATTTCCCTTGGGCTTTTTTTCTTCGTTCAGTTCCTCATCGTTGTGGTTGGCCATCTGCAGGTGATGTGGGATGATTCTGGTCTTTTTGTGCACAGCGCGGATGCACAGCGTGAACTGATTATTGGTCGTTTCATAATTGCTGGCACGGTTACTGTGGCAGTATGAACCAATCAAAGCGTAGCGCAAATATGATGTCATTTTCGATCAATAGCTCTGTGCGTTCAGAAATTTTTCTTGTAAGTAGTTTTTAACTAGTTTAAACAAATATAATGAATTAAGTAAGCAACATGGATTCTGCGTTGATGCTCTACCTTTCGAATGAAATACTTATCGCAAAATTTCTGTGGGCCAGACAGAGATATTATCGTTCAATGTCTCCAAACCCACGTAACGCTTTCGATTTCAGAAATTTTAGACCGGCGCCCTATACAGGAATAGAAAAGAGAGACGTTAGTCCTACGTCAAAAAAGGACAGGTACGTTCAAAATCCTTGAAAGTTTTCTATGGAACACTGTTGGTACACTACAAAAAAACATGCTTGTTTTAAATTTGGTGAAAAGTGCCCTGCTGGATGGATTGACGTGAAAAACACATCACCAAAAAGAGGAAGGACCTATCAGTTTTAGGCATTTTCTGAGACACTTATGGGTTTTACTCGTTGACCAGGATTTCTGCAGAGAATAATATTCGATGAAACGTCGTCGTGATGAAATATAAATATGTCAAGCAAACACAATTATCATAAAAGTTTAAACATATGCATAAAATCACTGACTTTTTTTATGCTCTTGCATATTAAATGATGTGTGAGATTTTTAATGACAAACATAATTTTTCGCATAAAAGGCGTTATCCATAGAATTAGAAAGGCATCCATAAAAATAGAATTCATGACCCACAGAATAGGACATGATCCGGCAATTCATCAATATGATTAACATATATATAATTTATAGACGGCACCGGTGGAAAGCGTGAATGCCCGCAGTCAGATTATTCCGAAAGGAAAAATCTCTAATCACGTCTTCCTTCAGAAGGAAAGTACAGTTTCCCGGCCCATGTATAGATGGGTTCGATATGTAGGGCCCAGGTAGTCTCTCTGGCATGACGATCCAGTCTCAGGATAAAGTTCACGTAAATACGAATAACAAAACAACTACAAACATCGGAAGTGTACCGTAAAATATCTAGATAATGATCAATAAAATTGTTCAAATTACACATTTTACAAATGATTAGTAAACATATTATTAACGTTCCTTAAAATTGCAGAATTGATCCGCAAAATATTACTTTTGTTCCCACAAATTTAAACATTTCTTCCATAGAGGTGAGGACAATGTCAAAACAGTTTATGAAATGGTGTTAGCTGACCGAAAAGTGAAGGTTCGCGAATTAGCAGATGCCACAAAGATTAGTACTATGCGCACACGTCATATTTTGAGCTAGATCCTGCATATGAAAATGTTATCCTGCCGCTGTTATTATGCCCAACACTGACCAAAATAATGAACGCTAGAGCACTTCGATACAGTGTTGCTTATGCGGAATCGCAAGAACTTTTGGCGTCGATTAGTTACTGTTGATAAAACCTGGTTTCACTATTACACACCAGCGAACAGAATGAGGGCCCGAATATTGACTGAATCTGGCACAAGTACTGCGAAGTGGCCCGAGAGGCTCAATGGGTCAAAAAGAATTTGGCGTCGGTTTTGTGGGATTGTCATGGCACACTCTTCGTGAACTATCTCAAAAAAAAATAAAGCCGTCAACAGCGAGTATAACTGTGCCTTATTGGAGCGATTGATTACCTTCAATTAAAACTCAGCATTTAATTTGATTATTTGATTAATAATGTAATTTTCATTTAGTAGCTTAGGGTAATGATAGGATTGTGTCCCAGAGATTTGTTTTACAGGAGTATAAATGTTCTTTATTTTCTTTTCCATTACATTGTGATCTTTTTCAAAAACAAGTAATGTATTTTGGAATCTACTTTAGAAACAGCCCAAGAGTAAAGTTAGTATGCAGTTGTAATATGATGGCCTTGTAAACTTGCTTTTGAAGCGTTTCGCTTTAGAACGCCTCTAAAGCGTCACAAGGCCCTTTTCCATGGCACGTGGCAAAAAAAAATCCACTCTGCATTAAGACCGAAGTCCTTGTACATGTGGCACAAATTGAAAGCAGTCATTTTATTTCTGTATTGACTGCCTTCATTAGAAAAAAATGGATATATTTCAGGTAAGGTAGCTTTTTTTAATGAAATTCACAAAATTAGCTATAAACAGCCAATGTTATGTTTAGTAAATTCTGCGATTGCTATGAAGCTTGAGTCCACGCAAGGGAATCCTCTTCGGTAGCTCTCACGCCTGGCAACAGCGGATGGATTGATTTGGGGTAGGTTACTGGTTCGGTTTTACGGTGGAGAAATTCTTCAACTCTAGCCTTGAAGGCTGATTCTAGGGCTTCGATCGGAGGGAGAAATTGAAAATTCACTGCGTCGCTTGACTTTAGTAACTAATATATTTCGGACTGTTGTTCACAAGAGTTTGGTTTAAACTGGAATAATGTGACCGGCGGTGCGTGCTGTTTTCATATCTAGCTGCCATGCGATCAAGAGTGATCGCATGGTGGTATTCTATGCCTATTTAGGTGATAATAAATAGAGTGCACTGGTGCTGTGTAGGGTGCATAACAACGGTGTTGGCATTCGACTACTGAGTCGAATGCCGTTCTATCGTGTTGTACACGACATACCGGCCACCAATTAAATGCTAATTAAATTTAATTTAATTTCAATGTAAATTCGTAATCACAACTAAATTTAAAGAATCTTCTTGGTTTGCAGCGGGTGCTGCAGTATCATCGGAGCTGCCACAGTTCGGCTCTGTGGTAGAACTTACTTTGCTGTCGATTGGTAGGAGGCAGACCTTCACGATCAGCCGATCATAGACTGCACCAGATGCCAGTCTAGCTTTTACCACGCGCACAAGGCCATCTATGCCGGGACGAACAGCTTCGATGCGACCCACACTCCACTTGAGCGGGGGTAGATTGTCGTCCTTCAGGAGTACCAGCTTGCCCATCAGAACATTTGTCTGCCGGTAGTAGTTCTTTGTACGTTGTTGCAGCGGATGGAGGTAGTCCGATTGCCAAAGCGAAAGCCGGTTGTTGGGAACTTGGGCAAGGTCAGGCTCCGGGATTGATTGGAGTGCTGAGCCGACCAGAAAGTGTCCTGATGTGAGAACCTCCGTGTCATTTGGGTCCTCGGATAGAGCAGTCAGGGGCCTTGAGTTGAGACAGCTCTCTATCTGGCAGAGAACGGCCCGCATAGCATCGCTTGACAGGGAGCGCAAGCCGACGACTCGCCGAAAGTGGTGTTTAAACGCTTTGACTGCAGCCTCCTATAGGCCACCGAATGTTGGAGCGTTTGCGGGGATGAAGTTGCTTGTATAGATCTCGTAGCTCCCTGTCTGCGCCCTTGAAGTTGGTGGCATTGTCACAAAACAGGGAGATTGGTTTGCCTCGGCGGGCAACGAACCGTTTCAGAGCAGCAATGCAAGCTTCGGAGGTAAGATCCCTAACCAATTCGAGGTGCACGGCCTTCGTAGCCATGCAGACGAACACAGCGACGTATGCTCGAGTTGGTGGAGCTGGTTTCGTTCAACGTCCTGATACCTTCAGCCAAACTGGACCACAGAAGTCAACACCTGTGTTGATAAACGCACGAGCCGGAGTGATGCGAACCTTTGGTAGCTGGCCCATCAGCTGATTTTCTGGTTGTGGTCGGATACGATAGCACTGCAAGAAGGATTTAACATGCCTCCGAGTCAAGTTCCGGAGGTTCAGGGGCCAAAATCGTTCACGGATGTAAGCGATCATCGCTCGCGGACCAGCATGGAGAAGTTGCTTGTGTACCGAATCAACGAGCAGTGAGGTGAACGGGTGGGATGCTGGCAATAGCATCGGATGTTTGAGGGTGAATGAGTAAGACGAGTGATTCAGCCGGTCACCGACCAGGAGTAGAACATCATGAATGAATGGGTTTAAATTGCGCAATGGCGACTTCTTGAGATCTGCCTCGCATTTGTCTCGAAGAAAAGCAATTTCTAGGCTGAAACACTCACTTTGTACAACTTTCACAAGTCCTTCTTGTGCTTGGAGAAGTTCTGCTGATGGTAGATACGAAATGGCTCGCAGGTCGCATCCAGCGATCCTAGCCCGGCAGTATCGCACAAACCGGCGACAATACGCATCAATACGGGTGAGTCTTGCTAGTGACGCGTAGCGAGTGAACAGCATGTTATCATGAGCTTCGTTGGATCGGGTTACGGCAGCAATCGTACGAGATTTGGTCTCAAGAATTTCGAGAGGGAAATCACGTATGTCTTGGAATTGGAACGTATTAGGCCACTCAGCTGGATCAGACGTTAACCATGGTGGACCCTTCCACCATAGTGCATTGTTGACTAGTTCGTTGGGATCGACGCCCCTCGAGATGAGGTCACCGATCTCGGAGTCACCAAGTTGGTTCAAGACGTGCTCCTTCTTCGGTAGGCCTACAACAAATCGGCCTGAATCGTCACGGGTCGAGGTTTCAGCAAAGTACTTTTCGCAAGCTAATTCCTCTAAAAATCAAAGTCCACGAATTTGAGGGCAGTTTTCAACTTCCCTGAATCGTTGTTGATCTAAGTCAACGGTAGTACACAGGAGGGTGACACTTTCAGCACATTGCACAGTGGGCAAAAATGGAACCAAAATCCCATTAATTTAGACGGCGCAGGGTTGGAGTCCTGAAAAATAGCTTTTCTTATGGGAAAAAATGCGGGAAATTGAATGGTGTTGGTTTCATTTAGGGTTGACCACAGTAAGTGTCCCATTTTGCCCATTTCTCCCCTCATTTTGGATGCAAATTAGGATTATTACCCAAAAACAGAACTTAATGCTATTATATTGCATCTAAATGCACTGTAAATTTGCAGCAAAACCTGAAAAACTGAATGGAACAGATTTCACTTTGATCGGATGCCAGGAAGTGGTCCATATTGCCAATTTAACCCGATTCTCCCCTCATACTTGAAGAAACTCATAAACCATGCGGTTCTGAAAATCGGCGCTAGTAACATTACTCACACTTGCACTGTTCTTATGTAAAAATGTCTGGAAAATCGAATGATGATAGTTTCGTTTAGGGTTGACCACAGTAAAGGGTCCATTTTACCCGATTTCCCCCAAAACATTGAAAAATAACTCATATACCATGCGGTTCTGAAGATCGGCGCGAGTAATATTACTCACACTTGCACTGTTCTTATGTAAAAATGTCTGGAAAATCGAATGATGATGGTATCGTTTAGAGTTGACCACAGTTAAGGGTCCATTTTACCCGATTTCCCCCGATTTCTTATGTAAAAATGTCTGGAAAATTGAATGATGATAGTTTCGTTTAGAGTTGACCACAGTAAAGGGTCCATTTTACCCGGTTTCCCCCAAAGCATTGAAAAATAACTCATATACCATGCGGTTCTGAAGATCGGCGCTAGTAATATTACTCTCACTTGCACTGTTCTTATGTAAAAATGTCTGGAAAAACGAATGATGATGGTTTCGTTTAGGGTTGACCACAGTAAAGGGTCCATTTTACCCGATTTCCCCCCAAACATTGAAAAATAACTCATATACCATGCGGTTTTGAAGATCGGCGCTAGTAATATTACTCTCACTTGCACTCTTCTTATGTAAAAATGTCTGGAAAATCGAATGATGATGGTTTCGTATAGGGTTGACTACAGTGAAGGGTCCATTTTACCCGATTTCCCCTCAAACATTGAAAAATAACTCATATACCATGCGCTTCTGAAGATCGGCGCGAGTAATATTACTCTCACTTGCACTCTTCTTATGTAAAAATGTCTGGAAAATCAAATGATGATGGTTTCGTTTAGGGTTGACCACAGTAAAGGGTCCATTTTACCCGATTTCCCCCCAAACATTGAAAAATAGCTTAGCTTAGCTTAGCTTAGCTTAGCTTAGCTTAGCTTAGCTTGACTGACTGCACGTATCGATGGTTGCTACTCCGTGATTGATCGGAATCAGTGAAATTGCACAATGAATCAACTGAATGGGGCTGGGAGTAACCGACCATTCTTACTGTACACGTTTTAGTGATTCAATTTCTTTAATAATCAATAACGGCGCCGGCCACGTCCTTGCAATCAGGTGGGAATAGGGAAGGAAAGTTTGTGTGACCTTTGCTGTTTAGGGACCGTGTTTACCTCTGCACCCCCACAAAGGTCACAGGAGGGTTTTCTATGTTACTAGGGTAGGGCTCGATAGATCAGGATTCACCTTGATAAGTGATGTGATCATATATATATTATGCATTATAAAATTAAATGAACATTCACACATACATACACATGTATACATACACAAACATACACATACATACACATACGTATACATACATATCGAAACCATGGCCAACTCACCTTGCTATTCCCACACCTACTATTGCGACCGCCGGTCTCACATCGCATCACCATGACCCGGGAATAGTGCCACCTAGCCATCTTCAGGTTCCGGTCAAGCCACACTTTATGTTCACTCCCTTCCTGGTCTCCACACCACCGTACATCAAACACACTGAAATATGCGATCTTCCATGCCTTCCTATTTTTCAATGTTTGGGGGGAAATCGGGTAAAATGGACCCTTTACTGTGGTCAACCCTAAACGAAACCATCATCATTCGATTTTTCAGACATTTTTACATAAGAAGAGTGCAAGTGAGAGTAATATTACTAGCGCTGATCTTCAGAACCGCATGGTATATGAGTTATTTTTCAATGTTTGGGGGGAAATCGGGTAAAATGGACCCTTTACTGTGGTCAACCCTAAACGAAACTATCATCATTCGTTTTTCCAGACATTTTTACATAAGAACAGTGCAAGTGAGAGTAATATTACTAGCGCCGATCTTCAGAACCGCATGGTATATGAGTTATTTTTCAATGTTTTGGGGGAAATCGGGTAAAATGGACCCTTTACTGTGGTCAACTCTAAACGAAACCATCATCATTCGATTTTCCAGACATTTTTACATAAGAACAGTGCAAGTGTGAGTAATATTACTCGCGCCGATCTTCAGAACCGCATGGTATATGAGTTATTTTTCAATGTTTTGGGGGAAATCGGGTAAAATGGACCCTTTACTGTGGTCAACCCTAAACGAAACTATCATCATTCGATTTTCCAGACATTTTTACATAAGAACAGTGCAAGTGTGAGTAATGTTACTAGCGCCGATCTTCAGAACCGCATGGTTTATGAGTTTCTTCAAGTATGAGGGGAGAATCGGGTTAAATTGGCAATATGGACCACTTCCTGGCATCCGATCAAAGTGAAATCTGTTCCATTCAGTTTTTCAGGTTTTGCTGCAAATTTACAGTGCATTTGGATGCAATATAATAGCATTAAGTTCTGTTTTTGGGTAATAATCCTAATTTGCATCCAAAATGAGGGGAGAAATGGGCAAAATGGGACACTTACTGTGGTCAACCCTAAATGAAACCAACACCATTCAATTTCCCGCATTTTTTCCCATAAGAAAAGCTATTTTTCAGGACTCCAACCCTGCGCCGTCTAAATTAATGGGATTTTGGTTCCATTTTTGCCCACTGTGCATTGGATGTCTGAATCGATAGTGACAGGTCCGCTAAGAACCCATCCTAGCACGGTACGCTGTAGAACAGGTTGGTTTTCAGGACCAATCATCACTGGGAGTTGCTCTTCTTGGAGCAGAGTGAAGAACAGTTGAGCAACGATAACCATGTCGATTTTTTGCGGTGAAGCGAAATCAGGATCAGCCAAGACGATGTCAAGAGGGAGGTTCCATTGCGAGATATCGATCGCTCTTGATGGTAAATCGTTGGTGATTTTTGGGAGAATGCTGAACGTAAGTGTGTTAGAGTAGGTGGAATCAACAGAGCTGAAATCTGCGACAGTATAGTGGGTGCTGTTGACTGTGGACCCACCCATTCCAGCGATTACTGCGGTTTGCGTTCGTCGGTTTAGTCCCAAGAGCTGAACAATTCTTTCGGTGATGAAATTTGACTCAGAGCAAGAGTCCAAGAGGGTTCACACAAATGTAGACCTTCCCGACGGGCCGTGGACCTTTACTACGGCTGTACATAACAGAACAGTCGAGTAGATGGTGGGTGAAAAGCTTGATGCAGCTAATGCGGTGGTGAGAGGTTGTTGGGTGGCAGATGAGGTGGTTGGAGGTGGTGGAATTTGATTGGACAATGGTGCAGGAATAACGGATTCACGTCCGATGGTGATGGTGGATTTTTGATGTCCAGGTGATGATTTGGCTTGTGGTTGGATAGAACGATCGTTGGGTGAAGATGGATGTAACAGTGTATGGTGTTTCTCATTACACTTTCGACAGGGCTTAGATGGACATTCTCGGCTGAGGTGACTTGATGACAAACAATTCCAACAGAGTTTCTTCTTGCGGATAGTATCTTGCTTTTGATCGATTGGCATTTGTTTGAACACCTCACAATCGTAGATGCGATGCGATTGATTGCAAACAATACAGCTAAAAGTTTTTGATGGAGTACATGTTCCAACAGATGCGGTATGGGCAACAGAGAAACGAGGCTTATCTCTAGGATGAGAGGGTATGAGGCTCCCACTGTTTAGGGACAATAAAATTCGTGCTTGATCTTTCAAGAACACTATCAGCTCACTGTATGTTGGAATCTTGTCTTTATCACTACCAGTTGATTGTTCCCATTCCCTTAAGATACTGTTACTCAACCGACTGCACACCATGTGCACCAGCAGAGAGCTCCAATGCTCAGTCTGCTCCTCTAGCGTCTTTAAAATTTTAACGTGACGTTCAAATTGGTCAACCAACGCTATTATTACAGCAGAAGAATCTTTTCTCACTGGCTCAATGGTGAATAATGCGCTAATATGATTTTTAATCAACAATCGTTTATTGTCGTAACGACTGACCAACAAATCCCAAGCTATTCTATAGTTATCCCCTGTGATACTGGTGGTATCGAGCAACCTCTTGACTGGATTCTTTAACGCAGCCATCAGATAATGGAATTTATCGACAGCAGCTAAGCCCTTGTTGTTGTGGATTAAACTACGATACGCATCATGAAACGGTATCCAATTTTCGGTCTCACCGTCAAAAGTTGGCAGATCGATTTTTGGCAAACGCACTACAGAAGTAGTCACGGGGGAAGGGGTAACAGATGTAGCAATGTGACGATTTAATTTGAGTGCTGTGAGGAAATCATGCAATGTATAATACGTTTCTTCCATCTCGTTCCGAGTTTTCAAAAACGTTCCCTATGTTTCTGATTCATCGTCCGTTAGCAGTTCTACCGCTATAGAGGCATCAACAAAGCGATCGTACAATGTGTCCAGCCTATTCAATCTTGAGTCGATTTTATCTTGATCGACCTCGGCATCATAATTGTCGACGAAGTTTTTGATGGTCTGGATGGCGCCCACTGTGACGCGCAACACTTTGGCGCGCTCCCGAAGCGAAGTCATTTCACTTTTTGGAACGCCTTATCACAAAATGACCACCAATCACAACCACAGCTCAACCAAATTTTCAAAAATTCGATGCCGGTCCACTCCACCACTCCATAATCCAAAAAAGTTGCTTACACTAGCTGTGTACTCACCGATTCTCAAACCAACCCAACACAACCAACTCACATACGATGGCACAGGTTTTGACGCACAAACCTCGAAACGATTGATTCGGATGGCACAGTTCTGACGCCCAAACCTGGAAACGACAGTGTCAACTTGATTTTAACGCGGAATCCGGAAAAACGACAACAAGGTATACGTGCGCTTTTTATCGTTCACTTGATGTTACTGGATATCACGCACTAGCGCTTCTCAATGGAAAGAGTGCGCTTTCTTTTATTGTTCAATGTTCAGTTCTATTTGGCATTAATCTCACTTTTGGTGCTATTCAAAAAACTCGCGACCACGGACAAGCGACGGGAAGAACAATTTCTCCAACTGACCGAAACACTGCAGTAAAACACCGACCGATCCATCGGTGATCGAATTTAATTGCCCCACTGTGGGTACATGATGATGCTACTACAAAGCAGCGATGGGTTTGCAACAAAGCGATGGCAAAGGTGATTGTACAGTGGCAAGGGTGAATGCACTGATTCCACTTCGAATGATCTGACACGATCCGGTTCGAAGGACCAAAAAGATGTCCACGCACGGGAATCCTCTTCGGTAGCTCTCACGCCTGGCAACGGCGGATGGATTGATTTGGGGTAGGTCACTGGTTCGGTTTTACGGTGGAGAAATTCTTCAACTCCAGCCTTGAAAAAGGCTGATTCTGTGGCTTCGATCGGAGGGAGAAATTGAAAATTCTCTGCGTCACTTGACTTTAGTAACTTGGTTTAAACTGGAATAATGTGACCGGCGGTGCGTGCTGTTTTTATATCTAGCAAGGTGGTATTCTATGCCTATTTAGGTTAAAATAAATAGAGTGCACTGGTGCTGTGTAGGGTACATAACAATGGTGTTGGCATTCGACTACTGAGTCGAATGCCGTTCTATCGTGTTGTACGCGACAGCTTGTAAACTTTGAATTTTGTGCTTCATCCTTATAATATATGGCAAAAGGATGGATTGTGTATCGAGCGTTTGCCCAATGAAAACCTTGTATAGCGTCCTGAATAATTAAAGAGTAATTTTCAGAGAAGTCAGCAATTATAATGCAGTCAGTTGCTTCCAAAATAATTTTAAGTTGTT
>JASCZW010005313.1:0-250948 GCA_034211315.2 Aedes japonicus
CGCCAAACACTAGCGTGAAACAGAATCTACCTCTCGAGAACAAAGAATAAGAAGAAGAAGACGATGGTAGACGTCTCTTGCTTAGATTTGAAAACTGTGCTAGGAAATTTTGTTAATTTACTCTGCGAATCGAAATTATAAGACATCACCTTACATTTACGTTATTTTTAATAAGTTAATGTTAAAAATCAATTAATTTGAATACTGAAACTGATACGTAGAATTATTTCCAATCGATTGGTGCAAACGATATGAAAATCGGTTACCCGTAACGCGGTCGATTTCAGAAATTTTAGAACGGCGCCCCAGTATAGAAATGAAAGACGTAGTCCTACGTCAAAAGTTGATCTACTCATAAAATTGAGTACATCCACTTTTTAAGAACATTGAGTTACATTTCCGTGAGAGAAAATGAGATGCTATACAATTGTACTAAAAAATTGAATAAAATAACACGGGAGTGTAAATAACGCAATGTTATTTGATAAACATTTTCTCCTTTTTTAATTTAAGCACGACGAGGTTACTTTGTTAATAGAGATAATGAACACACATCAACATCTTTTGATTGTTTGTCAAAGCGTTAAAGTCCGACAGAGCATTAGTTGAGCTTATTTTTCAACCTAGTTTTGCATCAATTCCACCGACCGTGTGTACATACAAGCCCAACTTGCATGCAATTCTATCGTTTTCCACTCCAATTGGATTATCCACTCGTTCTTGCATTTTCTTTCCATTTACAACATTCGCTTTCTAATTTGACAGATCCCATTATGCTATGGTGTTGTTACTTTTTGTTTTCAAACGATAAATTCTGTACATTTGCCGTGTGTGTTGCTTTTTTCGATAAGCTCACCGCTATTTTCTTCTTCTCTGCTGCTACCATAGCTTCGCACCCATTCGCAGAGGGGGTGGCATTTTCCTTGTGGAAAAGTGTAAACAGCAATGTGATTTTGCGGTGTGGTGGCGGGGCGGTGTTTTTTCGACATTCTCGGTTTGCAATTCCGACGATCGGGTCTGTTTGATTTTCGGCATTTTGTCCGGGGAAAAATTGTTAGAATCAACTATTTAAATTTTAATTAGTGTACTGTTTTTGCTGCACAAAGCCGGTTTTCGCTGGAGGAAATATGTAGTGAAACATGGAGTGAACGAAGCGCTATTCCATTTTCGCTTGCGTGTGTTGTGTGAAATTGGTGGATGAATGGCTATGCCTGGAGGAACAAAAGTGAGTGGAATCGATTTGTGGTTTGTGGGAAGGAAATTGGTTGAGTAAATGATTCTCAAAGTGAAAAACAGTGTGTCTAAAAGTTTTATGCTAAATTACAACGAATTTGAATCAAGAACAAATAGGAATCATATTCGGGTCAGGTAAGTTGTGTTCGGCTTTTCTGCACTTTTCACTCATTATTCGAACACTTTGAATTGGTAATCGAGAATGGATTTGTTTTCCTTTGAGCTTCGCATGATGTCTTTGCGATCAGTCAATTTTAGCTAAAAATGGTTATTGCCTCTGCTCCGATTTAATGCTTCTTCAATTCTGTATTGAACTTGTTGATGTACAGAGGTTTTATATCCTATATAGAGTATTGCAGTTCCATGAATGTGAATAGACATAACCATTGCGGATAGTAACAAGTTCAGTATCAGTTTAAGCCAAATTCTAGTTTTGAATAAATAATGATTCCATATTAATTAAAGTAGAATATACACTTTACTTTTAACTTTACTGAGAATCCAACAGCCGAATATTTCGAAACTTCAACAAATCAACTTTTTTTTTTCGAAAATCAGCTAACAAATAATACTTTGACAGAGATATCAGAAAAAGTAAGAGCCGAGTCAATTGACTGTTGCACATCCCGCCGATGTAGATTGAGTGTGATAACATGAATCCTTGTTGGAAGATTGAAAATAAGTGTTTGAAAGTGAAAGTGAAATGTCGCAGAATATGGCTGCAAAGTATCAGAGCAGCAATCAGAGCGAATAAATCTTTAAGCTATTTAAAATGCTAGCATGAGATTAAAGTCGACTTTTAAACATTTGGAGGTATTATCAAGGGTTTATTGAATTCCTGCACGAAAATTGTCTCTCATATGTATGACCAATTAACATAATCGTATTTATACAGTTGCAATTGTTATTCAAATTCATATTGCTAACAGATCCATCTTTCATATCGGACATCTTCAAATCATTGTTACTTTTGAAATATTGCACGTAGGATTGAAAAAAATCACTGTGGTATAGCTGAAAGTCTATGATGAAAAAGACTTTGATTGATGTTTACATTTCATGTTTAGTATTCAAGATGGCGACGAAAGAAAAACAAGTGCGCGAGCGAATTTTGTACGGGCGTCCGGCGAATCCTGACTTGTCAACACGGGACCTTGCAAAAACATTGGATTTGCCTCAATCTTCTAATCACGATGTGCTCAAATCATTTTCGGAACGTTTGACGGTGGAGAGGAAACCGAAAAGTGACAAAAACATTGAACGCGCTGATCCTGTCATGGACCGAAAGGTGAAAAGGATATTAACGAAAAACCCAAATCTTTCCATTCGAATGGTGGCTCGTGAAATAGGGATGTCGCCTAGTTTGGTCCAAAAATCAAAACAACGTTTGGGACTTAAGTCGTATGAAGTAAAAACAGTTCCAAATCGCTACGACAAACAGATCACGGGCTCACCGTTTGTACTACGAATATTTGACGAAGTTTTCGTCATGCGTTGTTATGGACGATGAAACTTATGTCCTGGAGGATTCCAAGCAGCTTCCAGGGTTGGGTTTTTATTCTGCTATGGCCAGAAATGCTACAGCTGAGCATTTCAGAACGAAGAAGGCATCAAAATTTCCCAAAAAATACCTTGTGTAGCAAGCAATTTGCACGTGTGGTAAAAAGAGTAAATCTTTCGTCACTAGAGGGTGTCCACGATGAAATTGCCACACACAAAATTGATTCGCAAAATTCGAGTTTTCATCCGATTGCCATCAAATTTTCAGGGATTGAGAAATAACTACTAAACTTCATTTTACCATTTTACTCGTATTTTATTTACAGTCCATACGCAAATGCCCGCACCTTGGCCTTAACCCCGGCCAAAAGATTCTGCACAACCGTTTTTGCATGTAAACCCATACTTTCTTCAGTTCCTCGACTGTCTTCACTACCTTAGGTCGTTTAAGAAGGTGCTGCTTCATAATTGCCCAGTAGTTCTCGATGGGGCGGAGCTCCGGAGTGTTGGGAGGGTTGAACATTTTCGGCACGAAATTGACCTTATTGTCCGCATTCCACTTCAGCACATCCTTGGAGTAGTGGCATGTGGCCAAATCAGGCCAAAAGATTGTTGGGACGTTGTGGGCCTTCAGGAGAGGAAGCAGCCGCTTCTGGAGGTACTCTTTTATGTACACCTGTCCGTTCATCGTGTCCTGGGTTACGAAAGGTGCACTCCGCTTCCCGCACGTGCAGATGGCTTGCCAAACCAGGAATTTCTTCGCAAATTTGGACATCTTCTGAGTGCGGACATGCTCTGGAACGCTGAACTTATCCTTGGCCGTGAAAAACAGGTTGCCGGGAATCTGTTTGAAGTCGGCCTTCACATATGTTTCGTCGTCCATGATGCAGCATTCAACTTTCGTCAGCATGTTGAGGTACAACTTCCTGGCACTGGTTTTGGCGGACTTGTTCTGCTTCTCGTCGCGATTAGCGGCCTTTTGTACCTTGAACGTTCGAAGCCCAGGCTTAGGTGCAGCTTCTTAGCCACATCCCGAACGGAGGCGTTCGGATTTCGGTTGAAGGCCCCAACTACGCGGTTGTGATTTTTGGTGTTGTACGGAATACTTTTTCCTTCACTTCTGGGCTTCCGATCGGTGGTCAACCGTTCCTCGAACCACTTAATCACTCGCGACACCGTGGAATTCGCGATTCCCAACGTTTTAGCAATGGAACGATGCGAGAGATCCTTGTTCTCGTGATGAATGCGCAAGATTTTATCACGCACGCGCTGTTCTTTCGACTCCATTTCCGTGAGTTTTGATCACAGGACTTTAAAACTTGCAGGATGTAAATAATGCACTATGAACTAAATCCACCCCAATTTTCATTAAATTCTACCCAATGGTTAAAAAGTTAGAGTAATTTCATAGTGTGGCAATTTCATCGTGGACACCCTTTACAGGCACAATCAACAAGGAGATCTATCGGAAAGATTGTCTGCAGAAGCGATTGCTACCCTTCATCAAAAGTCACAAAAAAAACCTTTGTTCTGGCCCGATTTGACATCATGCCACTATGCTAAAACTTTGATGGGGTGGTATCAAGCAAATCAAGTGATCATTGTACCAAAACCCTCAAACTCGCTAAATTGCCGACCAATCGAGAAATATTGGGCTCTGATGATGCGGAAGCTTTCTGGAAAGAAGCAAGGAATCAGAGACATCAAACACTTCCAGACGGCTTCTACGATTTCTGAAGAGTCTGTACAAACCCTGTGGACGGAGTTAAGCGCAGAGTTCGAAAATTTTATGCAAATACCGAATAACAATGTTTCGTCTTCGTGAATTGTGAAAAACACATCCCATGAATCTGAAATAAACAACTACGACGGAAATATAATGCGAAATATATGTTTTATTCATGTTTATAGACCTTAATGACCCTCTCAACCATCGTAGCAAATACAACCGTATCCAAATCATCATTCAAACCACACGGCCCTTTTCATAGCCACCAAATGCTTTCTAAAGAGTGTACAATAGAGTTTTTTTACATAATCCTGATCGAAAATTCCATTAAGAGCCTACCCATGCTATTGCGACCTAGACTACGTCTATTCGCTAGGGTAGAGGTCAAAAGAAAACGGATTTGGGATTACTCTTGCAACAAAGTCTTTGAAAAAACAAACAATATATAAGTAACGCTCAAGTTCTAACACATTCTGATCTAGGACTTGTGATGCAAGTGACGATAGAATCTCGGGCGTTCTGAGCCTCACAGTAAACAACAAAGAATAACCATTATTTTTTGTACTACGCTGATTATCAAAAGCTGAAAAAAATATCCTATTTTGCATTGAGAGTCACTAGTTATAGTATTTGCCATTGCAAAATTTTTGAAAATGTGCTAGGTCAAAAAGTATCCATTATTACTGATCACAAACCTCTATTAGGTATATTAAACAACAAAAAGAGTGACCTTTAAGTTATTGCTAATAGACTATAGACTGCTCCGATAATTATAAATACACTTATGATTAAACGTCAATTCAAATTGCGAATTTTTGCCACGTCCAAATCCAAATTAAACTGATGTTTAAATTTTTTTCAATTTTTCGCACGCAAGTTGGAAAATGTGTGGTCTTTCGTTCTCCCGAGCAAGGAAAACGGTGCACCGTCAGTGGTCAGAAGGTGCCGCATTACAGAACTATAAACAATAGTGCTCTTGCGTAGATTCCCTGAGACGGGGTAAAAAACCCGGTCCCGTTGACCCTAAAATAAACAGAAAGGTAAGGGACTATCTCCAGCGTCATCCTACAGCACCATTCCGACATGTGGCGAAAATGCTAAGTACTTCGGCGAGTAATGTCAAGGAGAGAATGGGCCTGCAGACTCGTCGGAAGCAGAAGCAATGAAAACGAAGCATCGAAAAGGCTGAATCTGTGAAACCGAGGGCTCGAAAGCTGTACGACAAACTGCTGACCAGAAAATCGGGCTGTGTTATCATGGACGATGAAACCTACATAAAACTCTGCCGGGACCAGTTTTATACCTCGCCGAAAGGAAAGGACGTTCCTGTATCAGTGAAAGCCATTTACACCGAAAAATTAGGCAGAAGGTTATGCACAGTGGGGAATCGCTGGTCATTAATCCAAAATACGAAAATCACATTGATGTATTTTTTATATTTTTCCTGTAATACTACACTATTGAAATTCTTAAATCCAAATTCTTGAAGTGATTGGAATGAATTTGAGTTCTGTGCGATTTTTTGAAGTATGTTACCTCTGTGTTTTTTTGCGGTTGTTTGAATAAAATTATAAAAATTACATAATTCGCTAGAGCTCTACCATTGACTTGAATTAAGATGGTGTTAAGGAAAAAGTTCCAGTATGGAAGAAATCTGCATCACTATTTTTTTTTGAATAGTACACAAGTTAAGTAACATTTTAATTTAAACAAAAAAACTTTCATTTTATTGTGAAAACCTTGCTCTAAAACTATGAAGCCCGGGGGATTAGATTAAAATGTTAGCTTTCAAATGGACATAGCCTCATGTAGCGCAGACTTGCGCAGAGTATTGATATTTTTTAAAGAAAAGATTGGGTTCTTGACTATTTGCGCTTTTTTTGAATATTTGACAAGATTTATCTCTTCTGTGAGCGCTTCAAGCATCTCATGTTCAATTGCTTCAGAAGTGATCATATCAACAATAGCCTATTTTTAGTATGCACTCCTCTCTTAGCTCGTCAACAAACTGTGGTATGACCGAGAATTTCGTTTTTGTGTTAAGATTGGACAAATTGATCGCTATTCTTTGTCATACCCGTCATTCATCTCTGTTCCGTAGCAATTGAAAGAGCGTTCTGTTGGCATCAAATCTTTATTTTGTAAATTTAAGTGCTTGTGGTACCCAAAATAATGGAGGATATGGATAGTGAAATTGCAAGTAAGTTGCTATGGGTATTTCTGATGAACATTGCTTTTTATAATTTAAAGGAAACGGATTAAAAAGAAAACAGATATATGAAGCGATGAAACCTCAAGGATCGCTAGAAAAGATGAAGGCAGCAGTAATCAACTGTTTTTTCGTTGAATTAGGATAAGGAGTTCAATAGTTTTTGGAAATCATTTAATAAAAGAATTCAGCACTCGCAAAGGAAGCGTAACCGATTTGAAGCAGACCATTTGGAATGGCTGAACTGAATGTAGCCAAATCGAAAGCAAAATTAATGCTTTAAAACCCGTTGAAAAAAATATAAACGGCAGCAAAGTTATTGTTTCTTTTTCCCTATTTCTCAAAATGGTCAACGGGAAGTGCATTCACTCTATAACAAATACAAGTTCTGCACAACGCTGCTATGCATGTAGGGGTACGATTTCGGAATTTAATAAAATAGATGAAATGAACACGTTGGATGTAAATGAAGAATATCTCAATTACGGGATCTCTTCGCTACACGGTTGGATACGCTATTTCGAATGTATGATCCACATTGTGTATCGTCTATCGTTTAAATCTTGAATTAGTTCAGAAATCACAGGAGTGGATTTGGAATTAATTAAAAGACTCCAAATCGTTATTATTACAATTTCATGTTCAGAGCAAATAGACTCAGAGAAATTTAAAACTTACTGTATCGACACCGCAAAGCGTAAAGCTGCACCCTTGGTACCACATGCCGACTGCAATGCACAGAATCCTAATTCATGGTCATAGTATAATCCAAGCAGCAATATTGCCAGTAGGAAAAATTAGGGAGGTGGCTCAGATAAATGTAATAAAGTTATTAAAAACACAAGAGAGCATTTCAAATGAAAAACTAAGCCAGAAAAAACAAATAGGGATATAATTAACCACCTTCTAGTTTTCACAGATACAATAGTAAACGTTCATTTTGAGAAAGATAAAAATAAGTTCAAGGAACTTCCTCAAGAAGTAACATATCTTATGAAACCCTAAAACGATATTGATTCAGAAGAGAAGGAAAAAGAAGAAGATTTAGTTGATAATGATAGTGAAGACGATGATGAATATGAAAGTGTAAGTGATGATTAGTTTTGTTTTTAAATTTGATTGCATTTTCTTTTTATTGATTTTTAAATTTGTACAGTACTAAACATTAATACTGTTGTATTGTCTCTTATTAATAAGACATTTTTTTCTTACTCCAAAATATTGCTACTGAAATAGAAATTTGTGTTTAATCATGAAAAAATGGAAGGAAAAACAATGAATGAAGAAAAGTTTTAAATATTTGTATTGCCGTGTTATATAAAATTTTAAATACTGAATTTTTCGCTCACAATAAAAACATTCAGAAAATGGTTTTAAAGGAGTTCTTTGATACAAATAACTTTTACGTATGACCTTTTTGGTGCTTAGTCATGCAACTGTTTTGAAACTACTGAAAAAAAAACTTCAAAAACGATAAAATTATACAAATTGCTACTAAGGCAAAAAACAATTTTTTTGGGTCCATTTAAATATTACATATCACCAGAAATGGTGTAAACAAATCTGACATCATCTAACGCGTCATATTTTATGAAAAAAATATGGGATTATCAAAGCGCTTTTAAAAAGCCAAATTTTTGTGTTACGTAATATTTGAGCGCGGCTTAATGAAAAAGCAACCTCATTTTTGGATTCAACGACCCAAAATTAGTTAAAAAAACACGTGTTTATATTAATTTGAAGATATTTTTATGCATGGCCAGCTTTTATATGGAGTCGCCCCACTGTGTTATGGTGTGGCAGGCCATATGTGGATGTGCAAAAATATCTTGTTTATTCATTACTACAATTAATGGCCAAATCTACACGAAGGAGTGTCGGTATCCCTGATCAAACAGCATAACAAGGCTACAATCTTTTGGCCTGATATTGCTTCCTGCCATTACTCTAAATATGCACTAGAGTGGTACAAAAGGAACAATGTCGTATTTGTACCAAATGAGATGAATTCACCAAACTACCCAGAGATTCACCCTATCGCGACTGGGCTTAGACGAAGGCGAACCTGAGAAAACATGAACCTAGCGAAAAGTGTTGAAAAAGTACTAAGATCATTTCTTTGGCTTTCAGTCTATGTAGGTAATGAAAACAGATGATTTTCTATTTGCCGACGTTCACTCAACTAATTTGACACGAGAGAGAACATATCGATCTCTCCCGTTCATACCATCCATCACACCGACCATCATCAAAATATAAGTGAGTACCCATCTGTGACTGTGAGCACACAAAGTGAAAACAAGGTGAAACACCTCTACAGTCGCACAAAAGATCCGATACCAATGGGCCATCGCAACAATGTTATTTATCGGATACAATGTGATGATTGCGTGAAATGCTACATAGAAATGACCGGCAATCACCTTGAACAGAGACTGTCAGGACACAAGAGCAATTGGGACGAACCTATACAGATGAACCAGTGCTAGCATTGAGGGTAAAAACTGCGCTTTTGTTACATTGTATTGATCACCAACATAAATTTAATTTTGACACAATACGTATTTTGGACCAAACATTCAAAATGAGTACCTTGCCAATTTTAGAGATGCTCAACATTATTAATGACCACAGCAGTATCAACAAACGAACAGACACAGATGGACTAAGTACAACATTCTTCGGACTAATACATTCAGTAAACATGATTAGAGGTTTTATTTCAACACAAGAAACACCAACCCAGACACCACCTCTCAGGATCCAACACAACAATTATTCAACAGATAGCTAGACATACCGCAACAGTGTAAAGTGTAAAAATATGGTTAATTGTTTTCTCACGCACTATGTTTTGTATATATTTGTTCAATTTATTTGACCTTTCTTTTTATCTGTATGTCCACAACAGTGTTTTCCAATAGAATTACTAGACGTTTAAATGTAGTAACAGAACATAATATAACAAAAACAGAAATCTAGTAAGGTAAAAATAAAGAAAGATTGGCCAAAAGTGGTGAAAATGGTAGGAGAAAGCACTGTGCAAAAGCTTATGAGTCGGGTTAGACAAGTTAGTCGGGTTAGACAAGTTGTTTCAGAGTAGTCAACACTGAAGGTAATGCTGAATGCACATAAGTCGCTGCCAAGACAAAGGTCGCACCACTCAAACCACTCTCAATTCAAAGATTGGAACTACAAGCAGCTGTTCTGGCAAGTCAGTTGATGTCATTCGTACAAGAGGGACACAACGTCGAAGTGAAGCAACGTTTCTTGTGGAGTGATTCAGCGACGGTATTGGCCTGGTCGCGAGCTGACCACCGCCGGTACAAACAATATGTAGCCTGTAGGATTGGAGAGCTACTATCATCAACAGACGTCGCAGAATGGCGATGGGTTCCCAGCAAACTCAACCCTGCAGATGCTGCTTCAAAATGGGGAAAAAACTCGTATCCTGAGGTCACCGACGAGTGGCTCAGAGGCCCGAGGTTCCTTCGTCTGTTCGAGGAGGAATGGCCGAAGCAAACTGTAGAACACGTTTAACCGGATGAAGAGCTACGACCATGCTTCGTGATCCAAGGCTCTACAATTCCTGTCAAAGTGGCGGCGGTTGTTAGGTGCAATTGCGTATGTGCACCGTTTTGTGGATAACTGCAGACGTAGATGTCGACGAGAAGCAACTGAATCATCGTATCTGAGTCAGGATGAGCAAAAGCAAGCGAAGAATACAGTTATGCGAATGGTGCAGTGGGAAGAATATCCTGATGAAATGGGATTGCTGAGAAGACAATCGGCGCTACACAAAACAAGTGCTTTATATCAGTTAACGCCAACAGTGGATGAACATGGAGTGTTACGGGTCAGTGGAAGAACTGGATGTGCACTACATACTACTTTTAATGCCAAGTTTCCGGTAATTCTCCCGAGGAAACAGCCAGACTGATTGTGGATGATCTTCATCGAGCCTTTCGTCACGGGAATTCCGAAACAGCGGTGAATGAAGCTCGTCAGTTCTACTACATCTCACGATTGAGGACTGTGGTGAAGCAAATAGCCGCAGCGTGTCAATGGTGCAAGTTGACGAAGGCAACTCCGAAGGTACTGCGGATGGCGCCGCTTCCCGCAGCTGGCCACTCCTCTTACACCCGACCATTCACGTACGTTGACATTGACCTGTTTGGCCCGCTGTCTGTGAAAGTAGGAAGGAGTGCGGTGAAACGCTGGATCTGCTTGTTCACATGCTTGACCACTCGTGCCGTTCATGTCAAGGTTGTCTATAGCCTTTCTACACCGTCTTGCGTGAAGTGTATTCGCCGTTTCGTCTGCCGTCGAGGTTCGCCATCGGAGATTTATACAGACAATGGCACCAACTTTCAGGGTGCAGAGAACCTCTTACGTAAACAGATTGAAGAGATACACGGTGAACTGGCAGCCACCTTCACCAACACCGATACTAAATGGATTTTCATTCTACCAGGAGCACCTCACATGGGCGGTGCGTGGGAAAGAATGGTGCGATCGATTAAATCCGCTATGCAAGCTGCTTACAACAACGATCGAAAACTGGACGATGAAGGACTCGAAACATTGGTCGTTGAATCCGAAGGAATCGTTAACAGTCGGCCACTCACGTACTTGCCACTGGACGCTGATGAAAGAGAAGCCCTCACTCCGAACCACTTCCTATTGGGAAGCTCACGAGGCGTACGCCAGCCTACTGTAGCCTTCAGTGATCCAGCTTCTGCGGTTAAAAACTCGTGAAACCTGATTCAACATCAACTGGACGTTTTTTGGAAACGATGGGTACGGGAATATCTCCCAATGCTGACGAGGCGAATGGTTTGGCGCTGTCGATCCCATAGCTGAAGAAAACCTAGTCCTAGTTATCGACGACACTCGCAGGAACGGCTGGATTTGTGGACGCGTTAAAGAAGTTGTGACTGCAAAGGATGGAAGAGTTCAGCAAGCTGTTGTACAAACTGCGAGGGGGGGTGCTACGTAGACCTGTATCCAAATTGGCTGTATTGGAGGTTGAGTCAAGTGGTAAAACTGGGACCGGTGGCCAGTGTTACGGGAGGGGAGGATGTTGCCGCTGGGCGCATTGCCTCAGTTTGACATTCTTCGCTCACGTTGCAGCTACACTACAATCACGGACGTCAAAAATGGGTCACTGGTGTCAGCGATGAGAAGGAAAACAAGCTGACTTCCGAGGCAAAAGAAGAAGACACAATTGATAGTTTACCGAAGAAGATTAGTTTACATCCACAATTTATTTCCAAATTTATTTAAACAAAGTTGAATCGGTTACCCTAGCAGTGAATTTGTTTTTTAATTAAAAGTTACACAAAACAGTAATTAAATATCTAAACTACGGAACAATTGTAAAAAACCTAAAATTTGTTGCAGTTCCTACGCAACACCACTAACATAAGTTCTGAGCAGATTGGTAGCACTAGAGAGCATACCGATAGCGTAAGTAGCATAACCTGAAAAATGTAAACCAGTACTAATCCCAATTAAACTTACAGTTAAAAGTTGCACTAAACAGAGAAACTGAATTGTGCTTCTCAAGACCCGGTATCCGAATTCCGATCTGCCCCTGGAAACAACAAAATCACTCTCCCCATATTCCAATGACTTATATAGAATTATTTCTACTGTTTTTGAATCGGGATCCCGGGATTACTTAAAATATTATTCGGGATCCGGGAATCCTGGGAAATGAGAGAATCCCGGGAATTTTCAACCTAAGATTTTTCATCCCGGGACATACGGGAATGGAAGCTCTAGTTCGACTTCCTTAGGCTATGTAAATTATCTGTAAATTATTGAAGCTTAACCAACTTATGACTAAAAGGCTGAATAAAATCATTAGCTCAGTTTTTTAGGCTTCGAAGTCAAGCGGTTGCCAGCAATAACCCATCGTTCAGGCGTTTACTTTTCGCTAATCTAACATTTTTGGTGCTTCTGCTCTACTAGTTATTCGGTATTGCCTTTTGTCTAGTATTAAGCGCTCTGCCTGTGCAACCTGTGGTTGTAGACGTTCTCAATTCACATATTTAGAAGTAACAGTTCTTGCTTCAGATCTTACGTTTAGACAAGAGTTTGATAAACAATTCTGTTTCAACTAGAAATGAGAAGAAAACTTTGTATTTTCAATTTAACTCCAATTACTTTTATTGCTAGAAGTCTGCACATTGTAGACGAAATACGCGTATCGGAATTTAAATGGAAAATACTAATTTTTCTTCTCATTTCTAGCTACAGGTATCACACTTAACAGCTCACACTTTCTAGGATTCAATTCTGTTTCAGTTCCACCGAGAAAAATAATTGCTCCACAAACATATCAATCGTTTTTCCGTTATGTGTTTTTTTTCAATGGTACACATACATGAACTGAAAACTATTTATAAGTAAATGTTTCTGATAGTGAATAAGTGCTCATAAATAAATCAATTTCACTAATGCTTCACGCTCGAACGGCGCGTTCAAACGACGCACTACTTCATTTTCACGTTTATTTGGGCTTAACTACGCATCCGAATATTTACTCAACGTTTAATCAATCGATGCCCTTAGTTTAAACGACAACATCATCTAGTGACATACACCAGTCAGTACGGTCACAATGGCCAGTAAAAAAAAGAGTAACAACAAAATATGTGCCACACATTAAACAGACATTCCAAAGCCTCGGACACAATCAAAAAGGTCAGTAAATGTCATAAAAAATCATTTTTCCCATTGATAGTATACGGTGCACAGTTCAATCACTTCAACATTCTAGCACTTAGCTTAATAATTTCATCAAAGATGATTGTGATTGTCTTTTGTGCTCTTTTTTCCATCATCAGCCGGCATCTAAGATATCTCTTTCCTAAAACCGAGCTTCCTTCAGTATTCACAAGGTTATAAAAAACACATTCTCTGATCTTGCATCCTCATATGTAAGCGGCCCAGTGTTTTCTCAAAATCGACTGGCCGAAATAAATCAAAATTTGTTAACGTTTCAAACAAATAAATCACCCTCTCAGCGCTCTTGTGACCTTTCTTTGGAAACTGACAGCTGAAAATTTCATTTCGTAGATGAGTTCAAGGAATGTCCAAACTGAGACAAGTCAACAGAAGCATTATCTCCACTGAGTGATGTCACTCTATTTTATATGGTGACATAATGGTGTAACTGGTAGCTACTAATAAAATTAGTATGCCACCGAAATTTGAAACTCGCTAGCGCTATAAATCTCTTTTGCATTCTGGGAAACCAAAAAATCAGATGTACTACGACTCGGCATAGACCGCTTTAAGATTTACCTAACCAAATTATAATTGAAATTTGATCACCTGCAGGCTGCAATAAACTGCAGTCGTAAAAAAAGCGCCTCCCGATGGGTTTGCCGTTTCTGGTGATTAATTAGCAATTTTTGGCAAATGGTCAGCGCATGCGAAGCAAATAAATAGGTGCAAGCCTTTGCTACAATGTAGAATATGGTTGATTTTTTTGTTTGGTGGGATTGCTTTATGGTCTTTGCAGTGTCAAATTCCATACTGAGCAATCGGGCTGACTGGCGACATGGGATCATATTTTTTTTTTCTGTCTCGGAAATGTACGCTGGAGTTGGGACGTTGAGGAATGCTGGGTAACGTGACGGATTTACACAATTTGCTTTTGGTGCTTGATGGCTCACGGAAAATATTAAACGTTATGTTCCTCTATGTGGGGGATTATCAGGGGTAGAATGGATGGGCGCCCCAATATTTATGGGTGATAGTTTATAAGTTTTGTTAATAAATATTATCTGTATTCCAGATTCAGCTATTCTCTACATAAATCAATGTCTTCAAGCCTTTAAGACTGCAGATGTTTTCACTCCTTCTCAAAGTTTTCCTAGTAACGTAATTTCAGACAGTGCTCATCTCTGAATATGATGAAATGTTAATCTTCAATATTTTTTATTCTACACGTTATAGTTCTGATTTTATTTAATAGAAGCACCAATCGTGACCCCACGTGTCACACAACGTGCGAACCAACATAATGGCATCCGACGTACCTTTTGGGAAATCAAAACATAAACACTCGAGATAAACGTTGCTCTGCTCGAAGCCAGTCTAATGCGGCGGCTAAACCACAGACGTGCCCAAGTGGAAGGGGTTTTGGCGTGAAATGCATCCTCCTCATGGACACCGACGATAGAGAAGCCGTGAGACAAACAGTTGGAAAGCAAACTCTAGCCAATCGCACCAATGTGTACATTGTTGTTGGCAATATTGGTGAGGCGCACAGCAGCACAGTAGCTAAGTTGTAAATATTTGGCAAGAATGGTAGGTTTGGTTGGGAAATGCCGTATATAAAGAGAACCAAAACATATTCAGTGATCGTAAAGTACTTGTACCGGTTTTAAAAATAAACAACTGTAAAATGCCACAAAATCTTTCCTCACATCCTTGATTTACGAGGGATTTCGGTTCCTTTTGGAGTAAAGTGCACCGAGGAGATAAACACTCTCCAGCAGGTAGGCCGCAACAGTTAATGTTTCAGTGGGCACTCGGAATAGGCCCGTTTCGAAAATAAGAGGGAGATATAATTTAACACCTATCGTAAATGGAGCAACATCTGACGCCTGGCAACATTCTACTGGTACTAACATCCATTGCAGCAGTGCCACTTTTAAGTCGGCACGGGTACTGAAGTTATGTTTTAAAGGCCGGCAACTGCCCATGCCAAATAAAATGGCATGCTAAACCACTAGAGTGTTTTGGTTATGGAACGGCCTACAGCGATGACCCCTTTTTTGTAAGTTCATTTCCTGTTGTAATACCTTCGGGAAAAATGATCTGTTGCAACAGATGGTGTGGCCGCACAGGAGCAACAGAAGTGGAAGAAGTTGCATTCTCAAGCAATAACTACCAAAGTGCATCCCAGAGGTGTGGTTATGAATAATTAACATCCGTCCGGTGTGGAACGGCCGTCCTATGCAGTGATGAGCTGAGATAAGTGTGCAAAACCATGCCATTTGTTCAAGTGGCTTTATTTAGGAATTTTTGGTTAAAGAAAGGTAAATTATCTGAAAGAGTAAATTTATTTTGGAATTAACAAGATAATAAACTGTCATAATACATGTCAATATTATGAAACATATTAATAAACATGGCTTATGCAATCATTTTTATGTGTTTTTTTTTAACGAATGCCTAAAACCAATTTGTTTCTCTCAAATAATGACAGTATTTCCTAGAGATGCATCTCAGCGATAATCTATAAAATATTTATATAATTGATTAAATTTACTGAAATCTTGTTGTTTTTAAGCTATGCTTCGTCATTCTGATACGTAACTACTAACTAAATACTATTGTGGAATTGCTCATCACAAGGAGCGTAGTAAATTGGTATGAACAAACATGAGAATTATTGTGAGGAGTACACATCATCGATTGAAAATATTCCATTCTTATTTTGAAATGTTTCTTGTGTTATTAAGAGAAATTAATTATCAAAAAAAATCAACCGATTCGGCTTTTTCAAATCACATTTTTAAAGGTCGTAATTGTTGATAGTGTCTGTTGCCGCGCTGATCACTATTTTTTTTAATCAAATTTTAGACATCAGAGCAATTGTCTTAACAAATGTTTTACAAGCTGATAAGTCGGATGAGTATTTGAAAAGTATCCAATGATTCCCTAAATGTATACGGAAACTCCATAGTAGACGTTGTAAGTAAATATATTACAGAAATTTCGCTGATTTTATTTTGTTCAAATTCTTATTCGAACGATGATGGTAATCTGGAGCTGCTAAAATTGATCATTAAAACATCGTATTTTGATACATTTTGATCGGCAAATAGAGTTAAGCAGATTTGTTGGATAGTACAATTTTGTGATAATAATAATTTTAGCTCAAGGATGTACTTTGCCGTGGCCACCACTGTAAATGGGAATACTTTTTTGGATTTTGTTAAATTTAGTGTTATAGAGAGTGAAATAATGTTTGAAGGATTAAAAATGAATTTTGTCTATTTTGAAAGTTGAAAACATTTTAAATTTCTATACCATGGCAATTTTTAAATAAAAGGGAAACAAAGAGATCGATGGATGAAGAGCCTGTTACACCAAAGGCAGTTCTTCTGGCGCTTCCATCGTCTCTACAAAAGTCAACCCTGGATTATGTATGGTCGAAACATGCTATGCTATGCTATGGAAATTTTTAAAATATAAGGCTATTGAAGATTATTTTACAACTGTGTCATAGTAAATCTTGAATGTAGGTATAAAAAATGAGAATTTTGCAATTTTGCATTGCATCTCATTTTGCATCTTCGCTTCAGAAAAACTTTTAGCTTTAGTCTACTAATAGAACAGTTAATATATGAGTTGAAAACTCAATGAATGAAATTTCTTCTTTACCTCATAGTTACAAATATGGTAAGACATTTCACACTTCTTGTCTCCTCAATGGCGCTATTACTTCGGCTGGAAAACATTGGTGATGGTCTATAAATTTTAACCCGTAAAATAGTAATTTTCACAATGAAGTTATTTTCAGTGTACGTTCCATTCAAGGACAGGGTAGAATCAAACCTTATTAATGCTACTAACTCAATAATATCTCAAAAAATAATTGAGATTTTTACATCACTCAGCCATTGGCAATTAACTAAATTTTCAAACATTATCGCAAAACTAATTTAAATTACTGAAAACCTTACAAATCAAAAGTGATCGTTTATTATCAAGTTTTGCTTACTTAAACACAATTTTTCTCTTACACAGTGTTTCGAATAAAACACCTTATTAACTAATATGAGCTATCCATACAGATAGAAAGAAACACTTAATTTTCTGCGTTATATAATGCACACAAAGAAATGCTAGATTGGGCATAAATTAATGGGATCTTTCATGTAAATTTAAGTCAATTATCGCTGGAATCAGGTCTGTTGTATGAAAGATTGCAAACAATAAAGTTATTAACGGAGCATTTGCATATCACACTGAGAGCCGTGTCAGTGCTAAAATGGATTGATTCAATTGGTTAGGATATTAATCAAAACTATGCGCACCACATAGACAATCTCACTTATTCAGTTGAGTTTTGTTACGTTACGTTCTCGAGAAGTGCATCTGCTATAGATACCAGTCTTCAGTACATTTTATATGCAACGGAAAAAATCATACTGGTATAGTATAGTTTTGTATAGTTATCATAAGTGTGTATGTCCATCAAACTATCTCGATGCATGCTTTACTATTGCAGCTAAGCCAAAAAAGACAGATCAAATCCAAAATCTTTTAAACCATTAAGTCTAACATCTACTATATTTGAAGTAATAGAGAAGGTAATAGACGAGTTCTTAAAATCAGAATATCACCAAAAGATTCCCTTTAACAAATTTCAGATTTGCTTATCTAGCAAACTGACAAGTGAATGAACATCGAATCGAACTCCATCAGATTGCTCACAGCAAGTAAGCATACAAACTGATGTGATTAAATATTCAATCTCTAGTACAGAATCTACGTTATATCAATTCTAAATTTTGAAGAAATGGCTGTTTTAGAGAATGCTTCAGCGTATGCCGTTAATTCTATGGAATATTAAATGGAAAAACGTAATTTTGATCCTTGTATTTGAGCCTGGATTTTGAAAATGTTGAATAATAGAGAAGTATATGCTGAATTGGAAGAATCATCAATAACAATAAGAACCTGCCGGCGTCGGTGGTGTAGTGGTAGACGTGACTGCTACTGGCACCCCAGTGGGTCTGGGTTTAATCCCAGTCGACGTCGGTGGTTTTTCTGAGGCGAAAAAATCTTGGTCACGGAAGGGAAGTCCCGGTTTATAGTCATGAGTCGTTAGGTAGGGTCCAGGTGTTGGAGTCGTCTTCCAGGCGTCGGTGATTGTCACCATGTGAGGAAATAGGCCGACGGAAAATAAAAAAGTAAAAGTACTGTCATCATTATTATGGTTGCTTGTTGTTGACGATCTTCCCAATAAATTAACAGAAAAAGGATTCGAAGTAATCGGTTTTGCTAATGGTCATAATAGTTCACGGAAAGTTGGATCATATCATCACTGAAGAATGCAAACTGCACTGCACTTTACTTGGCAGTGGTACCAAAATGAAAAGTTAAATATTAATCCATCGAAAACAGTTTTAATTTTGTACACTCGCAGAAAAAAAAATTGAAATTTGGATGGAAAATTCCACTGTGGAGGTTGAGTTTATTCTAAAAATCATACCGGAAGCATAATCAGCGAATGGCAATTACTATGAATGGTCGTCGTCCTGAACGGATGCAAAAACAAACAGCGGTATACCACAATACATCAGAGCAATGGTCGCAGTGGCACAAATCCCAACAGGAAAAAAAAGCCGAAAGACGATACTTATGGTTCCATCATCGTTCCTAGTTAGGTATTCATTCGTTTTCGCATTCTGTTATCCAAGAATGTTTCATTATTTTAAGTCTGGATTGCAAGGGAATTAAAAATGTAATTAAAAATGTAATTAACAGCTTTGGTTTTGACATTACACACATTACATTATTAATATTGTTTTTAATTCACTTATTTTTTTACATTATATAGGGTATGTGTCCCTTGACTCAGCCTAATATGCAACAATCGATTACATTTTTCATTGTAACTCATACAGTATTTGAGCTAGAAATAAAATTTAACAAGCTAAACACTTCCTAAGATATGTTTAATAAAGCATCCGGCAGTATGTATCACGAAAAGCTACACAACTCGTTTTATAAAGTCAGACACTTTCTAGGGATATGGATGTAATGTCGGTCTATGGGTACCAAATTGGGTCTAATCATGGATGCAAGTTCGTCCCATTCGATTGATTTTTTATAAAATACAATCTTCGAACGGGTTTTTTTTCCTGATTTTTTGATTTAAGGCGTTCCCAGCTGTAATTCCTCTACCCAACGAACAATTTCACAAATCATACTATACTTAAACTGCTAAGAAACACTTAAGTGATTTTTACGTATGATTTAGCGGTCATTTGACAATCAAAACATTATAATTCACTCTTCACATATTTTGTTCCTTTAATTTGTGTTAAGATGAACCATATAAACAACATTCAACCGGAACTCAGACATTTGTATTGTAAATATTACCAATAACAACATATTTACTACGCTTTTCATACAACAGGCCATAGTTGAGAACATAGAAAAAAATATGTCCCTAACATTGGGTCCACCGTTTGATTGATAAATCATTGTTATTTTACCAATGTGACCTGTTATTTTATAACATGCGACTATATTCTGTACATCTTGGCTGCATTATTCGATTTATAGGTTCAATTTTGGCAAACTTAGATCATTCGAAGATCGTATAGATAATCTGTTCAGCTTAACCAGTAAAGTCATGGAGTCTAAAATGTCAATGAAATCGAAAACTACGCGAAAGTAAACAACTATAAACTAATTAATTATGTCTCAATTGCTTTGAAATAAATCGGTCATGCTGATAGCAACAAGATTTTGTTGATTATCGAAGAAATAATGACATATTTGATACATAGGCCGAATCAAGGAGCTAGGCTAACATTACATCCCGTTACCCTATTGTTTTCATTTCATTTCAAATATAGCGAGTCATGGGGCTATAGCCATAAACCATATTGGATACGGACAATTGGTAATACTAGAGTATGAACTTAGAAGAGAACCGAGCAGTATTGGGGCTTATCACAAAGATTACAAAGATGCGTTAGTTGGTAGCTCTCCATAAGCTCAGTAACTGCCATCTTATTTGAAAACAGATCAAATGTTTGACCTTTGTTCTTATGTACCTAAGTTTAAAAGGAATGAAATTGATTTTCACCGAAAACCTCATATTGATGCAAATTGACAAAGAATACATTTTTTTTTATTGCATAAAGAAGTACGAATGGAAACTCTGGGATGTCTCTCTTTCATTAATTTACAACCAAACATGCTGGTTATTAAATTCAACATATACTTAGATAGAACACAGGAATGATTTCTAAAAATTATTCAAAAATCTAAGTCCGTTTGATTTATCCTTTTCAAAGATCTCTTATTTTAATTTTGAATATTTCTTATTGTCTAAGATTTTGTTAACCTACGAAAAATCACCGAGATTCAACTATGTTACAGACATAAGATATTTTATTTGAGTTGATAAAATTTTGAAGTCGTTCAAGTACTTCTATCATTTCATTTAAGCATAGACCAAACATGCCTAGCTCAAAGCGTCACACCAGCTTCATAATATTCCATTTCAAGGAATGCACTATGCTTGCCACGCGGTTGCACAAACTATCACCTACAGTTCATGCCCTAGATCTTCATCATCTCCGAACTTATTCTTGGCATCATCCATTTCCAAGAAAAACTTCATGTCGATGACACTCGTGCGGGCCACCATTGGCACTGCACCTAACCTCTTTCCTGTCTCAGTCTCACCCAACTAGTAAAACAGCAGGACGATGATTGAAGAGTAGATAGTTCAACGATGCGCATACATTAGAGACGAGTGCCGCTGCTGCTGCTGGGCTGGCTGCCTAGGTCCAGAATTAGAACACTGTCTACTATGGTCGCTTGTGTACATGTATGCCAAGACTTCAACTTACAGTACAGCAACTATATACTTTGCTACGCATAAGCGCGAGTGCCAACTATCTATCTGAGGCATCTGTGTTTACCCCAGTGTCGCGTCGTGCCAAAGTATATATTTGTGTTACTGGTGAGACGTTGCGACTGTGGGAGCACTATGCTGACTATACTTCCGCGTGTTTCTGGAGAGTGGTTATCTTAAAAATCGCGGGTTTCTCAAAATCATGTTCATAAATATTTTCTCAACCTTAACAAACTCCTCTAATCAGTACTAATCGCCATACCAAATAACTTGGTTTTTTTTTTTCAAACGACAACAAAAGTAGCAACCATAAATAAGCACGTAAATAGCATTCCTAGGAAGTGATCCTCCCTTGAAACATGCTGCGTTCAGCCACGGTGTTTTTTTCCGATTTCAGCTTAACTGAAAAAAGGACATCTTTAATTGTTTCCGCTTCTTCTTGATGCGGCTATCTGTCGTAGACACGTTCTCCCGATGCTTTGTTTTTTATACGTTCTTCATCTGCACAAAGGGGTTTCCTTCATATCTACCTGACTGGAGGACCAACTTGCTCGGTATAAGCCGCAAGTCCACAAGCGCCATTTGTCTGAACTTTATCTCCCTGTAATAAATTTTGCCCTTCGTCTAGAGCGAAAGAAAGGTATGGAACATTTCCAGCGTATTTATCGGTTTGTTTTGCTGTTGCTTGCTGCAGTGATCGATGATTACAACCGTTAAAAGGTAGGGCGAACCCAAATCGAATTAGTCGGGATCATAATTTTCAATGAGTGGCATTGGTTCATCCTGGATCTCGGTGAGTTAGACTCTACCTGGGCCGGTGCCTGTGCGTTGCGAAAACCAAGGGAAAAAACACTATGACCTTAAATCTGCCATAAATATATCGAATTACTTTCATTGAAACTGTATCATGGATTTGTTTCATGCTCTCAGCATGGAATATTGTATGTTGGATTGAATTTATTGCATCTAGTTAGTTAGCCGATGAAAACAAACATCGAATTTCAAGGGGAATCGATCGAAATCTAGGCGAAGCGGAAGCTGATGAAAGTTGGAAGGATATTTATAGATGGTGAATTGTCCGTGAAAAGTTAGTGAACATTGAAAAAGCATTTCACAATTTTCAAAAAAGCTGTAATCGTAAAAATTGAGACAATAGAAGAAGAGTTTTGTTTTGGCGCGAACATGGTTAACATGAACAAATAAAAATTGAATACATGGTTGAACTAAAATTTATTTTGTTTTGTTTTGAATACAGTAGCTTAACGAAAACAAAATTAGAACCAGTTAAGTTATTTTTATATACTATTTAGTGAAAAAAATACTATAATTTTATGAGATGGATCAAATGATTAAGTCACTTCTAACTTGAAGTCCAGATCAAAATATAATAGTAATTTTGCGTTATAAGTTTTCCTGAAGTCTTTTTGTTTTACCAGATGCCACATTAAGGCTTAATCTATTCTTTTTAAGATAAGCTCTACATTGAACTTTGGCTCTAGGCTCTTCTTGTTGACGATTATGCGAGCTATGTATTATAACAAAATCATTATACACATATTACACGCTATTTGACTACCCTGCTCAATTGGCTGTATTAGGATGTTGCCCATCTGGAATATTAAAATTTATATTGAAATACAATAATTAGTCTTAGCAACGTTGATTTTCTGGTTGATTGCTTTATCACCAGGAATCAACCCTTATCGAAATAGTATATAAGAGAATGAAGAAAAATAAAAAAGTGGGGAACGATATGAGTAAATTTAAAAGATTGAACAATTGGTTGAAAATGCGAGATGTCGAATAAGAGGATGCCTCAATCAGTAGGGAGAAGACCATGGCCTTTCTCCACAAACTGTTAGCTCTTATCGGGTGCCCTGATGGCTTTTCCTATATCTCGATTATATACAGGGTGGCAACGGCTACTTGTCAGTAAAATAAGTATTTATAAAAACACAACAAATGGCTTTGAATCTACTACCGCTTCTTTGTGATGTGATGTAATGTGATGTGTGATAAGAACCCACCATCAGTGCAAGGATTATCTATGTCTGCAGGACTACTCTCGGCAGGTTGTTCTGAGAGATTAGCCTATGTGATGGCTTCTTGTAGCAGGGTCAACCGATCTCAGTGAGGACCTTCGAAAGACTAGGGCCAGAAGGCCACGTGTCTTCGCGGCGACTCCACGAATTCTTGTCCAGTCAACAAATCCTTTGACTGCCTTAGGTTACCCCCTTATCCTCGTCATATAGTTGTTATAGAAACAGTGGAAATTTTAAGATAAAATGATTTATAAAAAAAATGTTAGGAGATAAAAGAAAATTTCAAGGCTCTACTGAACTTAAGATTCAATTAACACATTTATTATTGTTTTTATTTGCACTAGTGAATGTACTGGGATATTTCAAATTTTTACTGTTGTTAGTAAAATAGTTGCGGGCAATAAAATGAGGAAGGATCTCACAAAAAAAAATATAATTAAAATAACTTACCCTAAAAGCATATCAGTCTCTATGTTGCATCATAAAATCAAGGAATAATACTTTCCAGCGCATCTTCCACTTCATGTTATTCGTATATGACTCATTTGCTTTTATAGACTGATACAATATGAACGGATCAAGAACTTAACTGCATATACTGTGTTGGTTTTAACAAGGTCTCACTCTTCTCATACACAGATTAAAAGAAACACTGAATTTTCTGCGTTATCTAATGCACATAAAGGGAATGCTAGATTTGGCAGAAAATAATGGGATATTTCATGTAAACTTAAGTCAGATAAAACCTGAATCTAGCCTGTTGTATGAAAAATTGCAAACAATATCATTGTTTACGCTCCTTTGACTTGGAATTACAAAAGTGGAAATTTTACGCGCTTGTTAAAATTAATTATTTTTTTCTGTGTATAGATAGAAATCATGAAAGACCCAATTGCTATTGATCCAAATTTCAACTTGGATAATGTACATGAAATTTTACACTATAAACATTGAATTACTTGACTATGTAAAAAGCAGCTACAGTAAGTCATTGCACTTCCAACCGTCTATTTACCGAAAACCAAAACCTACCTCTTGTTGCATTATTAAATCCTCGTAAATTGAAATTTAAAGTGATAGTAACAATTTTC
The DNA here is from genome assembly GCA_034211315.2 of Aedes japonicus. Lineage (NCBI taxonomy): Eukaryota > Metazoa > Arthropoda > Insecta > Diptera > Culicidae > Aedes > Aedes japonicus. The sequence goes on from JASCZW010005313.1 coordinate 24,440, forward strand.
CCAACCTCCTTCATGTCCTTACACAATCAATGAAAAAGCAAGCAAATATTAAATAATACTACAACCATGAAGTTGAGCTAAGGTATTCAATAAAGAACTTTTAATTTATACTGTTAAATAGAACAGATTTAAACAAAATTTCAAATAAATAATTGTGACGCTTTTGTTACTATCACTTTATATTCGAGACATAAATATGTTTGTCTATTTGTTTCAAGACATAAATATGTTTTTGCTACTATCAAAACTCCTCAATGACAATGAAATTAACCAAAGTGGTTTAATAGTTTAAAGGCAAAACAACATATTTATCAACTAGAAATTAGAAGAAGAATTAGTATCTTCCATTTAATTCCAACTACCTTTGCTTATCTTCGACAGATACGCGTATTTTGTCTACAATGTGCAGACTTCTTCAGTGTCTCGTACTAATAACTCGACTGGTCGAGTTATTAGTACGAGACACTGAAGAAGTCTGCACATTGTAGACGAAATACGCGTATCTGTCGAAGATAAGCAAAGGTAGTTGGAATTAAATGGAAGATACTAATTCTTCTTCTAATTTCTAGTTACAGGTATTCCACTAAACAGCTCAAACCCTCTAGGATTCAACATATTTATGCCTTGTTTCGTAGAAAACCTACCTCCCGTACTTCATGCTTGCAACTTTTTTTTTTCTTTTTTTTTTTGTATTGCGCGATAAGTTGGCTAAAGAACATCATTCTGTCTTAATTTACTCATCTTCTTCACCATCTGAAATTTCACTGCCACTTTCGTTAAAAATTTCGACAGTTTTATTCTTCAATCTATCTTTATCTTTACCTAATCTCTTCCAATCGTTTTTACTCATACCTTCGTATCTTGCAAGGTCCTGTTTTAGGGAATCTTTTCAGGTGAAACTAGTTCTGTTTTGCTTTTTCCTATCAAATTTAAACTTATATGCTAACCTAAGTGGATGAGATGATTCTCTCCTGATGAAATGACCATAATGAGAAATGCTTCTTACTCTAACTCTTCGATTTATTGTTTTTCCCTTCTATACCTTCCTGACATTCAACTTCCTGTTTTCTTTTCTACAGCTTTTCCAAATATCACTATAAGTTTCTCATATTTTGTTAATTGTAAGCTACTCCGTTTTGTAAGAGTTGCTACTTTAGTTCCAAACTGAATTTCCGGAGAAATAACAGTGTTATACATATATATAAGTCAACCTATTTCCCATGAGAGTCTGAAATTTTGACAAAACTGAACTACGGTTTTGGCTGATTTCATTGCATCAACACATCTCTTCCTTGTAGTAGCTGAACGATTAAGTGTATTAGTCAAATTTACCCCAAGGTATTTCAATGAGTTACAGGTAACAAACTCCTTTCCGTTTAATTTTATCTAATCTATAATCTATAATCTTATCTATAATAATTTTCGTTGCTATAGGAACTCTTATTAATATTTGACTTTTATTTGTATTAACTTCTAGTCCTGCCTCTGCCAAACATGCCTCTAAACCTGCAATGATCTTCTCTAAGTCATCTTGATTTTCTACTATAATAAGCAGATTGTCCGCAATTGCCAGGATACACTCAGTAGCAAAAAAAAAGCCGGACAAAATTTTGCTTCCAAAAACCGCGTTATTCAACTTTTTGTTACTTTGTCAATTATCAATATTTTTCAATGAAAATTTGACAATTTAATAACCAATGTATAGACCTTATGTGACCAAAATTTCATGTTGATAAAATTTATGAATTTGGAGTTATCATAATAGATGTCAAAAAAGTCATTTTTGGACAATCTATTTCAAAAATCCGTATTTTTGTGACAAATTTAGTTAGCATATTAAAAAATTTCCCATAGCTTAAAAAATACAGAAAATAATGTGGACAAAATTTGAACTGTTTCCATATAGTGGTTTGGACTACAGCTGGCGTCAAAGTTGACGTACCAACATGAGCATTTCCCTTTGTCCCCCGCTACTGACCTTGCCAAAATATCGGTGCATAAAAAAAGCTATGGAAAATTTTTTAATATGCTACCTAAATTTTTCACAAAAATACGGATTTTTGAAATTGCTATGTCCAAAAATGACTTGTTTCACATATGTTATGATAACTTCAAACCTATAAATTTAATCAACAAGAAATTTTGGTCACATAAGGCTTATACATTTTTTATAATGTTGTCAAATTTTCATTCAAAAATATTGATAATTGACAAAGTTACAGGAGGTTGAACATGGAGTTTTTTGTTAATAAAATTTTTCTCGGCTTTTTTTTTGCTACTGAGTGTAATTAGGTGTAAGCGAACCCATTCTAATTAACCGTAATTTGAATCTTCTAACGCTTATTTTCCTACAAACTTAAATATAATTATTAAGGAATTATATGTTGAGCTCTATCTTTTCACATTTATCGTATATGAGCCGCCCTAGTCATATTTGACGTAGGACTACGTCTTTGTTTTCTATACTAAGGTACAATTGAAAAAATAGAATTGCGACTGTCACGAAAAGTGGTCAGGTTTTCAGCGTTGATATCTCAGTCGTTTCTCCAAAAATTTTGAATTTTTTTGCAACAATCGTTTGGAAATGTTTCTACGCTTTGATTTCAATATTTAAAACTATTGAGTATTCTCCTTAAATTATTGAACATAACGCAAATATAAAGTTAGGTCTTATAATTACACCTTGCAAAGTAAATTCAACAAATAAACATTATTTTTCCTATCACAGACTTCATATATAAGTAAGGTCTCATAGTTACAATAAACAATAAACAATATAGGTTATGTGTTCTTTAAATCAGTCTGTTATGCAATGATTGATTGGGCTTGAGATTGCGATTAAATTGGATCTATTCATGGATGCAGCTTCGTCCCATTCGATGAATTTATTACTAAATACCGTCCTTGAACGGTTTGTTTCTCTCTTATTTTATGAATTGAGGCGTTGCTCGCTGGATTAGATTTACTTAATACAACCCTTCGAAACACTTAAGTAATGTTCATTTATGATTTATCAGTTATTCAATAATGAAAACATTATAATTCACTATACAATGATTTTGTTCCTTCGGTTTGTGTTTAGTTGAGCCACTTGAATTTAAAAAACCGCTAATTCATGCATTTTTGCACGAAATTTTATCAATTACAACTTTTTTACTACGTTATTGATACAACAGACCATAGTTGGGAACATTAAAAAAAATATGTCCCCAACATTGGGTCTACGATTTTTTTTGTATTGAAAATTACTCTGAAGTGAAGAACTATAAGTTGATTAACATTGTCTCAATTGCTTCGAATTACATCGGTTTGTTGATTATCGCTAAATTAATGACACATTTGGTACATAGGCCGAATGAAGGAGCTAGGCTAACATTACATCCCATTACCCTATAAGGGATACACCTTTGCCTATTATTTCATTTGTTCAGCTGTAAGAAAGCTGTGTGGAGCGGCAACGAGCCAGGTTTGATTGCTAGACAGTCATTGATTATGCAGTCGTGTGTTGTGCAGTCGTTCATTAAACATTGGTGGCGTAGTTTTGCCATGGCGATGGTAATGATAAATATTAGCGAAAATTGCATTCAAATATTAGCGAAAATTGCATTCAAAGACATGGTAGCTGATCAAAATAATTCAAATTAGATAGAACTGCTCATGATTGAAAAAAAGGAAAAATCTCTCCTTATGGTCTCAAAAGTTCAAAGTCATTAAGTTCACAGATCCCATGAAGTACTGAGTTCAATCTTCCATTTTTCAAAACTCAGCCCAATGCACATTGGTCCGAAAGAGCGATTTTCAGGAATAAAATAAAAAGTGCATTTAGATGACGTGTAATCAAATTGGTGTCTTCAAGAAAGTTTTTGGTAAGATTAAGGCGCATCTGAAAAAGGGGTCGTCCATAAACTGCGTTCATCGGGGCACGATTTATTTTGTAGCGTTCTTTTGTAGCTGCTTATTTCTTCGGCTTGAAGTTTTCTTTAAACACTTTTCCGATTGATAATTATTGTTTTTTATTACCGTACTCAGCAACGATTGTAAAGATAGTGAATTATTTTCTCTTCCTGCGTTTCCATGGCTTACTTGATTTCCTCAACACATAGTATGTCACATGTCGCCTCCCTTCATTGTTATTGTTGAAAACAGTATGTTTCGATAAAAATAAATGCCTGTATCTTTTCAAATTTATAGGCTAGAGTACAGCCATCATCCAAAACTTTGTGTGTTTCTGTGAAAAGAAAAACTTTCTTTACCATAGAATGCCGCGGAAAACTCAAAGTAAGAAATTACAATTGAAAAGCTCATTGAAGACTGTATTTTTACCGAAAACCAAACTTCTTTGATTCATGCCCACCTAGTAATTATCAATTACCCCCCATATATTAAAACATTTAATTGTTTAATAAAATATTTACCATACTGTCACGTAATTTTATTTCCAAAATGTTTGCGCCATTTTGAGATATAACCCTTGGAAAATGGCATATTTTGAACAACAAAACGCTTGTATCATTTCAGTTCTAAACGATAGCGTATTGCTATCTTCGTAAAAGTTGTGTGTTTAAGTAAAAGGAAAAACTTTTTAGAACATAGTAGACCGAGAAAAAATCAAAGAAAAAAGTTAGAGCTAAAAAACCGATTTTTAAGGGGTTCCCATATAAAATGCTTCATATCTCAATAAAAAAACAAGATAGCAAGTTGATGTTTTGTTCAAAGTTTATGGAAATTGTAAGTTCTACAATTTTGTAGAATGTTTTGAAAGCCGAAAACGTCACACAAAAAAGTTAAAAAAATAAATCGTGCCCCGATGAACGCAGTTTATGGACGACCCCTTTTTCAGATGCGCCTTAATCTTACCAAAAACTTTCTTGAAGACACGAAATCGATTACACGTCATCTAAGTGCACTTTTTATTTTATTCCTGAAAATCGCCCTCTCGGACCAATGTGCAATGTGAGAGAGAGTGAAAGTTATGACTATCGACCTATAACCCATTTGATTAAAAGATCCATTCGCCTTAATGACGGTCAGTCTAAAGGCTTACCCACAATAGATACCTTTGTGTTCTGATGACGTAGATTTGACAGAAAACCTACGGAAAACTGTCAAATTAACGCAAACGCATCCGGAATGTATGAATTGTAGGCCAGCCATAATGGCTTTCGGTCTTTTGAAGTTTTAAGCCAAGGTAAGAAAAAGCTATGCAATTGTTTTCAGCCTTCTATACAACAGGCATGCTTTTGGCATTGTTTAATTTTGACGAAATCTAGAGGTTCTAATATGTGCATTAAATTCTACAAAAAAAAAACTATATTATTTTTAATTTTCTAGCAATAATATAGCACATATTTTTCCCTGTATAATTCAATTTTAAGGATTTAAGTAGAAACCTAAATAAAATTGTTGTTTTCGTCCCTACACAGTCTAATGAAATCTCAAAAACTCTCAACAGATTATGAGGAAAACCCTTGGAACCCCCACATCACCGTAAACGGCGTGGTCGTATTGTAAAGTACTCTTGCCACAAATAAAACCACATGTCTTTACCAAACCACATTCCTCCGTGAAGCGCACGTCAAAAGCCGATGCACTTGGATGGAAATCGATTTTTTAAACCCCGAAGAAATTCTCATTTTATGTTTTGATACTGACACTAGTTTCAAGTCCCTTTTTTCGTGTCTCGTCACTTGCATGAACTGCCCGGAAAGGCTTTTTTCCCTTTGGTTTCCTTTTTCTACCTTGGTTATAATTTCAGTTTACTTTATATAACTTTTAGGACTAGGAATCAAGCGGAATATGTAACGGGAGAGAGCAAATTGTGTTTAAAATGAATATGCGGGTACGTCGAAACGTCGGTGCTCCCGGATCGCTGCTGGGGAGATACTTGAAGGAGTAAAACCAGCAGCAGTAGCAGCAGTTGATTTTTAACCAGCATGGCGGTGATGCGAGAAGAGTCATGCGGTTGATAAATTAATATTCAACGACTTTGTCGATCGGCTTTTTCGACCAACCAACCGAGCGTCGGCCGTGACGATATGCACTGTACTCTTGATAGTGATCTATAGCTCAATAAGTTGCATTGATGTGCTGTAGGGGTGATCAACCAGATGGAAATTAAAGGCACGGATCTTCATGAGGAATATTGTGCTGGGTAACCCTAGATCACAATATAAACACTGCAGCTGGTACAGTTTGCGGCATCAAAACCGAAGGGTAGAGAAGAAAATTTCTTAAAACCAGCGGAAAAAAAGTGAAAATGAAGTGAGGCATGATTTATGTGCTGATAGCGAAAGAGGATAATGGAAAGGTTCATTGGTTGGTTTCGTAATTAAAGGACCAACACGACAGCCAGTACCAGTTTGTTGATTTCCGAATTGTTTCGACAGTGATTTTATAATTGAGAAAAAAATTACAGTATAACGACAACAAGGAACCGTCCGAGTTCGAAATGATGATGTGCTTTATATTACATTAATCCATCATCCACCACCGTTAACACCGAGTTCGACGAAAATAGAAGTGCTTTCTTCCCATGCATCGTGCCCATTTTCGAATGAAGATCTCTTCAAAACCAAAATTTGTTTTAAACGTTGAGAGCAGTGACGTGTGAAGGGCGAGTCAGAAAATCCAGGAAACATCAATGACAGGAAAAAACATCATCATCACTGCCACAATTGTGAGAAATATAAATAGATTTGTCGAAATTAGTGTGACATGAATGAAGTTCCTATGCTTCACTTCCCGAAAATTAGCGGCAACCGACACGTGCTTTGAAATTAGTACTTGAGAAAACGAATGACAGATATGGGTTTTACTGTTATTAATTGTTGTTCTTTCATTGAGGTGACAACTGGAAGATTTTTTAGTATTAAAAAAAATTCTATGGAATTATGTTCGCGTACATTACATGAATAACTATTAAACTTAGTGTGGAAGTTCAACAATGTATAACAATGTAAGGATCGTTTTCTACAACCTTCCATAGAATGAGTTTAACGGGTTCCATAGAACTGTTAAAGCCCGATTCCCAACACTTTCTTTATTCTATAGCAACGCATCTAGTGGGCTATGAATTTTTGACAGCGATTGATTTAGAATGTTTTTGCAGTGAAAATTTTGTCTTTCGTTAGTTCAGTATTCAACAAGTTGTGCTAGATTGGGTTGTGCAAGAAAAGAAAATTGATCTTGCACACCCACGCCGGAAACCGAACGTTGTAATTTCGAAATATCACGACAAGGTGAAACAATGTCCGTTTCTACCGTGGGAGATGTTATCAAGCGGTTCCGTGATCTCCATGAGTGTTGCCCGGAGGATCCAAAGCTAACGTCGCTCTGTAACCTTGAATCAGCAGGTGAACGGAAGGTGTATAGGTCGGTCAAGGGCAGTCCAGGACTCTCGGATTAAGATGTCAGTCGTAATACCGTCCGGAGGATCTGTCTGCTAGTAGGTTACCGTACATTCACCTCCAAGCATGCGAAATGAACGATAATGTAGAACCTTGAACACGTGCCCGGAAGTTGTTCTACTGTATTTTGATAACGCCTTCTCCTGTACGACGAAACCTATGTAAAGATGGGTTTTAGGCAGGTTCCTGGACAAAAATTGTATCTTACCTCAGCAGGGAGTTATGCCCGCTTCTAATTCATGTTTAATTTCGCCGATGAATTCACCTGGAAACTGATGGCCTGGAATGAATTTTTAACTGCGGACTCAATACCAAGCCGTGTGCTATCACAACACTCGTATACACGAGATTTTTCTCCCGTGTGGTTGTTTACGATAAATAAAAATCAGTGTTGAGGTGATAGCGTTTGATTGCTAGAGGCATTATTTGCATAAAACGAGTCTTTATCGCACCATAAATCATCATTTCAAGAAAACATCAATCTGAACATAAAAAGTAACATCACACCAGCAGGCAAACGATCTGCTGTTCGATGCGTTCGAACGAAAAATCGAGGTTAATGACGCCACCGGCTAGGTATTGTTTAATAGTTCTTTATGCTGTATTATTTATTGATGTGCTATTCATGTGAAATTTTGCCTCGCAGCATGTGCCTCTGCCTTAACTTTAACTCCATGGTATTTCACACAATTTTTATTGGTATTTTAGATAATTAATTAGTAAATAGACTTTTTCTTTTGCATTATTTTCCGTTTTAGTTTTGTTTTCCTGTGCATAATCATGACCTCTTATAGCTTTATAATTATAGCTTCACGAATAAAACACTACCATTTGTTCTCGGAAGGACTATGGGTTGTCTTTTTTGGCCCTTTGGAAACATTACAACTTTGAAAACTCTTTACATTACGAGGGATAAGCTGCGGAAACATTTCATAGACTGCAAGTACAAGCGCTCAATTCAAAAATAGCAACAGAAATTGCTGGCTACGAAGTTTCAAGACTGAGTATTATATCTATGTGCCCTCCCGGGATGTGGAGATAGAGGGCATCGTCTCCGATGCTACTCTGACTGCCGAAGAATTGAAACGAGTTTTTGGTTGATTTGGGACGCTGCGTCTAAGAAACAAAAATCAATCCGATAAAATGCAGCGTTGCTCTGTGCACGCTCCAGGCAGACTTGTGCTGAAATGCTGAAGTCTGCAACAGCCGTAAGAAAACTAAAGTCACTTGCAAAATTGTCAGTCCGATAAAGAAAAAATACTAAAACCGAAGGCTCATACTCCAAACCCCCTGGATGCAGTAGGAAATTTTGTCTAGATTCCATGAAGAATAATAATTATAAAAACGCTACTTCTTAACCCTTAAATGCATAATGTTGCCATTTGGCAACACATCAGTTTTTGTCATAACATAATAATATAATTTTTATTTTTGTGTTGTTTTTGCATAATACTGAAAGCTTACACAGAAACCGACAACTATGGTAAGATAAAGTTACGCAAGTAACGGTTAATGTTGACATATCAAGCATTTTGTTTACAAGTGTCTAAAGTTTGACTTCAGATCGATTCGCATCGGATATTTTTTTCGAATTTTGTCCACAAAACGTTAAATTTTCATCTGAAAAAAATGTTACTGTGTTGAAATAAGTGGCAACAATAAGTACGTTGTGTCGGAACTTTAATTCAGTTTCCCTACTTTTAAATATAAGATAAAATTTACATGTTGCCAAATGGCAACACTATGCGTTTACCACTACTATGTGTAGAAGTTTTACGTATTGCTTTATTTTTCTTTTTTCCCATATTTTGTTAGAATGGCGAATAGAAAATGCCGAGAAAGGGATATTGAAGAATATCTAGCATCTCTGCAGGATGGTTCCTATCGGAAGACGAGGTAGATATAATGGATGTAAATGAATTTGATTATTATCCTACCAGTGTTGATTTAATACGCGAATTGGAAGGAGCATCTGACTTGACCGAATCGGACGATGAAGAACCTACCAGCTTTTCCAGTGATTCGGGAGAAAACGATTCTCCGAATGTCGATCCTGTGAAACCAGCAGCAATCAAGAAGCCAGGAATCCGTGAGCTGGTATGGCGAAAAGATAACCTGATTTACGACGAAGATCGGGTGAAATTTACAGGAGACCTCGAGCCCTACAAAAGAACAACAGCAATACAGACGCCGTTTCAATTCTTTTCATTTTTCATGACGGATAACATTTTGATGAAAATAGTGTCCGAGACGAATTTGTATATAGTCCAAAAAGAAATTGCGCACTGCCAACCGGTAACTTTGTTAGAAATTCGTAAGTTTCTTGGCATTCTTATATTCATGTCAGTGTATCATTACCCGAATGTGAGGTCATATTGGTCAGAGCATGGTTTTCGAACGATAATGGAATCAATGACCCTAAATCGATTCGAAAAAATACGTTCCGTGATTCATTTCAATGATAATGATCTCCACAAGCCTGTTGGTCACCCCGATCATGACCGCCTCCACAAAATTAGACCTTTCATAGATCATATGAACAATGCTTTTTCTTCCACTACGCCCTTCGAGCAAAGACTATCTCTTGATGAGCAAATGTGTGCCACCAAAATTGGCCACTTTATGAAGCAATACTTGCCAAATAAGCCTCACAAGTGGGGTTTTAAATTGTATGTCTTATGCTCCTTGAGTGGCTATGCTTACAGGTTTGAAATATATAGCGGAAAACAAGAGCATGTAAGATTATCAGAAGAGCCTGATCTCGGATCAGTGGGAAACACAGTAGTCCGTTTATGTCGACCACTTCATAGAAATGTGAACCATATACTGTACTTTGACAACTATTACACAACATTACCATTGTTACACTATTTATCGACTCAAGGTATTCATGCATTAGGAACCATTCAGAGAAATCGCCTGGGCAAACATTGCAATCTTCCTTCACAAAAAGATTTCAATAAGACGTCTGTAAAGCGCGGAACTTATGAAGAACAACTTACTGACTATGAAGGTGTGCCCATTAGTGTAACGTGTTGGAAAGATAACAAGCTTGTTACACTAGCTTCCACGTATGTTGGCGCTAAACCAGAGGGCACCATCAGAAGATTTGATAAGAAAAATAAGAAGCAAACCTCAATTGTTTGTCCAAAAATCATCAAAGAGTATAACGTTCATATGGGTGGAGTGGATCTTATGGACAGCTTTCTTGGCAGGTACAGGATTAAGATGAAAAGTAGAAAATGGTACATTCGACTTTTTTACCATTTGTTGGACATGGCTATAATCAATTCTTGGGTGCTGTACAAACAATCGAATGAAGGCAAGGAACTAAAAACGCTGAGTTTGGCAGACTTCAGAACAGACCTGGCCGATTCATTGTGCAAATACGGCCCAAGTGGCGCACACAAAAGAGGAAGACCAAGTAAACTAGAAACACTGTTAGTAACAAAAAAACGTCGTTGTCCGAAGCATTACTTTCCTTCGAAAGTCGTTCGTACGGATGGAAGAGATCACTATGAACAACGGTGTAATAAGAAAACAAGGTGTAAGTTACCTGGATGTAAAGGATTTTCTCGCATACAATGCAGTAAATGTAAAGTTGCACTTTGCCATACGAAAGAAAGAAATTGTTTTCTCACATTCCATGATAAAAATCTTGTAAGATTCCCTCGCATACAATGTACTAAACATACTTACCTTATGTCACAATAAAGAAACAAACTGTTTTTCGACATAAAATAACATGTTGCCAAATGGCAACACTATGCGTATGGAACTACAAAGTGACAACATTGTTTTATCGCCTAACGCATAGTGTTGCCATTTGGCAACATACATTTATATTGAATAAAAAAGGGCCAAATTACAATTATTGAACTTTTTATCACTTGTTTCGTATTTTTAGGCCCAATATCTATTACAAGATTTTTTTTCGTTGAGATATGAAAAATCATGCATTTAAGGGTTAAGCTTCTAAAAAAAATCAAGTTCAAACGAGGATTGATAGCTATTTCGGACACTGTGTCACTATTTTTAGACAAGACCCTACCTTGAGAAACCCTCAAACAATTGAGTGTTTCATTGTCGCTTCCTGCATCAGCCCTTCCCAGCAGGCTCAAGGAAGACAACTTTTAAGTTTCTATTCAATATATACATACTGCTGTATGCAGTACGTGTTATAAATTCGTAGTATGTCGGTTTGAGTGTGTGTGTAAGTATATTTTTTCTATATTCATTGACTGTGTTTGATTTGTTCCTCGGCGTGGCCCGGTCGAATACAAAAAGGGAGCCCTGATCATGTTGCACAACGTTTTTGTGCTGTGTGACAACTCTGTGATGTGACTATAGAATTCAATTCCCATGTTCCTTTGTCAAAATCATCCTCAAAAAACCCCAGTTCAACAGCGAGTGAATGGTCTAAGCAAGTAACAAAGCACTTAGTTATTCATTTTATCGAAAAACAATGAAATATCTTCTCCGTAAAGCTATCGTGATTCAGCTCTCTAAATAAACTTACTTGATAAAACAAAACATTTAAATAAAAGAAAACCAACAAGAAGATGCTAAATAAAAAAAAAAAAATTATACAAAAATTAAGAACGTTTTAAAGTTCTCATAACAAACGATGAGTCGTACACTGACGGACACTACAATAAGACCAAACCCCGATTTTCATACAATATGGTCATGTTCGGGGGTTTGTTTTCCCGTGAAGCAATTTAAATGGAATTTTGGCTACAGCCTAGATGTAACTTGAATATTCATCTGCAACAAATTCATGGTTTATAATTCACCACTTCAGGAGTTACAATCAAAACGTACGACAAAAAATGAGACCACAACATTTGATCATCAAGAAGTTCTAGGAGAAGAAGTGTCGTATGACAAAGTAGAAAAAATACGAATTTTTATGAAAGCTTACCAAAATATCTACAGCGAGAGTTGAGTGCTCAATGAAGTTTACCAACATGCTTGTACACTTACAACCCCTACATCTGGACTGTAAATAGAAGTCCTTATTTACATCAATTTTCATGTAACAAAATCATTTTGTACTTTTTTCCGATTAATTTTAGGACTTCCTTTTGGCTCTGTATTTTCAAAAGACTCGGATTTTTATATTCATAGTTGGCATGATAAATTGTTTTCACCAATAGGTTTTTTATTTCCTGAAAAACGTGAGAAAATCGACATTTGATAGGATTTTATTTATTGCTACCGATATTGTTAGCTAAGGCATGTTAAAAAAATCACATTCACAAAATTTCTGGCATCCCTATACTGCAGCTCAATGTTTCGATAGGTTCTAACGTACAGCAGACAGTAGATGCCCTATCAAGCTTTTCTACATCTACCCTCGAGTAAATTGTAAATTCTACTCCTCACGGAAGTTGGCTCTCAACCTTGACGTTGGAAATATTGATTTTTTCACACTCTTCAATTTTCAAGACCATCACCCATTTGTAATAGGGGTGAAATCAAGCCCAGCTAGCGAGCAAATAATTTACCGCTTTGATGAAAGTGAAATCAACGCCATGGCTGATCCCGCTGTGGCACTGTACCACTGTACTGCCTCAGTACAGGTTGGGGCGGAAATCTGTGTTGAAATTGCAGTTTCCACAAATCAAACACGGAAAATAACATGCAATGGTGTAGTGAAGGAAGGTATTTCGAACCATTCGAAGGGTATGTGACTTCATCATAAGGAGTGTAATGTTGCACTTCTTCAAACAGCTTTGCTGGTACGTTCCTGCAGTGTGATTTTCGTTTTCAGCAGACGTTCTATCTTGAAAACAAAAAAGAATATGCGGGTGCCACTGATTCTGTTGCAGAATGTTTTTGCCTAGTGTGGACAATATTCAAACTTGCTTTGTTGCTGTGTTGTAGGTGCAGATAGTGGATATAAATGATGCAAAACATTAAATGACGTATTTATCAATTCTTCATTTATTATGATTTCGAGTTTAGTTAAATCAAAGCATGGTACTGAATATTCTCTCGAGTTGACATCTGACGCATTGTTAAAAGTATTAAATTGAAAAACAATAATCTTTTTCCTTTAAATTTCTTTTAAATTTGAAACGTGTATCCGTCCCCTTTGATGAAGACACTACGCAAAAGTTGAAAACACGACTTAACGAATTTGGCTTGAACTTAGTTTTCTCAAGTAGGTGCAATTAATTGGCATCGTTGTTAGGATCCACCTAGCAAGTAGATATATTAGGCAGACCGAGGGTATAAAAAAATTCATGTGTAAGCACTGCAGTAAAAACAAGGAGAACTTTAGCAACTAGGTTCAAAGAACATCTAGCAGAGGTGGCTAAGGCCGTCAAACGTAATGGCAAAGCATTTTCACTTGCCAGCCGCTACCCTATACGGAACTATCAATACACTTTCTCTTCATTTCTATTCGTTCTAGCCTCGCATAGAGATGAGAAGTGATATGCTTCTGACAAATTTCATATAATTTTTGTATTTGACTCAGGAAAGGTTAAGAAACAATGCTTACTGTAGGTAAAAGTGTTTGTATTTAGAAACTAGTATAAATACGGCAAGTGGCGAAGGTCTTTTTTCAGTCGAGTATTATCACGCCACTGAAGAAGTCTGCAAAGTGGAATTAAATGAAAATCACCAATCTTTCTTCTCTAGTTTTAAATTACAGTTTTTGTGCTTTAAAACACGATGTGGCAAATTTTTAGTACTGCCCATCGACTCAAATCCGATGGATGTTTTTGATTTGTCGACTTTTCAATGCCAGTAACATTTACTCAAATTTGAGTGACTCCACTTTTGACGAAAGTGAGTCAAAAACGACTCAAAACTGAGTTGAAACGGCTGGCCGTGCATGTTAAAAATACTTGCTGCCAAAATTCACCATCCACTGTTACTGAAACTCCATGGTCTCCTGAGGACTGTATCGTTTGGCAAACAAGCGTGTGTGAATCATCATGCGTTCCGACCGAGTGGAAACTGATTGGTGCCGACAGTCAAGCCATAGCCGGAAGCTGTTACATTCGCGCATTCCTTGTGGAACAGTGAAAATTTTATGAATGAACTTAAATTCTACTTTCGTCATTTGCTATGTACGTGGGTTGAACTTTGGCACAATTTCAATGGCTGAGAAAGTTGCATTTCGCTTCAACCTGACACGGTTACTAGATCCGACTTCATCCCATTCAATTAGCATCATCTTTACTGGAATGCACCCAGGGCAGGGTGTCCACACCCACCACCGTCATAATTATCATTCGTAATGCAATTCAATTTCCTGGCCTGAAACTGCATCATCGTTTAAGCCGCGCTGCATGTGCTCTTTCGGGTGCTCATGGAACTTGATGAGAATAAATTTCCATCAATTTATTTACTCTTTTCTTTAAAACTCGCCCTTCCTAACGAATGAGTTAAATTTACGAAATCCCTCAAAAATTAATATAATTTCGGATTTTTCATTGAAACACTTCTAACACAACAAAGGAAAACTTCTTGCGTTTGAGAACTTATTTTATCCCAAGCTAGTTCAAATCAACCTTACAATGGCCACCATCCATCTCTCCTCCGGTTAAAGTAGTGAATTTATCAAACTAATTGCTATTTTATTACCGCTGATCTGGAATCTTCGCCCGTAGAGGGGCAAACATGCTCTCTAAAGATGATGACGACGAGCAAAGTGTTTCATTATTGTACTTTTTGTGAAGCATTTTCTCCTATCACAGATGCTAGACTGGTGGTCGCTCGTGCATAAAAGATGAATTTTGAACGGGAGTGACCAGATTTTATCGATCTTATTGATTTTAGCCAGTTTCATCAATCCTCAGTTACTTTTTTCGTGTTGGTTTATCATAAATATTGTTGAATTCCTCGAAAATACGAGTCTTTTAAAACGTTCATTTACGAACACTCCTAAAGTATAGAAACATATTCTACCCTTATTTTCTTCGCAAACTCCAAATGGCAGACTTTTCGCATGTGCGCAGATTTTATTCAAAATCCATAACCCTTTCTCCACCGGTTTTATACCGGCCCAAGTGGATATTATCCTTCCAAATGAAGGTCCCCTCATAGTCAGTAACGTAGCAGCAAGAAGATTTTGGGAAACGTAAAATTAACTGGATTATTTTTCCATCTGCACCAATTCCCCTACTGTATTGCATCCAGTCAGGAGGGTGCTCTCTTCAGGAATCGATTGTCGTAAAATCCACGGCGGAATGCAGCAAATCGTATATTCTATGAAGTGGCAATCAATGTCAACAACCTTATTCGCGTCCTTTAAACATTTTATTTTCACTATACGATGCAATTTTCCACGATTATGAAAAGCAAACACAGTGCAAAATTTCTTAGAAGACGTGAAAGCAACATGGAAGAGCGCACCAAAATTGGAACGCAATAAATTAGCAAATTTTTGTTATATTTTTTATTTTCCGTCGATCTATTTCCTCACATGGTGACAATCACCTACGCCAGGGGGAATCCACCACCTGGACCCTACCTATCGACTCATGAATATGAGTCGGGCCCAACGGAACATAGCCAATAGAAATCATACAAGTATGATAGGTTATATAACATCGATGAACTTTGTTCAATCTTTTTAGTGTACATTATCGGATTGAACAAAATTGCACATTACACTGTACTTTTGACATGATTGACGAACACATTTTGAACGAAACAGGTGCTTTTATGCGTTATATAATGCACATATATGGAATGCTAGTTTGGCACAAATTCCATACCAATTCAAGCCAGACGTCACCTAAATCTGGTCTTATGTTTGAAAGACTGCAAATAATTTCGTTGTTTACGCTTACTTTGCCCTGCAATTGAATGATCAGTGATTGTTTGGAGTACTCCACAGTTCTATATTTAGGGCTTTCTTTTCCTTTCCAAAGCATCGAATCGTGAAGAAACCCATGCAACTCAAAGCAGTCATAATTGGTTGTAGTAACTTGATTGTGACTTAATTCAGCCAAACTGATGTTATTTTAACTGATTTGCTACAACCGCTTATGGTACAGGGCAATTTAACGCATTTCCCACCCTAAAAGACATTCGACTGTATCGGGCAACGAACCCTTGACTTCCGTATTGTAAACTGATACGTTAACCGACTACGCTTGGACACCATAACATGTGGATAGTATGCATGATATATACTACCATCCATTGTATTACGGAAACTAAGTTCGACCGCAATGGGCTCGCTGTTAGACTTGATCAAGTTTTAATAACCACTGATTATCCTTATCATGCCATTGTATGAAGGGCCAAAAAGGGGTTGGGTGAATCGATAGGCAACATCACCTATACGTATCCACAGGGATATAAAGATTCTCCTTCCAACAACAAAATTGAACAATTGGTCACAAGAGCAAGCCATCTAACAAGAGGATTGGGCGGGGAGAAGAGCCCGGCCTCTGTTCACAAACTGTTAGCAATGGGGAGTTGGCATTCCCACTCTCCCCATCCAGAGTGCTTCAATCGGGTGCCCTGATGGTCGCTCCCATTCTCATGAAATATTTATAAAACAGTGTATATATTTATGTTAATGAAAAATACTACAAGCATTCGTATATTATACATGATCTTCATTCGGTTGAACTTGAAATCAAGAAATGTTGTAAATTGTTAATGGATAGAGTTCTGTGGGTCCCCGCATAAGCACGTTTTTGTTCGTTTTCAGCGATAGCAGTAATTCACGAAAACGTGATTTGATGTATCCTGAAAAAGTTTGTTAAATATTTTGAAATTTCACAGAACTAACATTTATACATTTTAATTTACTGTTGCCATGGTCACTATTTGCTGCTTGATGTTGATTTTGAAACAGCAATCCACTTTTAGTTTTGCTGACCCAATAGTTATTGCTCCTGAGTTAGACGTTGCTCCTAAAATAGGGAAAGAAATAGGGATTAAAGACAAATGGCCATAAAAAAACAATAAGTAATGTTTGAAAAATCTATGAAGCAAAATCAATAAAACAATATCATCAAATATAATGATATTATGAGTAATGGCACAATTATGACAAACATTGAATTGTAAAATCAGACACTAACCAAATGGCACACAGCGCTGCACGAATCAGATCAGCTCAGATTTAGTCAAATACCCATTCGCAAACCGGAAATGAAAAAATACATTCAGTAATAAGTGCAAAAGCCTACCAAAGATTCCGTTGACGCTTCTTGTATTCAAGGCACTATATACTACTTAATCAGAAGAGAAGAAGAAAAGATCAAAATAATTATTGGATATATAAGACATAATAATTAAGGGTATATATAACCTATAAGATAAAAATTATAAAAAATTACGCCACAAGAAACTGACTTTTAAAGCCCCACATTAATCTCAATCACTTTCTCTGTATTTTTTTCAGGCACGGGCATTTGATGAACTGTATTTACCGGACCAAAAGGTAGACTTTAATACATTGTGTACTCTTTCGGAAAATCTTTTAAATCTATAATACATTCACGATTTTTTTTACTGACAGATTTTAATTCACTCCGTTACCAACGATTAGCTCCATGCCATCAATTCTGTAAGGAAGCAAAATCATAATTCTGTAAGGAAGCAAATCATAAATGCCTTTATGTAGCCTTATTTTCTGGCAGCTCATGTTGACCTTCTGCACAGAATAAAATGATGAACTTTAATACTCACCTAAGATTCACGTAAAAGTAAACAAATTGTTCATACAACCTTTCACAGGTCAGGTCTGATTTGAGCCATAACTAACGCTCGTGAAACATTGCGTTAATATATGCGAAATCTAACGTTCCAAACAAGTTTGCCGACTTCTCTGCAATCGATTTAGCTGCTTTTGTCCAAGATTTTCGAAATTTTTCTATAGTTATAGCTTGTTGTTTATATTGAGAGAGTTTTCTCTTCACGAGAGCCCAATTCCGCTCGATAGGTCGCAACTCCGGGCAGTTAGCTGGATTCACCTCTTTCGCTACAACATGGACTCCATTCGCTTTATAGCTTTCCAAAATATCTTTGGCGTAGTGACAAGATGCCAAATCATTCCAGAATGGCGATGGAACGTCGTCATGGCTGCGTATGAATGGTAACAATCGCTTCTTCAGGCATTCTTCACGGTATATTTCTTTGTTTACTGTACTGGTAGTGATGAAGCTTTGGCTTGCTCGAATACAGCTGCATATTGCCTGACAAACCAAGTATTTTTTGGGAAACTTGGCCTTTTTCTACATTCCAGGAAGCTGTTTAAATGCCAGCACATAAGTTTCATCGTCCATTATAACGCTGAAAAACTTCGTCAAATACTCGCGATACAATTCTAAGCCGTTACATTCTCTTTATCATAAAAGTTCGGTACAGTTTTCATATTGAACGACTTCATATCTTGTCGGTGCTTGAAAGTATGCACGATAGTTGGGGACATTCTTATTTTTCTAGCCGCAGTACGTACCGAAATATCTGGTCTTTTTTGCAATATTTGCTTCATATTATCAAACGTGTATCGAAAGATTTAAGAACGTTATGAACAGTATTTGCAGGAAAATCATGCTTTTTTTAAGTTTTCTTACTGACAGATCCGGATTTTCATTGCGACCGCACACAATTGCTGTTCGCGCTTGCTCTTCTTTCGACGCCATCTTCGATCTAAAAGCTTGTAGTATCACCAAAAACTGTTTTTTTTTTCACAATGAACAGACAATGAACGTTCATCAGTCTGCGAAATTTTTCAAGCGTTGATGAAGTATTTCTAGAGATGTACGTATTGAGAGGTGTTCAGATTCTGTCGTGAACAAGCCTTATGCCTATATTTTGTATGTGTGGTTGTGATAATTTTGCTTCCATGTATATACGGCAAATTAAAATTTCACGAAGCAATCGTTTTAAGAAATTTATTCTTCCGCGACATCGAACCTCTAGGTATGTTTATTCATTTTTCGTTCGAGGTGTAGTTCACTGGCATTCTTTGCCAAGTAATCTTTCCAGCGAAACTTCTTTCATAGCTTTTAATAGAGAATGTATAGAGTATTTCAAATAAAAGAAGTAGTTTAAAAGTTGCATCGATATAAAAGAACAGAAAATTTGTTAAATTTGTAAAGTCTGGAATTGCAGCGCTTATTTCTACCAGTGAAAATCCTCGTAACATTGTAACTTCGAGTCTTAAGTTACGTTAAGAACTCAATAAATAAATAAATAAATAAATAAATAAAATACTGACACATGCGCCTATTATTCATTTTCGGTTAGTTGTTGTTTTCTTGTTACACGTGTTGAGGCCATTTAGGTGAATTGTAGTGAACCGATTTTGAACCGAAATGGCGATCGCCCTAACGCGATTTTCAAAAGCCTGAAATCTTTTTGTGTTAAGCGTAACTTTATATACAAGACCTTCAAAAGGTAACAGGAGACGTCCTCTGTGGGAAACATGGAAAGGTCCGGTCGTTCACGTTCGTTGCGGACACAGCAAAACATCAAAATCGTTCGTTACGGAAAATAACTGGACATTTCCTACGGATCAGCTCACAGTATTGCACGACATGCTTTTGGATTCAAGGCTTTACACAACCTTAAGGTTCATGACGTTTCCGAACCATCCCAGCAGAAGAGTTTGCATAGAGGGAAGGCTCATTTTTTTCTGAAGAAAAACTGTAAGTCATTGAGCACCCTTACAGCGCACAAAATGATCGGGTCTGGGCAGTAGCTTAGGAAAATATTCCCGCACCGCAAATAAACATAAGGAGTGTATCGAATATAAGCTATCCACATACATTTGCGTTGTACGCATGTACTTGTGATGGTTTTTTATGCTCTGAACACTGCATGCTGTGCGTTTGACTGTCAGCTTTTTTTTGTTTACTTGTTTGTGCCGTTCAAATTCTGCGTTTTCAAAATGTCGCGTATTGAAAAGGAAGTGAAAATTAAGTGTCCAGAACCATGGCTAAGTAAGAAGGGTATTACTATGCGAAAATTGGCGAAGCGGTTTGAAATTCATCATACGAGTGTTAAAACCATCAATAATAAGTTTGGGGAACACTATTCTTTGGATGAGCTACCAGGAAGAGGCAGAAAACCCGGTTTTTACAACCCGAAACTGGAGCAGAAAGTGGTATCTCTAATCATGAAGAACAAATCAATGACAATACATGATTTGGCAAAAAATGCAGGAACGAGTGTCGGAATGATCAAGCTTATCAAGAGGCGAAACCACCTGAAGACCTACAAGAAGCAGAAAATCTCGAAATAAAGTGCAGAACTGAAGAAGCGAGCAGCAACAAGGGCCCGGAAATATTCGCGTCTTTTGCAGCGTCCGAATGCATGCGTTTTGATGGACGATGAGACCTATGTAAAAGAGGACTCAAAAACCCTTCCAGGTCCACAATACTTTACTGCCGTCGTTGGGGAGGATGTGAGCGATGCGGACAGGTCGATTTAAGTGGAGAAATTCAGTCGAAAGGTACTGGTATGGCAAGCAATATGTTCCTGTGGTTTGAAGTCAACCATTTTTTACACTACCGGAACTATAAATGCGGAAATCTATCGATCTGAGTGTCTCCAGAAGAGATTGTTCCCTTTATATAAGAAGCATAGTACACCTCCACTGTTTTGGCCGGATTTAGTGTTGGCTCACTATGCCAAAACCACTCTCAATCGGCTTGCGGAAAAGGGTATAGATTTCGTTGAGAAAAATATCAATCCACCAAATTGCCCTCATCTTCGACCCATCGAATGTTACTGGGCAATCGTGAAGAGGGTCTTCAAGAAGACTGGTAAGACAGCTGGGAACATGCAGGAGTTCAAATAAAATTGGGCTCAAGCGTCCAGAAAATGCGATGCAACACTTGTCCGGAATTTGATGAAGAGCATTCGATCCAAAGTTCGAAAATTCGTGAAGGAATAACTTAAATTTCATCCGGTCTTCATTATGTTCAAGTTCAACCTCGTACAATAAAGGATCAATTTTTTGTATGAATAAAATATCGGTTTTCAACATAATTTGAAAGAAAGTTTGTGGATAGCTTATTTTTGATACACTCCTTACCTCGATTTCAAAGTGCAGCCTCAGTGATGGTTTGGGGCGCAATTTGCAAGCGAGGTAAATTACCATTGATTTTCATCGATAAATGGGTGAAAATTAAAGCCGTGTAAAAAAATTGTTGCTCCCAACCTAGGACATCAAGCTCGCATGGCAGATATTGTTCTGGCCAGGTGTAGGAATATTTTGTATTTCCTGACGAAGAATGCATGGCCTCCCAGCTCTCCGGATCTGAATCCATTGGATTCCTTTTGGTCCTACATGCTGTTCAATCTGAAGGACTACAAAATCTCAAATATGGACCACTTCAAGGTAGTTATCCAGAACATTTTTCAGGATATGCCCATAGAATCAATGAGTGCTGCTTGTGACAGTTTCGAAAAACGTTTCAGGTTGGTAAATAAAGTAGAAGAAGAAGAAGTGATTTCGAAACATTTGCTGTTGTTTATCTACATAAAGAGTACTTTCCATAATTTATATCAAGAAACTCAAAACACAACGTCTGCGCTATTTCAATGTATTTTGAAAATGAATCCAATTTCAACGATCACGGTGTAATTGAGAGTAGAAAAACAAGTGTGACGCTTATAGATCATTACGTTAGCAAAATATGTTAGGCAGTATGCCTCAGTATTAAATCGATTTCATGCAATGTAAAGTTCATAGTATTTAAATTTGTTAAACTAGAAATTAAAGCAAAGGAATCGCAAGCCTGAAGTTGTTTGGAAACAAAACAGCTTTGGTAAAAAATATAACCATCAGAATAGTTAAAGCATTTCAAACTTTACTGGTGTCATCCCTAGGTATCAGGATTAGGTGGTACGGCAAGTACAGTTTGTACAGAAAAAAAAGATAAATTTTAACCGACTCGTAAAATTTCCCGAGCCAAAGACCAAAGCAAGCATGAACAATGATTTTTTAAATAACTGACCTGAATTTTCATGAAGTATCCAATGAATTTATGCAATAACTAGCATTCCATTTATGAGTATTAGATAGCGTAGAAAATAAGGTGTTTTTTTAAGCTATATAGGTTATCAGAAATCTGCATTTACAATTTAGGCGGGAGTCATGGCAACGTGGAATAAGTTTTGAATACTTGTGATGGCGTTATGAATATAGTTTTGAGTTCTGGCCCATCCAGAAACAATACATACTGAAAAGGTTTTGGGAGAATACATATTGTTTCTGTTTATTTTGTTATCCAGTTGAGGTCAAAATGAAGGATTGAAAGATTTTCAAAGGGACTTTCTTTTCTGACTTCACCCACCTACACCTAGTTTTTCAATTAACTTCGAAATGCAAGATATATTTATCATTGCAAACAGATACATCAACTGTTTCATATTCCCACCAGCTGCTGTCACGCTTGTTGAAGTTGCCAGCCGCGCAGCAACGTTGAAATCGAAAACAACGCAGATGACAGCAACAACGAGATTAGATAACCATCTCCGGATTTTTCTTCGGCATCAATATTGAATTTCATTTTCTCGCAAGTCCTCGAAATAAAAGAAAACATCTTTCTCCAACAAACTTGCTGTCAGAGCACTGTTGGAGTGTGCTTGTGCTAGCTGACATGGAATTAAGTTTATCTTTTGGGGGGAGGGAATAAGGTCCAATAATTCCCATTCAGCTTCTTACTCGCACAGATGCTGTGTCGCAGAATATCAAAAATTGTCGACGTTCTTGTTTCCACCGTCAGGTATGACTGAATCAAAGTGACTGAAAAGTGAATCTTTCTTGCACTATAATATTATTAAAAGGTCAATTGACTTAGAATATGCATTTCTGGATGAGCTTATTTATTCCTCGTTGATTGGGAAGCAAAATATAAGCTCTTATGAAACATACAATATTCAGTCTCCTGTCGCAACCAAGGACATAGGCTCAAGTAATAGGGAATTTGATCCATTATGACAGCATTTTCAGGCTCATCTTAAAACCACCTTACATGTTTATCCGCATTGAGTGGACCCGTGCCGAACGGGATTAATTACAACGAGCAATTTGAGGGACGTGACTGTCATACATAGACGACGTTCTCGTTTAGTTATTGCATCATAAAGGAATGACCAAATTTTGGTAGGCTTGGGATGAAAGAAAGAAATCGAGTTAATCGGACACGACCTTCGCCGGAGAGTGCTTCCCTATTGGCCTACAACACGAGTGACTGCCAAACTCGATTTATTGGTTTCTGGAATGAAGACCAATAAAATAAATTGGGTCTTCTGTGGTAATAGGTAGAAGTGTGTTGAAGTTGAGGTCAGTTCGAGCTCTTGTGTTCACAAGTAGTAAAAGATCTGATGGGATTCCCTGCGGAGATTACATAAAGCTTAAGAGGTACGATAACAAAGCTAGCGTCTCACAGTCTGGGGTAGAATGTGTGTTTACGACTGATTGATTTGAATTCATAGATTATTAAAGTACTTCTCCGCTAACAGAGTCGATGCAGGCGCAGCTACAAAGCAACACCATGCTTTTTAAGTGGCTGGATTCGAATCACGACCAGACCAAGGAATTTTGAGTTTGTAGAATTTCACAACTTCTTGGGTGAATTGTACTATACTATTGTTAACTGTGAATTTAGTGAGTTTGGTTGAACTGTGTTTTGAAATTGATCCTCAAACCTTCCAATCTCCAAATAATGAAAACTGACAAGCATTAGCGTGAAGTAATAACGGACACGCTTCCAACACCTCGTAATTGCAGGCTACCCGATGCCCACCACATTCTGCACGTCAGCAGCTCCGCCTCGAAAGTCTGAAAAAGGAAATGCACATTCCCTAAACTGTCCGTCGTCACCAATTACGTTCTTCAACAACAACTCCAGCACGGCATCTCCTGCTGGGCGTTGATGTTCAGTTGCAAAACCAATGTTAATAGGCGTAAAAAATCATTCAACATGCGTTGTTTGTACCGCTGTCCGTTAGGCTTGTCGACTGACTCAAATGCACCACTCATTATCGCCAGTAGCAACACCCGAATGGGCCAGTGAATTCATTACATTTTATTTCCTCACAGTATTCATTCATTGTGTGGCACACGTCTCGCAGTCTTGTGCCTACATATATAGCAAAGGAACAAAAGGTGGAAGAGAACTATAAACGGGACGGACGGGACCTCCGGCACTGGAACAAAGGCGCGTAAAACTGCCGAGGCAGATGGTACCTACTCGAATGAAAATGTTGTTGTGAATTGCTGACACTGAATGGGGATTGACCTTCAAGCGCAACCAAACCATGCAAAAGTGAATACAAATGCTCCAGCAAACAGCTGATGTAAACAAAAACCTGGTCAATTACAACGGGTACTTACTGGACGGTGACGAACTAAGAAGACGAGTCGAATCAGACGCATCTGCCCCAGGTTAGGCCGAGATGAATGAGATACCTTATGAGGTGGGAACACGAAAGAGAGAGTTGGTAATTAGAGATTGTGGTATTGAACTTATTGAAGATCGTATGACGGATCGGACTCAAATGATACCGATCGTATGTATTCGAGTGAAAACTGTAAAATCCCTGATGCTTGTGACAGCGACAGTGATAGCAATTTATCATCATGAGTTCTTTGGAAACTGTAGTATCTGGAAGCTGTCCAAGGCAATAAAATCTACCATAACAGACGGGTGTGTCTTCCATGCACCAATAAATTCGTTTTCACTCGGGAGTGGTGATTGAAAGTACAACAAAGACTTTCTGTTTTCACAATTTGAAATGTGACACATGTGACAAACATTTCCTTCTTTGGATGGTTGGGAAATTAGGGAGCAGTTTTTTAACTGATTTTTGTTAGCACACGCAAAAATGTGTAACGAAAATCGATTTTAAACGTCGCGAGTAGAGGTGGGTTTAGGCATTGTGAATTTTAACAAATCATGGATTTTTTGACGTGATGTACTTAGGGGCTGTTCATAAACCACCAAAAAGTCTACGTTTGTCTACGATAGAGGAGAGGGCATATACCAAAAGTCTACGTAGACCTCTTTTTTCTCAACAAAACGGATAGACCTTGCGTATTATCTTCGTGCCAACTCGATCATTTTCGGAATCCATTTCTGAGCCAAGTTAGCCCGAGCCCTCATGGCTTGAATTAAATTTTAGTATTTGTATTGCCAAAGTACGTTTTATTGCAATTGTAAACCAATCTGAGTCATTTTCCTTCTTCGCGTCATTGAATCAGAGAAGAGTCCTCATTTGGCCACCATATTTAATGATAGACTTTATCATTTTCCAAAGCAAACGACTCTAAAACTACTGTGATTCCGTGATGAACGTTGTTTACTAATGTATGCTGCACTGCACACAGTTTTTGAGCCCTGAACTTTGAAAAAAAATGAGGCAATACATCAAATCAGTATAATATGACAGCTAATTAAAGAATGAAGCATAACATCCGTTCACACTACAACCTATATAATGTGATATAGACTATCTTCATACAAGCATCTATACATCTAAAGACTGTCATCGTTAAATTTCGGACACAAAAATAAGAGTACCAAAAAAAAATTTACACATTATTTAAAAAAAAAACGATTCTTTATTTCACAATAAGAGATTTATACCCGAATAAAAATAACCATACAATCAAAATACAATAATATAAAATAACATTAAAATCTATTTCGGACCATGAATCTCATTGTTCATGAATCAGATAAATTAAAAATGCATATTGTCATTACAACAGATCTACAATTCACCCCATATGCTAGGATTTTCATCAATTGTGAAGCAACACAATTAATAGTAATGATTTTTTCGATAGTTAAGATACAACAACCCCCCCTTTCTAATGTCGATGGCTCAATTAACATAAGATTCTATTGTGGTAACAATAACTCCTATTGTTATCTTATCGTTGTGAACCATACTTATAATCGTTCATACTAGAGATTCTATTGTATGGTTACAATATATTCAATTGTAAATCTTTGAGAGATTTTCAATCCGTTTACTATGTACATTAGAAACAGATGATTAAGATGTAAATTCTTCTTTTTGGTAAATTCTTGTACTTTCTGTGGTACACCCACCATCAGGTTTCGTACGGTATCCTCAGATACGCACACCGTGACGTTTCTCCACCTTCTCTTGAAATCATCAGTACCATTTGCTTTCTTCTTAGTTTCGAAGAGTTTCCGCTTATCTGATGCCCAGTACTTCTCTATTGGGCAAAGTTTTGGACAGTTTTGTGGATTGGCTGTTTTTGGCACGTATTTGACCTCTTGTACCTTATATCATTTCAGGATGGATTTCGCATACTGGCCAAATCAGGCCAAAAAAAACTGGAGAGTGTTGGTTTCTGATAAACGGTAACAACCGCTTTTGCAGACATTCTTTTTCGTACACATCCTTATTGATAGTGCCGGTAGAGACGACACTATTAGATTTTCAACCACAACTTCATATGGACTGCCAAATCAAATACTTCTTTGAGAATTTGAACACCTTATTTGTCCGAAAATGCTTGGCAACGGCGTTCCTTTGCATTGCGATATAAAAAGTCAGACCCTGAAGTCTTCGAGTACATATGTTTCGTAGACCATTTTGAGACAAGAAAATGTTTGCAAAAAACTGTTGTCAAGCACCATAGCACGACTTTTTGCAATGAAATTTTGCATTTCATCACAGTTGGGTACCTTTTCCACTTGGAACGGCTTCAGTCCTTACCCCTGCTTCATTTTTTGTACGTATGCTTTTCATTTCCCCGCCACATTTCGCACAGAGAAATTGGGATTATTCTCAGTAATGACTACCACCTTTTCGTTCATTTATCGGGTGCATACTTTTCGATTCGTTTCACTTCCAACCTTCCGATTCACAGTCAAGCGCTGGCCAAATGATTTACTAACATGGTACTTTTCGGTAGTTTTAGTTTCTTGGCAAGATCGCGTACCGATAAATTCGGATTTTGCCGTCGTTCGTACAGAATGCGTGTCTACTTGATTCGACGCCATTTTACTGAATGTAACAAGAATGTAAACATGTACCACGAAATAAAGTGACAAGTTTCAGCTGTCATATAAGTGAAACGTTCCAGCGATCCATGAAATAATACAAAATCTCCAAAAAAATAAAAGTATCTGAAATTAACGTTAACAGGCTTAAGTTTTAACCAAAAATAATTTGCGTGGCATTTGGTATCAGGGTCACGTAATGTTGGTAGCAATGTGAACGGATTTTAATGCTACACGCTGAAATTGTTGTCTTTAATTATCTTTTCGAGAGCAAAAAGGGACACTACCAAAATGTCATGTAAATTTCTGTCTCCTGAGACATGCAAGCGTCCTGTAGCTCATAAGAATGAGTTGAAAGAGATGAGAAAATAGATTCAATCAATCACATCTTTCGTCGAATTCCGTATGTGTCAGTGCCAGAGACGTAATTTTACACGAAAGCTTTTGTTACGTTCCCCGACTTTATACAAACATGAATTACGTCTCGTGTAAATTTCACAATTTCTAAGTGTGAAGAGACAGTATTTTGAGCTTGTTGGGTGTGCTTCTCTATTCGTTTTTTACAACATCGATAGATCGAATGCATGGTACCAAATCAATAGTAAGTTTATGATGTCAACCATTGAGTATTTTCATTTATACGTGAATGTTATGATATTTGATAGTTGACTTGCTCCCATTTGACAAACATTTAGTAGAGGGTTTCAGTTATATGCGGTTGTGATATAGGAAAGGCTTGTAAGATGGAACACGATCCGTTTTTTGCTCGTAACATGTATAATTTTTATTTTTTCGTGGATTTTTCGAAAGAGGAACTAAAAGGCTCCAAGTTTGCCCACGGAACTGATTATTTATAGTAATAAAAAAAAATTATTGTTAATTTTCGAAATTCATCGCAAATTGCATTGTTGTATTTTTATATTTCATTTTATTATTGATTCCATGGCATTTTTAAACATTAAAAATGTCATTCATATGTTTTGTACGACCTACCCCGCAGTGGGATGTTAGGCAAAAATGGACGTCTTTGGTTCGAGTACCACTGTACACATGCCCTTTTCGCTCATTTTCCTAACATAAAAACATCTGTTCTATTTCCAACCTGCCGCACACTGACGGAACTTTCAACACTTTCTCTTCATATCTTTCATTCTAGCCAAAACCATTAATGTTCACTCATGGTGATGAGCGAACCTCTTCTTCTACATCAACTTTACAGTTAGCCGGGACTTTGATCATAGGCGAAAAAAGAAGCTCTTCAAATTAGACTTCACGATTGGGCAAAGCTGGGGCACGTTGGGAGGATGAGCATGCTTGAACAACTTTAGCGCTCGCTTAGAGTAGTGGGCCGACGTTAGATCCGGCCAAAACACCATGTCGTCATCCTGTGGTACTTTTTGTTTAAGGTGGTAACTTCTGGGAGGTACTTCATACTGTTGATCTCACCGTTCACTGCCAGCACCGACAAAAAAAGAAGGGACTTGACATCCCCTGATCACTTCAGTCTTCCGTTAGATCTTCTGTTAAATCCTACGCTCGCTTAAAACGGTAGGACTGCCGGAACCATCCTTCCGCTCGATGGGCTCTCCCTTCTCCAGAAGTACCAGCATCTTGTAGATGTTTCTGCGATCGTAACCGGCCGCACAAAGTTGGCCACAATGGCTGACTTATAGGCCCGGATGAAGCAGGCGGTACGAACGAAGTTGTTGACTGTTCTCGCCATCACTGCCGTAAAAAAAACTGATGGAGCTGTCAAATTTTCACAGCATATATTGACTACTGGCCGGTGAACCGACCACTAGGTGGCAGAGTAATCACAAGATAAATCGGAACATATCAGCGCCAACATTAGATTAGGACGAATCTGTTTTTGTAAACAATGGCTTTCGTAGTTGTTTTCTCTTGAACAAAAGGTCACAAATACAAATTTATCACTCTTTAACTCCCTAGCTCCCCTTTATCTCTATCCGCTGATATATTCAATTTGAAGGAATTGTATAGAGCTTCCAATAAATTAGCAGACAAAGTGTTTGTTTACAAAAGCAGATTCGCCCTAATCAAATGTTGGCGCTGATATAGTCGCTTGTTTAGCATTAGGTTCATTGTTCAAGTACAAATACGATGACGAAAACAAGTTGCACGTCAGCATACTCAGGGTAAACAAAGCGACAAGGGGAGGCCCGATGTAATTTTATGTGCATCATTGTAATAGCTCTAAATGTTTTGTAGTAGTTCATTTGCTGGATGCTTTACATATTGTAATCATTACAAACATTTGAAATCATTTGTATTGAGTCTTTGTGAAGCTATATGGGTATTATTGGAATATCAAGGTTATTTTGATTCAAAATGCTGAAGTAAGTCACCCATATTTCTGGAATGCTGCTACATGACTGCTAAATGGCACCCCAATGGATGTGGGCTCAATCCCAGCAAAGGTCAACGAGATTTTTCTGGGGTGAAAAAAAAACCTGGTCATGTCTTCGGAAAGGAAGTAAAGCCGTGGGTCATGTGTTGATGAATTTGATATGTAGGATGGAGGTACCTTCCTCCGGTGATTAATCGGCATATGACTAAAAGCCACCTTAATATAAAAAGAAGAAGAAGAAACAGTCATGAAAAATCCGTTACAAACGCTGAACAATGTGACATAAAATTTGTTCGTATACACATTTGAGTTAAAAAAATACTGATTTTCGAATGATTTTGAGTAGACACGGTATTTGCTTAGTTTGATTCCAAAATGTGATTCCATATAGTTGTGTTTAAAAACATGTTCGGGTTGCTGAACCAACAATGGTTATCTGGTCAATTTCCATAGTGCATAACTGAAACGCACCTTCGTATGAACATTTAGGCATAACTGGTACATTTAGACTATTGTATGTTTTGCTGGGGTCCTCTCTTAGCTCAGTCGGTAACGGTGCAGATACAAAGCAATACAGTGCTGAAGGTGACTGGGCTCGATTCGCAGTCTGGTCTAGGAATTTTCCGTTAACGCCTCCCTGGACATAGAGTATGATTGTACTTGCCACACAATTATACTAATGCAAAAATAATACCTGGCATCGAAGATCACTAAATTGAGAGAAAGCAATAAGTGTATGTGAAAGCAATAAACTTAAAGTGCAATAAGAAGAAGATGTTTTTCTGAGACACGTAGAAGCACACATCTGCTCAAACACTCATTGTTCTTCTTCTTCAGACTCAAACACCCATTGTTATTCTTACACCTTTTGCATTTGTATTGTGAAACCCAGTTTCATTTGAGTTTTTCCGAAATTCAACAGCGCATAATCAGCATATGTCCAAATTCATCTAGTATGTTTGCAGTTCTAAAACCTTTATGACAGATTTTAAACGCGGAGCATGCTATTTATAAAACTTATTTGGATTTTAGAATGGATCGCAATCATCAGGTATTCTGAGAAGGATTACTGGATCTGCACTGCTATTCAAACAATCGCAGGTAGAAGTATCGCAAGTGAAATTTTCCAATTAAACCATTGGAGGTCAGTTACAGTTCCAAAGCACACACGAACCAACACTTAGATCAAGATCGGTGACTCATAACTTATCAACTTGTTTCAGTCTTTAACTAGTTTTCGTCTTTATTGAACCTTTCTTCTCTGATCCATTTTTTTTATCACCACTACCAGCCATCCTTCTTTGGTGACTTTTTCTCAGCACAATTTGAATCAACACAGCAATCCCCAAAATTGGCAGCAGACAGATTCCTACGATGCACAAAGCCACGTCCACCAGATGCCGTTCCCAGAAGGTTAAATTCAGAGCTCCAGAGCGGAGCTTCGGTACACCTCCGTCGTTCTTCAGAACATACTCAATATAGTAGATCGCTTTGTCTATCGGTTTCATCGGCTGCTCTCGAAACTGACTAGACACTTTAAGAGCTTTTTCTCGGAACCTGTTGGTAAAAAACAAATAATATAGCGAATATTGAACATTTCAGCAATTATAACTTACGAAGAATTTTCCAGGATTCGTTTGATCGACTCCAGCACAATCTCTTGCGTTATGTTTTGGTAATCTAATTTCAGACCATACCCGGACGCAACTGCTCTGTCAACCAGAATCTCCTGTTCTCCTGACAGCGGTAAACCGAGGATTGGTTTCCCATACTGTACCGATTCCATCATTCCCATCAATCCACCATGTGTAATGTGCAGTCTAACATTTGGGTGCGCTAGTAATTGCTGTTGAGGCATCCAAGGTCCGATGATCACGTTGGAAGTTTGATTCTCCAACGTCGCGTTTTCCCACTTCCAGATAATCAGAGTACCAGAAAGCTGGGCAAATGCTCCCGTAAAAGCTTTCCGGACATTTTCCGGAAGATCGATTGACTTGGTATTTCCTCCCATGCTAAAGTAGATTACACCATTCTTAGCCGCTTCGACCCAATTGATGACATCCTAAAAATTTTTTATAATCAAATACAAGCTAAACGAAGGCTTACTGAAAAAAATTACCTCTGATAACCCATTAACTTCAAACTTCCTCAGATGAAGACCACCAATTTCAATCATGTTCGGAACGACTGGTCGAGGGTAGTTTATCAATGGATGAGAGTTAATCAAAACCAGACTGACATTATGGATTACATCCAACAAAGGAGGTGCGTTTTTCTTAGAGAAATAGCGCTGATATACAGCTTCCTGCGAAGGTAGATACAGGTACTTGTAGCTGAACTGTTCCGAAATTGAAACAAGTGTGTTCCATAGCCTTTGGTCGAAAGACATATGGTCCGAGTAACCTAGGGAGCTGATTGGGTTGTACGCAGGATTATGAGGATTGGCAACCATCTCATTGATAAATTTATTTGTTGAAGTTGAGCTGTAGACGATTGCTGGTACTCCATAGTGATTGGCTAAGCTGAACAGAGAAAAATAGTTAACTACCAAGTATGAATGTTAAACTTCATCGGACCATACCCTAGCAAACTGTCGGAGAGCACCTGATCGAGAATCAACAAGTCAAATGAAGCATCCGACTGCATAAGTTCCTGAACCTTCGGATGTCCCAAGGTGTAATCGGCCATTGCTGCCGTACCGTAGATCAGGTTACTGTTCCCATAAAAACTCGATTTGTCCCACTTGGTAAAGATGTTTGTGTTCATACCGTAATCTGTCGATTGAAGTAAGTGGCAAGCAAGGCGGCGGTCATTAAAAGCATTACGTTAAGTAATCACAATAAATCCTGATAAGAACTACTCCACACTCTCACTAAGGATGTTTACGAAAACGTACCTTCTAGATGAGCAAACATTCCGGTTAGTTTGATTTGCTTGATGTTTTTGCTGTCATATTGAATTTCGAACGGGCTTATCACTGTTATCTACGAGAAAGTGAAGAAGAGTGATTTCTTGCATTACTCAACCTAACTTACACTTACCTCATGGCCTCTCGAAGCAAGCTGTTCAAATAGAACCTGTCCGAAGATGTAGTTTGTTTTACTGGTGCTCGGAAATACCGCCAATATTTTAGATGCTTCGATAATTGCCCCTCCGAGGATTAGTAACATAATAGATGTGCTGATTATTAGCGTCCTCATTTTGTCTTAAATGAAACTCTCTCCCATGAACGAATAATTAAGACTAAAGCTGTCCGGGGGCAACTGGATTGGAACTTTAGTTTTGCCATTGCCTTTAGGGAACTGATAAGAGACTCCACATTGCTGATAACTTCGTTGCACCGATAAAGTATCGCAACATGGGAACAAATATTGACGGGCCACGTTTAAATTCGATACTGGAGTACGTAATCTGACGTGTCGATGAGGTTGGGAGCTACGCGATGACATTTGACGATCAGTACTGAATTACATAGTAAACCAGTGTCAAGTGGGGTCGTTTTGAAAAACCAAAATATGGTAGAGAAGTTTCTAGCACATTTCTTGAAATCTATGAAGTATAAGCTCTTGCAAGTAGTTGTTTCATTTGATCATGTGCATCTCTTGATTCTTTTTTTCATGGTATTTCCCTCTGAAAATCTCACATTTATATTTAAGAAAACTGTTGAACTTACTTTTAAGCGACGTCTTAAAGGCATGAAAACTCAGATTTTATTTCTCATAGAAACCGACTGGATAATTAAAAAAAAAACTCAAGCCTGATCATGTAATATATTGGAAATCATCAAGTGTTTTCAATATCAAATAACGAAAGTCGCAACTGATATCAAGTGGATTAAAAATTCGTCCATGAGGTTATAAATCTAATCTCAACTAAAGTCGCCAATTCTTGAAAGCGTACTAAAGGTTTTATTAAATCAATCATATATCTGGTCGAATGGCCAAGACTTCTGCACCGCATGTGCCACAGAGATGATTCTAAGATTTGGAGGGATTTCAGTATGGATATCTGAGATAATTTCACGGTTTGGGATCGAGAAGATGGAAAAAGCGTGGAACTCCCCTACCAAACGCATTAAGATAAAATTATTAATTGTATTGCAGTATATATATTTTGTCGTTGGAAGGATATTAGAACGAAAACAAGAATAAAAGTGAAAACAAAAATAAAATAAAAAGTGCGTGACTAAATGCACAAGAAATTAAACTCATGGCCATCGAGGATAAATTCCCGAAACATTTAAAGGCGTGCATCTCAGCACGAGGCGGCCATTTTGAAATGAACAAATAAAACTTGTAATTTGCAAACAAACAACACATATTGATTTTTTAATTCAACAATAAAAGATAGTTTTAACACCATTTTGTTGTACGGATAACATTCGAACACCCTGTATGACCAGGAACTGATGAAGTCTCAAGGATGTCTGCTCCCGTCCGATGAAACTTACTTCAACAAAAATTTCGGACAGCTTCTTGCTAAAAACAAATTCTTAGTCATGGTACGAGGAGATGTCTCAGTCAGGTTTATGTTCGCGTTCTAATCTAATCTAATCTAATGTAATCTCACACTAACGCAACGAATTCTTGAAAGCATCCTGGAAAATGATGGTTTCTTGAATACATCATTTTTCTTGTCATCGGCCAGGCTAACTGCGTAGCATGTGCCGCAGAGAGGATTCCAAGAAATAGAGCGATTTCAGAAAGATCTAAAATCGTTCTACTACTTCGAATCAAGGGAAGGAAGAAAGCGTGGACATTAGGCTGATGCAAATTTCGAAATGTTTGCTCCCCTAAGCTTAATCGACGCCAATTTGAGATAGTCCCCAAAACATTTGAACACATTTGGTTTTAATTTGGCTTTGCACACGCTATTCAAAGTTTGTATGGGAATTAGTATGAAGAATCCAAACTTACATTTCCAGATCCGTAACATCTTGATATTTTGTCCTTAAACCATATCTAATATAGATTCATATAGTGTAAGTTGTCAACTATCAAAATGCCGAAGATACCTGACATGTAAATTGTATACAAAAATAGTTATTGAACAAATAGACTAGTGGACATACCGTACCACACGCTTCCATGTAGAGTTATAATTTGTACTTTATCGTTGGGAGCATAGATGCTAGAGAGATTAGTTTATGCTCCTTTTGCCTGTGGGTGAACTTTTGGCATTTGAACCAAAAGCCAGGCAATAATTGCCTAGGTTATAGCGCCTTATCTCGTTCACTGAAATTTCTAAAGTGATGTAATGAAAGAAAGTTTATAACCGGGCAGCCTACCAGAATAGCAAAGAAAATTTAAGCAAATAGTAAGCCGAAATAAACTTTATATGATAATGATTACTCCACAAAAAGAGAAGAAAAAGACAATTTGAATTCTCCGATAACTCTTGATTCCTACAAGGCCCATGAATAACTTTTTGCATCTGCAACAGAAACTGAAGGATCAAAAACAATTTAGGTTTTTCTGAGGCGAAAAAATCTTGGTCACGTCTTCCTTCGGAAGGGAAGTAAAGCCGGTTGTCCCAGTTCATAGTCATGAGTCGTTAGGTAGGGTCCAGGTGGTGGAGTCGTCTCCCTGGCGTCGGTGATTGTCACCATGTAAGGAAATAGGCCGACGGAAAATAAATAATTAAAAAAAAAAAAAATTTCAGCTTTTCAATCATCAAACTTGTCTGTAAAATTCCAGCAGAATCCATCCACGATCCCCTCCGAAAAACGTCAAAAATCTCCTCAAAACCATAACGTGGGTAAGAGGGGGTAAAACTTACGAGGATGCACAGATGTGAAGCTGAAAATAGCATAAAAAAATACTGCGAATTTTCAGCATAAAAAAATACAACACAAAAAGACTACAACAATTATATCTGAACAGTCCGCATGTCTGTATACTATGGATCTGCTGCAATTGTAGAAGAACCAGCATTATCATTGCCACGAAGGAAAAAAATAACCCAAAACTATTATACAATACCTGGGAGATCCATGGGTGATCCGATACTACACACTGTATAAAGAATATTTTCATTTTTCGTGGTAGGATAAGATTTCAGCATGCCTTACCGGGGTTGCGCTTCCTACAATTGCGTTGGTGAGACTGCCTCCTTAGATATAACTGACGCGTTACAGCGTTTCTTACTCAACCGCTGGATGCCAAGACAGACGCTCTTTTCGCCGTACTTCCTTGGTGGACAGACGCTCGGCACGCACCTACTCAATCTAGCTGAAGCCAGAGGGACAACAGTGCCCAGGCTGCACTACCAGCTAAGTACGCAATCCTTAGCTGACGGTCTTTGTCATGTAATTTCTAAGTGTGTACAAAACCATAAACGGTTTCGTCTGAAGATATAAAAATCTTTATATCTTATGCAGAAACTATCAACAGATTGGTGGTGCGCCTATATATAGAAATGAAGAATTTCACTCCAGAAGATTCTTGGATAACCTAGAACATATTATTCTTTTTAATTGTTTCAACTTACATATTCGACCTCCATGGCTTAACCTTCCTTGTGCATTGGGGTCGTTTTTGACCAATCAACATCTCAAAAAAGCTCAAATGTCAAAACGGGATAAACTAGAGACCTAATTTTTTTTTTGACGTTTCCTTACTGATATGAACAAACATATTTTGTGCAGTTACAGCTTTCAGCGACTTCTAGAAGTGACACTACAAATGACCCAAGACATTGACCCGCTCCCAAAACTTTATTTAAAGGTATGAATTCTGCAAATGACATAATGGCTGGTTTTTTATAAACTGGCCATTCTGGGTACATAGGAACCCAGAACTGGTTCCGATATACATCAGAAAAGGACAATCTTGAAACTTCATATATTTGTACCGTTCGACGGCTCAAAATACATGATTTCGAATACTGATCTTCAAAAACATCATGCCATAGACCAACCAGAGGATTGGGTCACATGCGGATAGTCTGGAGCTGGTTCCGGTAGGGCCCAAAGAGGACAATTTTGTAACCCAAAGTATTTGTACCGTTTGACCGGTCAAAATTCATGGTTTTGAATACTGATATCCATTATGTTATAGACCAACCAAGAGTTTAGATTTTGTTCGGATATCCTCAAACCTGTTCCAATAGAGGACAAAATTCATGCTCTTGAATACTGAAAATTTTATGCCATAGAAAAACCAGAGAATTTGTCCACAATCAAATACTTTTTTATCTTGATCTTTTGCTATTTGAATCAAATTGACAATTTTTATTTTGAAAAAGATAATCTGTTTCAAAAGAAAGTTGAAAAAATCCATGGTAGGTATATTACGCCTGAGTAACTGACGCCGCTAGCCACACGGCCGAGCTGAAGTTATTTGAACTTGAGTTGAACAGGCACAAACAGAAGAAGCACGATCACAACTTCATAACGATTCGTAAGTCAAGCAGCAACTTTCAAACACTTTTTTTAAGTGACAGTTTCACACCGAAATTATGACTATTAAGTTTTACTTTACTTAATGTAACAATTAGTTGTACTGTTCATCGAAAAGTAAAACCGTTTATAGTTGGCTTGATTGTGAACATAAAATCAAAAGCTACAAGTGAAAAGGTCATACACGCATATTGTAAACAAAACGTTGGAAATCATTTTCTCAACTGAAATTAGCTAACGCTAATCAAGATCCTTAATAGTGAAACTTTCCGCTTCTCTACGCGTGGGTGTCTTTCGGTTTGCGAGAAAATTGTATCTTAAGATATGTTTACAAAAGATGCTCTGACATTTTGACTGGAGTTGGTTGGCCTTCGGGTTTTCAGACCGGATTTGGCTATTTAAAAAAATGGGGTTCTAGTTTCAGTTCGATAGAAAACATTGCATTTGATATGACTTTTACATTTTGTATTTACATAATTGCTGAAAATCTTTGTCATTAGTAGGTGGCATGATTTTCGAATGTGGCCAAATCCATTGGTAGATTTTTGCCACGATGTTTTTGGACATCAGTATTCAAAACCATGAATTTTGAGCCGTCAAACGGTACAAATACTTGAGGCTCCAAAATTGCCCTCTTTGGGTCTAACCGGAGCCGGTTCTAGAGTATCCGGATGTGGCCAAATCCTCTGATTGGCCTATGGCATGATGTTTATGAATATCATTGTTGAAAACCATGAATTTTGATCCATTGAACGGTACAAATACTTGAGTTTTCAAAATTGCCTTCTTTGCACTCTACCGGAATCGGTTTCAGAGTATCCGGATATGGCCAAATACTTCGGTTGGTCTATGGCATTAAGTCGTGAGGTTTGAGCCGTCGACCGGTACAAATATATGAGGTTGTCTTCCAAAATTGTCCTCTTCGGATGCATACCGGAACCAGTTCTGGGTTCCTTTGTACCCAAAATGGACAGGCATGTCGTTTGCAGTTACTATCGTTTGCAAATCATACCTTTCATTTGAGACCAAAATATGAAAATCGGTTTAAAAAGCAAAGTCTTGGGGCATATCTGACACTGAATGCACGATGTTTAACTTTTTCCAAATGCATTAGGAAGGTTAATATCATATCCATAAACTACCAAACACACGGTTGTTGTGCTTGTAGATGTAGAAAATTTTGTTCCAGAAAACTTCTTGGATAACCTTAAATAACCTTTAACATAATCACTTGTTTCAACTTCGATCTTTGGACCTGTTTCATTTCATATGCATAAACTATCAAAAGGTTCTGCTTGTTGGTTTGAAGACCCATTTCCTGATAATTATTCGATAAACTATATTTCGCCTTGACTCTTGTTTCAAATTTGACTTTTGAACTTCCATGTATTAATATCATACCAAAAAGCTACCGATAGATTGATGGTTTTACTTGTAGATCTGAATACTTTTATTCCATATAGCTCTTGGATAACCTAGAATAACCAATAACCTTATCAGTTTTGTTGAAATTTTGCTATCATACGCTATCATTTTGAACACACTATTTTTTATGAACGTTATAAGTTGAACTGTAAAACTATAAATATTTCCAGCATATTTGAACAAGAAATTTTGCTCTTATTCCAAATTATTTTTTTTAGTTATCAGCATGAGAATTTGATTTCAAATTGATAACATAATTTGATACTATTTCAATCATTTGCTTACAATACAGGATTTGTTATCAAGTTGTTCGCAGTGATAACAAAATAAGTTATTATTATGATTTTCAACGAGTAATTTTTTGTTATTCATTCTGTTATTTTGACTGTTTAATTTGCCTCAATGATAACATATCAAAAAATGATAACCTGGTATTAGAACTTGTTATCAATTTATGTTATGTGCCTGATTGGATACGACCGTTCAATGCCCTCCGCTCGTTTTCAAACTTGTATCTTTCGAATTCAAAGCCTGCTTTTACCCTATACGGAACTATCAATACCCTTTCTCTTCATTTCTATTCGTGCTAGCAATAAATTACCGTCCACTCCTAGAGCTTCGCAAGGAGATGTGAAATTATCTACTTCTGACAAACTTCATTAAAAATCTATAGATGAAACATAAACTGAGTAAGCAATCATAAAAGTTTACATTAATTCGGATATAAAACTTATTTTATTAAGTAGTACCAAAAGAAATAGAAGTTTTTCAACCATGGAAAAGCTTAAAAAACAAGGATTTTTCTAACTGTTTGTATCAATTGACGCATTTTAGTAATGAATTATTCTTTTTTATATGCAACTTCCTAAGAGCAAAATTTTTTTTTGGATTTAGTTATACTCTATCTTGAGTGTTTCAGAAGTTGACGATCAAAAATCGTTCTTTATGTTTGAAATGTTGCATTAGGTTGGACGCGGTTCGGAGGTGATAGAAATGTGACCTTCTTATTTGACCATGCTATTCACCAGCAAAACATTTGACTTCATTGGATTCCATTAGAGTTATTGAGACAATTCCTAAAAACTCATTTGCGTCTAACTAAAATTTCACAGACACCTATACATTCATCTCAATCCGATCTGACCAGCCAGTCGGCAGGCCGGCTTCGATGATGCAGACGTAAACAATCTGTCACTCTTCGAAGCTGAACCACACCCCCATCGCGCAACATTGCAGAAGGCAGACGCATACATAAAGCAATTCAAAACAGCAGGGGTTTGCAAAGAGCTGCCCATAGCGTTTATGAGGGCTGCTTTCGGATAGCAAAAAAAAACACCGGGTTTGAACACTTCGGCTGTACACAAAGTACATTTTCGACTGGTGCGACATTGAAGATTGCAACATCAAACGTTACTAGTTCATGTCTCACTGAAATTTTGCACTATTTGGTGAAAAAAAAAACCGGGTGAAAATAGGGCTGAGCTATGAGTGGGTATTTTATCAGCTCTATTCAGTTGCCGAGTTCGGCTTTTGTGGTTGTCTGGCTTGTGCATTCGAATAATGTTTTCTTCTATCGTGTACTGTGTGGCATCTTCATGATTGGCACTCTTCATTTGGAAAGGTTGAATTCTAACGGATTATTTTCGGAAGCAAGACTTTCTGCGGTTGACTGGTTTGCCGACAGTTTTAGCTTCATGCATGAGTTCAAAGGTAAATTATTCCAATGCGAAATTTCCTTATTTACCTTCCAACTCACATATTCAGGATGAGTTTAAATCCCTTTTACGCCAAGCGTAATAAATTTGCTGTGCAAATAACTAACACGTCTATAATCAGGTACAGATAGAGCGACCCTTGCCTGAAGCGTCTAGGGCTATTTCCAAACAAGAGCAGGCACCATCGTACCGAACACATTCCCAAATCCGCTAAGTCATAATGGCACCATAATGCAAAGCGCATACCCATTCAACTTTCATTGCTGTTATAGCTCGTAGTACTCGGGGAAATATCCACCCTCATGATCTGTTTGATGACTTCATCCTATGCCCGTTCACAAAGAACCAAAACAGGGAAAAAACAGAACCAACGTTGTTTTACTTTCCACTCGCCTCTGAACGTGTCTCATGTGCCAAACGAATATATTCCAGTTACACGCACTGCCAAATGTGGCGGTTTCTATGGTAACTGTTTTAGTCGGCAAAAAAGGGTCCATTTGAATTGGCTTGTCTCAAGCTGGAGGTGATGATTTTACACTGTGCAGCAGGAATATTGATTTCTACTTGCCCTTTCATCCTGCATAAATGGAAGGTACATGTGTAGCATACTTTGTTATTTACCCAATCGGATGGTTAGCTCAAGCTGCATACAAAGGAATCGATGGCAAGGTCAGCCTCATTGAATTGATGAATGTTGGTGTCGTAAGTTCGGATCCTGTTATGGTTGGATGATTTGTCCACTCCAGTGGATACTTATTTGATTTTTTTTTAAGAAAGCGATTTGTTCTCTGGACCTTTGCACAAGTTAAAGTACCTTCAAGACTAATTTCAAAATAACATATAAACTAAGAAGACGGAATCTTCACTGAAATGTTCAGGCAAATTGCTTTGGTGGTTGGATTGTTATAGCGTTTTATGTTTGTGCAAATTATAACGTGTTCAATAGACTGATGCCAAATTTACATGGAAATTTCTATGGAGGAAGCAAAGCAAACAAATAGGTTTTGCACAGTTAGTTACAAACCAAATTAGTTCGAATTTCAGGGGCTAACAAGGTCCTAATCCTAAATCTTTTAGACATAGGGGCATGAATGTTTCATAATTTTCATTAGTCTGGTATTCAACCTTTACAAAATGGGTGTTCAAAACTCAAATAAAGCTTAAAATCATGAACTAGAAAACTTGGCGCCAGCCAATCAAGTTAGTTGAGCAATAGGCTTTTGCTTCATGGAAACATTGAGTAATGTAATAAAACAGAGGGTATTTTAACCAACGTGTGTCCATAAATCGAAATCAGGCTATGCAACTCGTGGATAGGTTACAAAAGATCTCTCTTAAGTTTATCGATCGGTTATTACATACCGTTGGAAGCTTATCAAATGAAAATAAATTTAAATGATAGCTCAAAATTATGGTTCTCCAAAGTTTGACAGTAAATCCTTACCATTATCATTATTTTGAAAAGATACAATACATTTCACAAAATTTTAACACAACAATTTCTTAAGATATATATCACAAACACACCGTGAAATGTATTGTTTGTAGATTTATAAACGATATCGGCCGTGTAAATTCGGAAGTAACAAGTCCACCAAATAAATCGGTCTTGGGATTGATTATAATGAAATTCGAACATCAATATAATGTTTTAATCTTCAGATATTTCAAGTACAAGTGCTGTCTTAATTATACCGATTGCTACAAGAAAAATACGAAAACCCACGGTTTTTATTTAAAATCTAATTTTCAACCCTTTTGGGTAATAATATCACTATTTTCGCATTAAGTTACACAGAAAAAAAAAATGAATATTAGGCGCGTATAATTTCCGCTCATTTAATATCAAGCCAAAGGAAGCGTAAACGAAGAAATTGTTTGCGATCTTCCATGCGCCATACAACAATATTTGCAATATTTCATACAACATACTAGATTAAGGCGTTATCTGGCTTAAATATACATGAAATATCCCATTGATTTCTGCCAAATTTAGCATTAGATAACGCAGAAAATGACAACAGGGTATCTTTATTGGGTCCTTTCAATCCAATTGATTCGATATGTTCTCCTTTTTTTTATCATAGACACACCCTTTGAACGTAGTTCTCCAACATTGACTACCATGTGCGCGTTATGACAGACTTCAGAGTCTTCACATTAAGGTGAAATGTTTTGCAGGCTTGTGCTTCAACATTCACCCATATCGAATAATCTAACGGATTAAGGTCCGGACTTCTAGGAAACCACAAACCTTTCAGCCAAATTATGGTTTCCATCAGCCATCGTTGGGTCCTATATGACGTCTGAAATATCGTTCCATGATGTTGTAGCACAACGTAGACAAGTTTGCCCTCACCCAAGAAAGCATATGGTCCATCCAAATACATTTGAATTTTGGCATAATTGAAATCAGGTGGACTTTTCAAATCGTTGGATGCCACCAAGCCAAATAGCATGACACCAGCCGGATGTTTGATTTGGATCTTAAACTTTACTCTCTCCGGAACATCCTCATGGTTTTTATGTGAAGTGAACCGGTCTGTGCGGCTGTCGGACACTGCATCAATGCTGAACAGCTTTTCGTCGGAGATCACGATTATTAGTTTCTTCCTTCTTCAACAAAGAAACAATCTTTTTCGGCGAGTAGTAGACCAAATTACATATTTTTAATAACAAATCGGTAAATTCATTTGAGTGAACATGTCATTTTCATGATTAAGTCTTTATTCACCATAATCAACAATAAATTTGGCCGATTTACATTTTTTCATAACAATTACCAACACTTAAACGATTGACTGCAATATTTCCAATTCACGGATGATTTAAAATTCTGTTTTATATCCAATGTAGGAGTTTTTCCAAGCCTTGAAGCCTCTCAAAATGGTGGTGAAATATAATTCTAAGTTTGCTTATAGTATAAACAAGTGTTGTTGTGGATTGACTTAAAGAAATAACGAGATACAATAAATACATAGCATTGAATCGGATTCCAGAGACAGACAAAAAAACTTAAAGAACATCTTCATTTAAGCCTAGGCCCATGTACTGAAATCAATGAGCCTTAACATTTATTCGACCTGAGATATTCATATATTGGTGAGTTCGATCCTTTTTCGGTTATTTGTATAAATAACTATAGATGATAATTGATCGTTACTTATAATCTCCATTAGATTAAGAAGCTTTTTTAGTTCGAAGTGTTTCTTATTGAGTGGTTGAAGATTCTATGTACTAAACATATCAGAAAGGACATGGCGAGGCGTGTGGAGGTAAATGAGTCAACGCCATAATCAAATAAGAGTTAAGATAAACTTTGTTGTGTCTGCCACTTATTAAATCCCTTGGACCTGGAGTTGGCAGGAAGCTACTACCAGCTCACTTCAGTGCTGGAGTCTGGATTAATTACAAAAAAAAACATCCAAATATTCTTTGAATCTTTCTGTGGGTTTCATCTACGAGACAAAACGAAATATAATACAAATGAAATAAGATACATTAGCAGTCTTTTTTACATCATAAATACATTACTGTTAAAGGGGATTATGTTCACTGTTTTCCAATGGGTGAGTAGATAACAGTGAATAAAAATTCATCAACGATATTTATACTTTGATCGGAAAAAACAAGACAGGTTGAACTGTTCCAAATTAATGATGGCTGTTTGCAACTTTAAAGACTGATTCCGAAAAACAATCGTGTTTGACTTTTGAAAACAAATGCATCACAAACGGATGCTTATTTGCTGAGATCAAATGGCTCACAAATTTTTTAGACACGACCAATTGTTCTCACCTCACATTACGGTTGTAAAATTTAGGCAGCGCCAAAATGAATCAATGAAGAAACCGTCATTCTTATAAAGTTCAGATGAAAACTCCTGTTTATGCTCACATTACCATCCGTTCATCGAGTATAAGGATACCATAAAAGCACTTCATTACAGTTCTGCATATTTTTACACTCATAAAAGTTATCTGAATCGTATTACACTGGTATAGTACTTCCATTGTAACATCAACGAAATCTAAAAATTTCATTTAATTAAATTTAATTTAATTTAATCATTATTGTATCGAATGCTCCACTCACTAAGAACTTTGAGCTCATTTTTTCCAAAAATCGTGCTTTTAATATTGAGAGACTTTTGCGCTGAATTTTCCGCTGCTTTCATCACCCCTTACCCTTACTCTCCTCCAGCACAGAAACGTTTAATCATCGAACCACGCGTTCAACATCAACCCGGCAAGGCTGCCAGATATACAGACATGTTTGCGTTTACACATACATTTGAATACTCACTTCAAACAGATATCAGACATTACACAGATATTTCGATAAAGCTACAGATTCATGAAGGCATCAAAATAAGACAAACTTTTTGACATGTAAACGTCATTTTTCATATGAAGCTGGCATATCGTGTTCGTTGGTATTTTTCTAATATCGTTTATGGCTGTTTGGTATCTATCAAATGTATTCCTTTAAAAGGCTCCTAGATGATTCAACGAAGAATGAGGTCAACTTTTTTTTGCATTTAAAAAAAATAGAGGCCAGATTTTTAAAATTTATCATAGGGTAAGGGGATGTAATGTTAGCCTAGCTCCTTGATTCGGCCTGTGTACCAAATATGT
Organism: Aedes japonicus; assembly: GCA_034211315.2. Taxonomy (NCBI): domain Eukaryota; kingdom Metazoa; phylum Arthropoda; class Insecta; order Diptera; family Culicidae; genus Aedes; species Aedes japonicus. The sequence goes on from JASCZW010005313.1 coordinate 69,372, forward strand.
CATTAATTCAGTGATAATTAACAACATCATGTTGCTATCCGCTTTATCGATTTATTTTAAAGCAATTGGGACATTATTTATCAATTTATAGTCGTACACTTCCGCGTAATTTTCGATTTCCTTAACTTTTTAGACACCATGAATTTACTGGTTAAGCTGAACAGATTATCTACACGACATTCGAATGATCCAAAAAAAATGAAATTGAACCTTTAAAACGAATAATGCAGCCAAGATGGACAGAAAATAGTCACACGTTTTAAACTAACACGTCAAATAGGTAAAATAACAATGATTTAACATGAAAACCAAAGACCCAATGTAAGGAATATATTTTTTTCTAGGTTCTCAATTATGGCCTGTTGTATGGAAACCGTATTAAAAATGTTGTTATTATTAATATTTACAATACAAATGCCTGAGTTTTATTTGAATGTTTTTCAGATGGCTCATGTTGACACAAACTTAAGAAATAAAAACTGTGTAGATTGAATTATAATGTTTTGATTGCCGAATGGCCGCTTAATCATATGTTAAAATCACTTAAGTGTTTCTTTGCAGTTTAAGTAAAGTTTGATTTACGAAATTGTTTGTTGGATAAAATGAATACAGCTGGGGACGGCTTGAATTAGAAAATCAGAACAACGAATCGTACATAGACAACATTTAATAACAAATCTATCGAATGGGACGAACTTGCATCCACGATTAAACCCAATTTAGTACCCATAGACCAATATTACAGCCATATCCTTTTAAAGTTTTTGACTTTATAATATGAGTTGTGTAACTTCTCGTGATATATATTACCAGATGGCTTATTTAACATATCTTTGCAAGTGTATAGCTAGTTAAATTTTGTTTCCAGCTCAAAAACCTTATGAGTTGTAATAAAAAATGCAATTGATTGTTGCATATTAGGCTGAGTTAAGGGACACATACTCTATCTTCTACATAGCATCACTGATCATCTAAAAATTAGTACTTCACTCAGAAAAAATTGTTTGGAGAACGCCAGCTATGATTTATTTGTTTTAAAGACAAAATCACACTCCCTTATTGTTGCATTTGAATTTATGTCGCAATATATTAATAAAGTACGTTTAACAGCTAAATGCTCGATGCTATTATAGATCTTTTGGAATAATTAAGATTCAGTACAAAGCATGTCTATGATCTCTTTAATCCATTTATTATTTATTTTTTCAAATACCTTATTCAAGTGATTTAAGGCCTCCATCTGGATGGAACTTTTAGGAATCTTAAGAATTGTTGAACTAATTGTTGCATTTCAGAAACAGTATAATGCAAATCATCTGGCAAATTTAAGAAACAAAAATCCTACGCTCAGAATTTTTATAGAATTGCAGTACTTTGTTAAATAAATACTCAGCAAACTAAAGAGATAACTACTAAAATTACTATAGTTTCATAAAACATCCAGAAAATTGTGCATTGGAGCTTGAGGGCTTTGCTGTTTAATTTCAAAATATAAGTAAAGGAAACATTTTTAAGGATTGAGATCTATTGAAACAAAAAACAATTGGGGATCATTTCTTATTATCTTACAGGTTTGAACCATAGAGTCTCGGATTGTTACGGAACTCTGTCCACGCTTAGAGTTCATAGATATATAAAGAAAAAACAATATTAACAAAATTCGGGGTTGCCAGTTTTCTTGCAAAATGTCAATTGAAGTTTCTCGAATTTTCGGAACCCATAGTTTTTCGAGAATTACCCAAAAACAAAACAGAAAACCATCGCAAAAATTTCAAACCAACTTGAGTTTATGAATTAATGATCAAGAAAATATTCTCTTTTTGATTTTTCATGACTCCGAAGATGGTTTTTTCAGCTTTTCCAAGCAATTTCTCTTCACTTTGGAAAATTTTGTAGGAAAACTGGCAACCCTGAATCTTTTATTATTGTTTTTTTCATATATCCATAAACCCTACGCCCTACGTGTACCAGTTTCGTGACAATCTATGACACTTCCGCCCAGTTTGTACGATAAAAAAAAATCTAGTTTCGAAAATAATTTGCGGAAAAAGAAATTTATTCCCACATTTTGTACAATATTTGCATTTAAATGCTTAAAAACTTTGGTTTTGCTTAGAAAATTCAGACAAAAATTGATTCTATACAAGAAAACAATATTTTTTAACCAGAAAATCCAAAATAATTTCAGTAAACTTAATCGATAGTCGAGAAGATTAGTAGAAACTTGGAAATTTATTAAATTTAATACTATTAAAAAACGCCATATGAGTTCTAGTTATGTTGCGCATCGATTACTTAACGACTTACTTAATAAAGCTTTGCCAAAATAAATAAAAAACAGCCAAATTTATCCGAACTGATATCTGATTTTTTTTTGCTGATATGTTCAATGATATGTTCCTTGTTGATCCAGATTTATGAATATATGAAATGTCTTCTAACATCTACTGAAAGACTTGCTTTGAATCTCAGAAAATCTGGGGCAACTAAATTAAAAACTATCAGCATAGTTAAATGCCTGAATGCATAATAATATAACTTCAAATTATGTTAAAGGTTTATAATTTTTTTAATATTATTTAGTCTTATTAGGCTTATATAATTAAAATTCGAGATTAAAAAAATAATAAAATTATACATAGGTATTAAGGATTAAATGCACATCTACATAAACATCATAATGCAAACTTTAGTATTGTTAAGAATTTATAAGAGTTGTAACTAAATTTGAAGGAGAATATGTGTATATTAAAAAAAATAGAAAGTGATAAAAAGTTTTTCCTTGAAATTTATGACGGCTCCTGAAACAATCAAATGTTAACGTAAAAGTCAAGGGATATTTGAAAGTTTATTTAGGTGACATCCTTAATAATGAAAAAACAGACATTGTTAAAAATTCCATACAGACCTTTCAAATGACTATCTGGCATCCCTGCAACCCTGTCGTGATTCCAGTGAACTTCAAATTTAGCCAGTTTTACACCTGATTGAGGATCTGAAAAATTAAAACATTGTTTAAAAATTCATTCCGTTTTATCAAACCGTATTGCTGCTAAAATTTCATTTTTCCCGTCAGTAGCCCTACGTGCACGTGATGGATCGATTCAAAAAACACACGGAAATAATCAAACAAACCGGCGATGGTAACACATCATCTCATCCCCTCCAACTGGCGCTACCTCGTTGTTTCCTGATGTCTGTGCAGCACTTGTATCCTGAATCAATGAATAATTTAAATTTGATTGACTCCTATCGGCGAAGCGTGATTGATGATTTTAATTATTGAAAAACCATTCAACACGCCATATTGATTCGCACGTGTCGTGATTCTTCAATCCCAATTGTTGTTCAACGCATTCTAAGCCAAGCTGTCTCATACCCATTCGTCATTCCCACAAATTCAATTAACCTATCACATCATAGGAGACAATCTGGCTGCAAAGGTCATGCTACGAGTCAATAACACCATCGTCTTCGTTGTCGTCTTCGTCTTCGTCATCATTAAGAATCAATATTTTCCTGTTAGACCTCGGTTACTTCAATTCAAACAATCTCAGGCCTTGTATGTACCCGATTCATTCAAAATTAAGATGCAGTTGGCCCAGTCGGAAGGGCGCACTTGGCTTATCTCGATTAAGGTCGAGACTCTCGAGACATGACCAGGCAACCGAAAACAGAATGAGTTTTTGTTCTGGTATGCATGCTGAGCTGAGATTTATGAACCAACCGTTCCATCGAAAAAAAAAAAAAAACATCTGCATCTACATATATTGCTATGAACTTATGAATGAAATCCTTCGTATGATTCTGGAAAACAGTACCAGTCTGTCGGCAGCCACGTTTGCCACTAGGTAACAATAATCGGGTGTTTCTAAGAATGAATTAGTTTCTCTCCTTGACTGTGCTCAACTTTTAATCTTTCCGAATCTGAAGGGGAAAAAAGTGGAAATTAAATAAACGCACATGTTGATGATGCGCCTGATGGGATTAGCTTGGACGATGACGACGGCGAACGAACAAACGGAAATGCACCGTCGTTACAAAGTCTAAACACGACATCGGCTCATCAAGAAGAGCAACACAGCGTCAACAATAGCTCAGCGAACGATTGATGGCGGCAAGAGCGGATGCGTTTCAGCAAACATACCCCGATGCCCTTTGTGTGCGCTCATTTTCATAACGATCGTTATCGCTGTCGTCCAGTGCGCTATAAAAACTGATGAGTTTATTCGCGATGACCCAGAGGTCACGGTCAACCCGGAGAGATGAGATGTGGATTATTTATGAGCTTAGCCATCGCTCGGCTATCGATATCGGCAAGTGTTGGCGATAGCTAAGGATGGAAGTTTCGTGGATTGCTTACTTTTAAAAGTTAGTTATTTACTGTTGTGGCAAATGTACAATACAAAGAGAAAGTCCCAAGTCCAAATGTGTTCTCTATGGTTTTGGGTACTTTATAAACAATTATTGAACATGGACAGAAGAAACAATGTTTATTCACCGCAAGAGTTATTTTGTTATTCGAATTTCAAGACATTCCTGAAGTCATTCTGGCTTTTGTATGTTTTTTTTTATGAAAACCAAAAATCTAAAATACGTTTAACTTCTTCCCATCATTGTCAGGTACTTTTTTTTTCTAGAGAGCAATACCTGTCCTTATAAGTTTTGTTTTGTTTTTTCCTACTAAAAGTGTGTATTGTTCAGTTCCAATTTGGATCGGATATCAATTTGGTCTGTCGATGTTTTGACGAGCCTCAATTAGTTTGGATGCGATTGTAATCTCTTTCTGTTTGAAGATGGTACTTGGCTGGAGGCTTGAAACTCGGTTACGCACTGAGCTGAAACCAGTTTCAACACTGGAAGTAAACAAATTCGATATCAATTTAAATAGTTTTTTGAAGATTCGGTCGGTCGGTTCTAGTTTGTGTTGCGAGAAAATTTAAGCATTTTATTGTCTGATTTATCAACAATTGTCTTCTTGTTTACCATCAGGAGATTTTATTCCAATTAAACATGAATTTTATAATTTGTGAAGACATACGAAGAATTTCTCAAATATATAATGTTTTCTAAGATTTAATGCCTAGGTGCCGTGTCGCGATCCGTTTAACCAGCGTTCCTAATAATTACCCAGCAATTTCCTGTTGAACGAAATTGAGGTCAATTGGGTGGAATGCGGTGTAAATGCTTTGCCAAATCATGAACTTCCGAGCAGTTTCTCCTCGAACACGAACATAAACCTGACTGGGGCTGCTAAATGGTGAGTCGCAAAAGAGCGTGCGACCCCGCAACATAGCTGTGGGTCTCACAAGTTCCTATCTCATGCTTTCACGGATCAAGAGATGATAAAAACCGCCAGCTAAGGGTTGCGTACATAGTTTGTAGTGCAGCCTGGGCACTGATGTCCTTCTGACTTCAGATGGATTGAGGATGTGCGTGCCGAGCGTCTGTCCACCAAGGAGGTGCGGCTTAAACAGTGTCTGTCCTGGTATTCAGCGGCTGAGTAAGAAACGCTGTATCGCGTTAGCTATTCCTAATGAGGCAGTCCCACTAACGCGATGTAGGAAGTGCAACCCCGGTTAGGTTGCATGCTGAAATCTTATCCTACCACGAAAAATGGAAATATTCTTTTTACGGTCTAGAACATCGGATCATCCTTAAATTATGTTCTTCCTTCGTGGCAATGATAAACTAGGTTTGTCTACAATTACGGCAGGACCATAATATGCAGACACGCAGACAGTTCAAATAAAATTTTTGTTTTCATTGCTTGTAACATCGCTTCGCAAAATTTTTATGCTATTTTCAGCATAAACACATTTATGCATCCTCGTTAGTTTTAGCCCACCTAACCCACGTTATAGTTTTGACGAGCTGATTTTTTACGTTTTTTTTTGAAGAAAGGATCATACGACGGATTCTACTAGATTTTTTTTCCTCTTTTATCCAACCAAATTTAATGATTTAAAAACTAGAACTGTTTTTGATCCTTCTTTTTCTATTGCACAGATATAAAAAAAATATTCATTGGCCTTGTTGGAATCAAAAGCTATCGGAGAATTCAAATTTCCTTATTCCTTTTTTTCTCTTTTTGTGGATTAGCTAAGTTTCCGTTGTTGGGCAGTTATCATAATCATATGAAATTTATTTCGACTTACTGTTTGCTTAAACTTTCTTTGCTATTCTGTTAGGCTGCCCGGTTATCAATTTTCTTTCATTGAATTACTTTAGAAATTTTAGTGAGCGAGACAAGGCGCTATAACTTTGGAAATTATTGCCGGCTATTGGTTAAAATGCCAAGTATTTACCCACAGGCAAAAGGAGCATCTTTCTAGCATCTATGCTCCCAACGATAAAGTACAAATCATCACACTGTTTACCTCTACATGGAAGCGTTTTCTACGGTACGTCCACGCTTTCTTCCTTCCCTTGATTCAGAGTAGTAGAGCGATTTTAAATCTTTCTGGAATCGCTAGATTTCTTGGAATCCTCTCTGCGGCACATACTACGCAGTTGGCCTTGCCGATTACAAGAAAAATGTTGTATTCAAGAAACCATCAATTTCCAGGATGCTTTGAAGAATTGGCTGCGTTAGTGTGAGATTAGATTAGATTAGATTAGATTAGATTAGAACGCGAACATAAACCTGACTGAGACATCGCCTCGTGCCGTGACTAAGAGTTAGTTTTTAGCAAGAAGCTGTCCAACATTCTTGTTGAAGTAAGTTTCTTCGGACGCAAGCAGACATCCTTGAGACTTCGCCAGTTCCTGGTCATACAGGGTGTCCAAATATTATCCGTACAACAATGGTGTTAAAACAATCTTTTATTGTTGAATTAAAATACAATATATATTGTTTGTTTGCAAATTACAAGTTTTATTTGTTTGCACGCCTTCAAATGTTTTGGGAAATTATCCACGATGGCCGCGAGTTATTCGACAGATATTTGATCCCAAACCTTTAAAAAAAACGATTTTAGATATTCTAGTAATTTATGTGGTGTACTGCAGGCTTTCGACTCCAAGATGGACCAAACCGAATATTCCATCGGATTCAAATCCGGGAGTTAGAAGGTCATTCATAAGTGGCCCTTGGCTAAGCGGCTCAGGAGAACCTTAGCTTTTCTCATCCGGTTTGCTTTCATAGTGTCGTTCAAGTAGTGATTCTTGCACAGTTTATATGACTGAAGCTTCAAATCGTCGTGAATTATGGCTCTAACGGAGAATTTTGCCTTTCGGATAGAAATCGAAGAATTTCGCTTGATAATCTCGCGTATGTGTGAAGCCCGAACGGTACGCTTTTTCCCTCTTCCTACGCGGTCATCTAGTGTTCCAAGCTGTTGGTATCGTTTTATTGCGTCACTTACTGTACATTTTGCCATATTTAGGGTCTTTGCAATCACTGAAACAGTTTTTCCATTTCGAAAAAGTTCAATAACACCTGCGTGCAACTTATTCGGCTTCATTTAGAATGCTCAAGAAATCACAACTGTACCAAACTTACTGCGTATAAAGACAATGGGTCGAGATGATAAACCATGTAGGTATGCTTACTTTAATCCGCTTGGTTGTGTTGAGGCATGCCGACAAAGTCAGTACGGATAATTTCTTCTAGAGCGAGTTTTGGTAACTGAACTCTGCTTCAACGTCCTGTTTGGTTGCTCGACTACTTAGTGAGATCTGAATTCTGCTCGTAGACGGATTCTTCGAACGGTACTACCAGCAGCACCGTATTTCATTATGTGACAGTCAAAAGATTGTTCTTCAACATTTTCCTAATCTGCTGATGGTTGTAAATTTTATCACAAAACTTCGTTCAAGCTATGCTGTTCAATTCGCAGAAATGTCTAAAAATATCACACAAGGTAGTTCATCGTGTATGAGCAGAATTAGTGTACTCTTCTCGTCTTGTTTCTGGAATAATTCTTGACTCGCTGCATAAATGCGATGAAACCTTCAAAATTAGAAAAAAACTGTTTCATAAACAGAGCATTATAATAAAATTGGTTGTTTCTACAAAATATACACTCATACCTGACACTATAAGAGTCTGTAAGTCACAAAAGAAATAAGCTTATCTGACAAAAGATACGATTTTTAGTGGGATTCAAAACTTTGTTCGCGTTTACAAATGATAGTATGAAAAAGTGTCACAGTTTTGTATTTTTTCTATATGTTTTAAATGAACTCGTGAAGTAGTTTAAATTGCCTTAGTTTTTCAATGTAACTTCTGAATGAAGGTTGGACGAAAGTGAGTATCAAGGATAATAACTGATATTCTGAAAATAGTACTATTTAATCAATTCGAATAATTTATTTAGTTGTTTCATGTCAACACCAACAGGCTTCTCGAGTATCAATGGTGGTATCATACAATGAAAAATTATTTCACTTAGCTACTACTGAAAGCACATGTCGATATTTTCCAATGCTAAAATAACTGATTTTATGGTAAACATTAAATTTAAAAAGGAGTTCTACTTGACTGATCATTTACAGTTCGATAGACTCATAAGATTAACTTGATTAGGGAAGCATTTTGCACTTACACAATCACATGAAAGCAAATGAATTTCTGGTGGATATTTTCCACTAATTATGTAATTTTTTATTTGCGTGTTTTGCACTTATTTTAAAGCCACCGGAGAAGTGAGGCAAGTAGCGTCTGCGTTGTGCACTTCTATCGATTCGCGCCCTATAAGATGTCAGCAACAAAGAGAGCCTTAGATGTGTTCCAACGAATCCGAAGTGGTTCTAGATCAAGTGACAACGGCTTTCGTACCTTAGCTGACGAAATGGATCGCAAACAGCAACATAAAAATCGGTGTTGAACTGACTCTATCGGTGCCATTGTACATGGGATGAATTTCAGACGGTGGAGTAATAATAGGTCGACCGCACCAGGAAGCAAACAGATATTTCAAGAAAAAATATCAAAGAAGTCTTTACTCATCCGAAACATAGACTTTTCCGATGATAATGAAAACACCAATGATAAACTGTCAATTCAAAATGCGGGCAGTATTCGACCAACTTTTGGCTACGTCCTGTTGTTAACATCCAAATCAAACTGATACTGTCATATTTTATCTTCAATTTTTCGCACGGAAATTTGAAAATCCGTGGTCTTTCTCCCTAACAAAGAAAACGGAATGGTGGTATTTCGATCAGTAAACTGACTAAGTTCTTCGGCGACTAATGTTATGCGTGCCAAGCAGAGAAAGGGCCTACAGACTCGTCGGAAGCAAAAGTAGTCAAAACGAAGCACTAAACAGGCTGAATCTGTGAAACCTATGGTTCGAAAGCTGTACGACAAACTGCTGAAAAAATCCGAATGTGTTATCATGGACCTGCATAAAACTCGAATATAAAACTTTGCCGGGACCATAGTTTCATACCATGCCAAAGGGAAAGGATTTCCTGGAAGAGTGAAACATTTAGCAAGAAGGTGTGGCAGGCCAAATGCGAATGCAAGAAATATCTGGTCAAATCTACGTGAAGGAGTGTCTGCAAACCCTTGATCAAACAGCTGGTTGCTACCCTTGATCAAACAGCATTTTCTGTAGAGGCTTTTTTTTGTAGTTTATCAGATGCTGATTATGAGCTACGCTTATTTCAAAAATGAACAGCTTTTAAACAAATGTGAAGGAGTACTTTTTTTGCTTATTTCCAGCTGCGTACAGGTATTTGAGATCAGCTTAAAATTTACTAAATTTGCATGATTACGAGTTGAACATAGTCTTCTGTTGCTTTAATACAACTAAGGTCGTACAGTAACAGTTGCAGGAACAATCACTTAGGAAATGTGTCCCTGCATTTAAACATAGGAATGTGGATGTCTTACTTTTCCCAGAAAAATACGCAAATGACCTCAGAAGACATTTGCTGGAACGATAGGCCGCATTACAAAGAATAGAACCAATCAAATATTAGCTACATGAAATACGTAAATGGCCTACTGAAGTTTATTCTAGCTTTTCAAACAAGAAAATGCATTATCGTACATCTGTTGCATTTTTCGAATCAACTTATCTAAATTTTCCACCACATTCTTAGAACATAGGGACATTTGAACAAATTCCATTCCATAAAAGATGCTCTATCCCTCTGGCTCGTTGAGGATTTTATAAGAATTACAATTGGAAAACCATACAGATATCGCAGCAAGCACTCCCGATCAGAAGCGTACAACATAAAAATTACAAAATTATAACAAACCTTGTTACGACTAACTGATTATTATATAAATTTGTTTAGAATATTTTCATCTGGATAATTGTAAAACATACTTATAACAAATTATGATATAATTCCCTGAGAGGCAAAAGCTGCGTAAAGAAGGTAAATTAATTTTATCACTAGATGATATGATATTGTTACGATGTAACAAAACTGTTACAACGTTTGTTTTGTTTTTGTTATATGTATATCATAGCTTGCTAAAATTTTGTTACCTCTAGAGGATCTTTTGTTAAAGTTTCAGTTATTTTAACAACATCCGCGATCTAAGTTCTTACAACCTCTGTTATAAAAACAGCGTAACTGAATAACAAAACTTGAAATAACTTTGTTGTTCCCTTTAAATCGGGCTGCCTGCGCACGGTTGAGTTTTGTGTGAACTGTCACGTTTTTTTCATTTTTCTACGGTTTCAAAGTTTAAGTGTTTTTGTGTGATAAATCTAATAGATGAATAGTAATTATAACGATCGAGTGTTCTAGAGGATTCTGGTGTTGCTAAGTAGACATGAAGCTGTTCTTCAATTATCTAAATTCAAGTGTGTGCAAATAAGGAGAAAAGTTTTTAGTTGGTTCCAGCTAGCCCTTTTCACCTTTTCATTAGCTACATGAAATACGTAAATGGCCTACTGAAGTACATTCTAGCTTTTTCAAAGATGAAAATACATTATCGTACATCTGTTGCATTTTTAGAATCAGCTTATCCAAATTTTCCTCCACATTCTTATGATATAAGGACATTTGACTAAATTCCATTCTGCCGTATTTCAGTGTGCAAAATGGCATAAAAGATGCCCAATCCCCTTGGCTCTTTGAGTATTTATAAGAATTACAATTGGATAACCATGATAATAAGGAATGACCCAAAATAATGAGGTATGAAGGAACGCGTCTTCCAAAGTGTAAAATGTGCGGTGGTATGCAAACTAGGGTAAGAACGTCCATGGAAGATGGCCAAACCGGGATGTCATTGTGTCGCAGTATACCCGGGACAAGGTGATGTGGGGCGAGACCAACGGTCAACGGTAGGTCGTAATTATGGGTGTGGGAGAGGTAGAGTGAAGGAAGAGAGAGAAAAATACTTGTTAGTGGCCCCAACAGTATTCTTACTGTTGGTTTTAATCGATCCTCAAGCTCCGATGCTGTAATGCATTATTGTATTCCTTTGAAATAAACCACTCACACTTGTGAGTGACCTCAACAGGTGGTTTATATCGGTGTCAACAATTGAATCACTTCAATGTGCATCTCTGTACAGATAATAACCCTGGAACATAGTTAAATATCTAATTCCCACAATTTTCATGCTAAATTAGGCAGATTGACAGGTGGGTTTGTGATCACCAGGTACCTCACGGTGATCACAAACCCACCTGTCAATCTGCCTAATTTATATTAATCGACTCCTTAGAATTATCTCAAATTGTAATATTGCGAGTAGTTGAATGGATTGGAGATAAGGAAAGTATTGGGTAAAGGACCAAGTCTCTCCCGGTTGGTACCAAATCAATGAGCGTAGGAATCAATAAAATCAATATCAGGTACTAATGCTATGATGGGCCACCAATCGGAGGGGCAAAACAACTTGTCTTATTTTCTCTACTATCCAACATCTCAGTGATTTCTCGTGGAAGTGCAGAGGATTTCTCGGCTTCCTTCAAAGCGAGTATCACGTCACAATATTTCTACCCATTCCCTACTTGACCAGCATTTGGGCAAGGCTGGTGCCAGTGTTGGCTTAGTTTGGGATCATCAGTTTTTACACATTGAGGATGTATGTTAATCCCAAGGATCATCTGTTGGTTCTCGGTGTAATAACAGCTAGTCTGGCAATAACTGAGTAGCAACCTCAGGCGGTCATTCAAGCTCATGGTCATGATCAATCACAATTGGAAAACTATACTTTGGTTGTCAGCCTCCAGTGCTTTGACATAATGACTTACGAAAATGTTTTTTTTTGTGCTTAAGGAAGGTCTATTTTTGATTAGTCGTAAACATAATTAAATAAACATAGACAACAATACAGACAGACAATACAGACAGATACAAATGATTAAGAGACAAAATGTTTTGATGCGATGCTTTGTACAATGTGTCCGGTGTGAGCCTTACAAATAAACGAACTAATTAGAAAAATGTATCTGGTATGATAAATGCAGAGAAAAACTGCTTAATTATGACGATGGTAGTTCAGGTCCAAAATCTACCTACATTCTCTGTAACCTCGAGTCACACCACACCTTTTACCTAGGAAAGTGTTTTTTGACCACGAAAAAACGGAGCCTCAGCTTAGTTTAATCGAATCACGTAAAATAAACTTTAGCATGAAGACAGTTTTAGAAGACACTAATTTGACCAAATACTTTTCTGGGTTTTGTTTCACAAACAATAGTTACAAAACCTTATTAACATATCCAGCTCCAACGATTCCATGGAATTTTCTATCCACTGGATTAATAATGGACGTACAGCACTTGATTTTGTAGACTAATTCTGCCTATTTCACACAATTCCACTTTCCTCTCATACGCATCAATCGCACTGAAAATTTTCATCATGAGAAATCATAAATCCTCGGCATACTATTTTTTTCCCACTCCAGATAGATCCAATCATCCGGACCTGTCTGTGTCAGTCAGAAAGTCAGCCCGTCAGTCCTTTGGTTCAACTTTCGACGCGAGACGACGCAAACGGTAGCGGATTACACAGGCCTATCCCATTTCAAGGTTAATTACATACCTCAAAAGAAGTGACTTGAAACGGAACCAACAAGAACATCCCGCACTACAATTGGTACGTGGCATTAATGTCACAAATAAATTAAGCCGCTTCAAGTTTACACAATGCTTAAGAATGAAAAATAATATTTATAGTTGCGGTTCTTTTGCTTCCTTTCTTCGCTGCTTCAAATAGAGAGGAATTTATGAATTAGGCTGTCCTTCCGGATTTCGAAACCAAACACAGCTTTCTAACTTTAAGTGAAGTTGTGAAAGATTGCATTCAGTGACAGACGGTTTCTATGAGGTTTTTTTGTGCAGTAGATAAATATGATGGATCCCCTCTAAAACAAAACATTTATCCAGCGAGATGGCTAACAATAATAAAACTATCAATGCAATTGAACCGTTTTCCATGGTATGTATCACCAGTGGTACATACAATTCATTGGTCCGTTGGAATGCTACTCTTGTTTTAGTGGCTATTAATACTCCTAGTTTCTTGTAACCGCCACCACAGACAAGGTTTCTGAAGAACATGGTGCACTTCTGCTGGGGTATGAGCATTCAACAGTATTTAGCTGTCTTCGGTTACCACTGGCTGCCATAGCTTGTACGTCATATGGTCGCATAGGAAACGTATGAATGCATGCAAGAAAGCAGTTTTTCAGTGGAATGCATTAGGTGAATCTACCGCTCCATAAAACTGTACACTTAAATAATCTGACAGGGAAAGCCGAGTTTCAAAACGGTGGGTTTCTTTTGGTTTCCATGGAACTACGAAGCTCTAGCACAATATTCTAGTTGAAAAAGATTCTGCCTTTGTAATCCACTTTGATCCCACTATCCCGCCGCAACTAGTTTGCCGAGTACATTTCTTCCATTCGTCTATGTTCAGAAGGGAACCGTCTGCTTCCCATCCTTTCCTCGTCACCGCTGCTCTCCCACAACCGTATACATTTGAATGAATTATGAACAATTGTAATCTAGTAATATGTTACCATTATAAATGTGAAAGGTAGAAGTGTGCTCGCAGTCACATCATCTATGCACTCGTTTAGCTTTGACGGTGTTAATCGTTCCACCACTGAGGATTGGTCTTGACTGGCAGTAGCAGTAGTTGACTCCGTGGATGGTACGTTTTTTGTATGCATCTGCGGTTCCAGCTCTGTTGCATCGGTGCAGCGGACTGAAAAAGTAAAAGTTCAAAAGTGATTTCCCCCTTCGGAGGTAACACTGAGAAATAGGGAGTTTTGGGAGATTTCCAAAAAAACAAAAGATAAATAGTCTTAGACTCTGGCGCTCTGTGGTTGGTTCCACCAGGAAGATTTATGATGTTTTAGAAATTGACAAAATGACTTGTTGTGGTTAAATGGATTTTGTGACTTCCATCACCCTTACATGGGGTGAGAAGGAGGAAGCGGTGTTTTATGATTTATTCAGTTCTTAGAATAAAAAAAAATCCATCATTTGATGATGTTTGTGGATAGTATTTTATAAATATCTGAAATATTCGGCTATTGTCAATGGATCAATTCTCAGTGTTATAGTATTTTTAAATACATACCCAAGCTTTCTATCCTAAAATTAAACATAAATTTAAATTGTGCTATTCGCATTCCTTTACCAGTCAACATTCCACATTGAGTGCTAAACATGATACGGCTCCACTCTTAAAACTCAACACGGTTCACGTCTCGTCTCCAGACATTTGTTCGCTTGAAAGTGATTTTACTCCTTGCCGTGATTTTTTATTCTCTTTCCCGTTTCAACATTGTATTGGACTTCAATTGGCGAATTGACAACCGGGGAGGAAGGTTCAACCGACTTCCGGTTCTCACAAGTTCCTATCTCACGGCTCCTCTAGTCATATGACCACAATATACTGCCAGTTGAATCATGTTGACGCTGGTTAGCTAGTTTAGGTAATGTTGTCAAATTGCCAATAGAAATGTTAGGGAGTGTGACAGCAGATCGGGAATTCACATGGTGTATCTTCCAATCTCATTCAGTTAATAATTTCAGCACGCCTTGAGATCATCTTTGAATTCCAAAATAATGTATCTTAAATGCACAGACCAACATCACCAGCATTTGATAATAATTTGTTTTTCAGCTGATAAAAAAACATTTATATTGAAATTCCACTTCTGAACTTCAGCTACTATTTCAATAGAGGATTTATTTGCGCTTATAAATTGTTAAGGAGTATGTTTGAATATTTTTGATTATTGGTATTATGAGTAGATATTCCATTTAATTAAGAATTCATCAAACCGGGATCTTCGATCACTCAAATTCCTATAATTAAAATAAAACTAGAATGGTCCGCATGTATGTATGTATTTATGGTAGCCGCCATCTTGTATGTGAAGTTTTTTGACAATGTTTCGACGTAATTATCAACTGGACTTATTTGTGTGCTTCTAGTCGGATTATGAAGAAATGGAACGATTAAACGATACCCATGTCTTCAGTCTTCAGCTGGAGGTTATGGGCATTGCTTGATGCTAGTTGCCTGATCGAGCTTTATGAATCGGACACGTAATGAAATGGAATTCAGCTCAGTACTTTTTACTTTTTATATTTTTGATATCAGTGGAGTTTTAGCTCCCGTAGCGTTTGCTGTTCTGCGGGGGAAATTTCTTTAATTGTACATATATTTTTGGTTTTTGGTTCAATCTAAAGCTATTTGCAAACCATGAATATGTGAATGTGTGAGTGTGTGTTTGCGTGTATGTGCATGTGTTAGTAAGAGCGTGTGCCTGTATGTGTGTATGTGTATGAGCGTATGACTCTGTGTCGATGCGTCCTTCTCCTCTTTTCAGAAAGTGAGTAATGGCGCTATGACCATAAGCCATAAAATGCTAGGACAAGAGTTAGTGCTCAAGTCCCAACCGAAAGTCAAACTCTCACGCAAGAAAAGGCGCTACACCCTTAGATTTGGAGATTGGATACAAGTAGGATACGCCTATGTGGACAACAAAGGAGTGCATTAAATTTCTTAGCTTCGTCACTTCCAACAACCAATATACATATAAATATACATATGCTTTCTCGCCAAGGATAGCCTCCCGCACAATCCCACTAACCCACTTTCCAACTAAACGGAAAAAGTCTGTCTGTTTGTCTGTCTGTCTGATTCGGAAACTGCTGAACCGGTCGGCATGACAATTTGTATGCAGGGGTTTTTGGGACTGTGGAAGGTTCTTATGATTGTTGAAGACTCTGATAGGGGAGGCTCTCATACAAATGGAACGCAAAATTCTGCAAAACTCAAGAACTAATCAAGCAAATTGACTTTTATGGACTTTTTTGTATGGACCTTCAATTTTTTATGTTTGGATCGTCACGTTTTCCCAAACTCCCCCTCCCCCCTTACTGCGTGACATAATTAATGGACCTTCCCTTATTAGCTTATCAGTGGAATTGGTTCTTAGTTTTTTAGATCAAAATTCAGATGTACAGATTGTACATCAGATTTCAGTTTAATCAGAACACCACAAGTTGAGATACAGAGCACGAAGCAAAACATATATGTAAAGTATATATATGGTAATATTTAGAGTTATACATGAACAAACTCATCGTAGCTTTATTGGGTTCCGAATATCATTTGTGCCAGTCCAAACGCTGCCATGGGTCTGGAGCTTTCTGTAAAAAATCAAGCGAGTGAGCGCATTTCCTTCTAATATATTATAGGTGGAAAGCACTCATTCCTTCACTTGAAGTTCGTACCCTGACTTTGACAGGGTACAGATAACGGAGCATAACTATTAGAGCACACTTACCATATGAGCGCTGGCATTCCAATCTGTTTTAAGAATGATAACAAATCCTCAATTTAGGGTTTTGGCCAGTCATTTCCAATGCAGAATCAATTAACCTAAACAAAATAGTAGCGAAAACATGAAACTTTATTTCAAGAACTTGGCCGCTATAAAACGTTCGACCCTCAACTGTAATAAATAAATTGCTTCCAAGTGGTTTTTAGCTAGAGCACGAAACTAAGATGGAACATCTTAAGCATCTCACATGTAGCATTGAATTCTTAGAGGCATAATCTAATCTAATCTAATATCACATTTACGCAGCCAATTCTTGAAAGTATCCTGTAAAAAGAGACAATTTCTTGAACGCATCATTTTTTTTGTCCCACAGAGAAGTCTCCAAGAAATAGAGCGGTTCCAGAGAGAGTGTCTGAAATCGCTCCACTACTTCGACTCAAGGGAAGGAAGAAAGTGTGGACCTCTTGTACCAAACGCTTCCATATAGAATTGAATAATGTGATAATTTGTATTTTATCGTTGGGAGCATTGATGCTAGAAAGATTATTTTATGCTTCTTCTGCCTGTGGATGGACTTTCGACGTTTGAACCAAAAGTCGGGCAATAATTTGCCAAGGTTATAGTGCTTTATATCGCTCAATGAAATTGAGACTGTTTAAAATTTACAGAACAATGCATTTAGTTGTATGTCATATTTTTTTTTACGCGGTTTTTTTTTACACGGTTATTTTTACGCCGATTTTTGAAATAACGCGGTTTTTTTTACGACGATTTTCGAAACAACGCGGTTTTATTTTACGACGATTTTTGGAATAACGCGGTTGAAGACCCAAAAAAACCTAAGTGTTTTCTAAGGATGTACATACAATGAAAATGTTAAAAAACCCGAAAAACATTATTGGATACTTGGTGTGTCATGAAGAAGATTAGTTTCTTCGGAGTTCAGTTAACCTACGCCTTCAATGGTGTGCTGTGGAGGGACTGTTCACATATTATGCCACGTCCGACACCATTGTGAAAAGCAAGATAGTGACTTCCGGTTTGTGAAAAGGCGCCGAATATTCTACAATATGGGTATTTTTCGAACGGGGACAACGTGTACAGGCTGGAAATCGATGTCCGATGTCATTTTGGAAACCAAGATGGTGACCTCCAGTTATCATACAAAATGGTCATGTTTGGAGGCTTGTCTTTCACTTTCTCGTGAAATAATTGAAATTTTGGCAATAGCCTAGAAATAACCTGCATTTTCAACTTAAATAAATTCATAATTTTTCACTCACCACTTCAGAAACTACGACAAAACAATAAGACCTCCTTTTAATATCCATAGTTTATCCATAGTTGATGAGTGTGAATTACAATCTATAGTTAGTATAGTGATATTTAAATCACCCATGCATCAATAATCATAATTCAGATCCTCAGATTCGAGCATCCTTTAAGGAAATCAAAAAGTGGTCATATTGTTTTGTCATATGTGGTGTCTGTAACTTTTAAAGTGGTGAATGAAAAATGATGAATTTAATGCAGATGAAAATTTAGGCTACTTCAGGACCACAGCCGAAATTTCAGCTCAATTGGTTTTCGAGATAATGAAAGGCAAGCCCCTAACCTGACCATTTTGTATGAAAATCAGGCTTTGGTCTTATTGTATTGTCCGTCACTGTATATGTACATAGAATGTGTGCAACCTGTTTTAAGTAGCCAATTATTTCTAGGTGTGTGTGAAAAGGAAAATTAGTCACATAGAAAAAAGTTCTGAAATTAAATGCACACGACTGTAATTGACAATAATGTAATCGTTTATCCTAACGCTGCTGCAGACGAAATTCACGCTACTTGTGAAAGTCACTCAAAGTAAACACAAAATTTGGGGTTGCCAAAACATACAGACAAAATATCTCAGTTGGCCGTGTAACCAAATTAACTTTTATTCTCTCCACGTGTCTCTTAATAACATAGTCTCTGGTATATATGAGAATCTCTTTATCTCGATATTCTCTCTATCTTGATGATTCCCTATTTCTATAGTCCCTTGAAAATATTATCAAGCAAATTACCTTCCATATGTCGATGAAAAAACTGCGAAAATTCAAGTTCACCTGTGTTTGGAGCAAGCGATCGAGATTTGCTCTGGATACGGGATACACAAACAAAAACTGTTGCACCCCGAAATGCTTCTAGGATCGTTCTAGCAGGCTAGTCAATTTCTGTTCTGAATGTCGATCTCTCCCTACCTCGATGGTCCCTTCAATATCGAGGTATGGAAAGTTGACAGTAAATACATAAATGCTGATAAAAACGGATAATTTTCATCCTGTCTTAGCTATAAGTTAATGATAACCATGAATTTTGTCTTCTAACAATGCAATATGCGTTGAAACTATGCAAATACTCTTTCACAGTTATTAGTGTTAGTGTTTTTCGATATGAGACGGTTTTTTTACGATGATTTTTCAAATAAAACTGTTATTTTACGACGATTTTTGAAAAACTTGATTTATTTAAATTACGACGATTTTTGAAATAACGCGGTTTTTTTTTACGACGATTTTCGAAATAACGCGGTTTTTTTTTACACGGTTTTTTTTTACACGGTACGTATCCCCCGTGTAAAAAAAGACTTGAGTGTACTTTTTGCTAAGTACAAAACGTTTACCTATCATAATGTTGTTTATACCTATCTTATTATTATTTTGTTTATACCTATCCTGAGACAAAAAATAAACAAAAGTACTTAATATCTACCTCGCTTATTTCTCATCTATACCTAACATACTTATTGTGTAGCAGCGAGTGCTCCGCTTTGACGGGTTTGATGACGTTTGGGTAGTAAGTTGAAGAGCCATGTGTAACCGTTGCCTTGGTCTTTAGTAGATTTGTGCTCTGTTGTTTGTTTATTTCTAAGCTTTCTGCGACGTTCAATTTCCAGGGTGTAGATGTAGTCCATAATATTGTGATGTCATTCGTAGTAATGTCGTGATTTTCCGTGAAGATGTGTTCTGCGACTGTTGATTTGAAGTTATGTGAGATTCCTTTCTCGTTCTGTTTAACAGCCTTAGTCACCTCCGCTAGATGCTCCTTGAACCTTGTTGCCAAGGTTCTCTTTGTTTGACCTACATATATTTTGCTGCAGTGTTTACACTTGATTCTTTATACCCCTGCTCTGCCTAAGGTGTCTACTGAATCTTTGGTGGAGCCTAACATCGATGCTAATTGGTTGTGCCTACTAGAAAAAACTAAGTCTAAACCGAATTCCCTAAGTTGTGGTTCTAACTTTTGTGTAATGTCTTTATCGAAGGGGAGGGATACACGTTTCAGGGGTTCAGGTGAGTCTGAGAGGGTTGTTTGTGATTTCCTATGAAGATGTTTTTCCTTTTTGTTGATGATCGCTTGAATTGTCCTCTTTTCGTACCCATTGAGTCTGGCAGTTTCGAAGATATATGCTAATTCTTTGGCTTTTCCAGTTTTATTGAGAGGAAGGGTCAACATCCGGTGGATCATGTGGTGGAAAGTGGCCATTTTGTGCTGAAAAGAGTTGTTTGAAGTGTATGGGATGACTCTTTGGGTGTTTGTGGGTTTTCTGAAGATTTCAAACTCTAAAGGAGATGGCGACAATGATTCTCTCTTTACTAGAAGGTCGAGGAATGCAAGTTTACCATCCTTTTCTATTTCATGGGTGAACTTAATGTCTTTGCGGAGATTGTTGATTTCTTGAAGAATTAGGGAGAGGTCGTCTTTTTTCACTACGGCGAAGATGTCGTCGACGTATCTCCACCTGGAAGTAATCCTTTCGCTTTTAGGATTGTTTCCAAATTCGCCATAAATAGTTCGCAGAGGAATGGGGACAGAGGATTTCCCATAGGGGCTCCTTTTAATTGTTTATAGAATGATCCTCTGAAAGTGAAGTATGTAGTTCTCTTCCATGCAAAGTCGAGTCAGCTAAAGATACATCCGCACCTTTTGCTTCCATGTTGTGTCATCCCCTTGTTTCAAAAGCCAATCTTCTAGAAGGTTAATTGCGTCCTTGATCGGTACGCTAGGGAAAAGGGCTGTGACGTCGAAAGATACCATTAATTCATTGTCATTTATATGACCTGATAACTGTAGTTGTTGTACAAATTCCTGGGAGTTGCGAACTGAGCTTATTGGGAATTGCTCGGAGATACCTTGAAATTCTTTTACTAGCCATTTTGCTAGCTTATGGGCTGGAGATCCTACAGATGAAACAATCTCACTCATTTCGTTTCCGGGTTTGTGGACTTTTGGGAGGCCTTTAATTCTGGGGAGGATGGGGTTTGGTTCACGAAGACGGACTGCTGCATCCCCTAATACTGCTTTACAATCCTTTAGTGTTTTGTCCACGTGTTTCACCGTGTTTAGTAGGGGGTCTACCCGAAGCTGCCTATAAGGACCATTATTGATCTTAGAAGCCATCTGCTTGTCGTAGTCCTCCTTATCCATGATGACGACTCTGTTGCCTTTGTCTGCTTTTAGGTAATAAACAGGCTTTGACTTCAGCTCCTTAACGATGCGAATTTCCTTCTCGTTGTTGTGTTTTTGTTTCTGTCCGTCCTTAATAATGTTCGAAGTGATAGTCCTGGCTGTGTTTTGTAAAGATGTCGGAAGAGTGTTTGAAATTGCTGTCTCCACGCCGATGATGATCTGTTCCACGTCGGGCTTGGTTGTAACCGCGTATCCTAATCCTTTGTTGAGATGAGTCAGTTGTTCTTCCGTGAATGCGGTCGTCGATCGGTTGACAACCAGTCCCTCAATGGAGTGGACCACCGGTGTCGTGTTGATTGTGGCTGTAAGTGTGGCCTGTTCCTTGGTGTGATGTGTGGTCCGAGTCTGTTGGGATTCTATTCTCAGCTTGTTGAGTTTCCTATCGAGAACCGTTCATTTCCTTTTCGATTTGCATTCCTCAG
Organism: Aedes japonicus; assembly: GCA_034211315.2. Lineage (NCBI taxonomy): Eukaryota > Metazoa > Arthropoda > Insecta > Diptera > Culicidae > Aedes > Aedes japonicus. The sequence goes on from JASCZW010005313.1 coordinate 91,044, forward strand.
CTACCTTGACTCGGGATAAGAACTCCTGGAATTTTACGCGATACTCCTTGGCTAACTTCAGGGGCAGCGAATAGCACTCCAATGTTTTCCGGTCCAGTTTGTTGAATAGTCGTTTGATGCTGTCCTTGATGAATTCTGCTTCCATTTTCCTGACGATGTTGGCGGGTGTCGATGTTCGTATTTTAATCCTATGACTTACTGGTACAACTTTATATTTTAAGCATTTCTTCAGAAATGCTACGTCCTTCCTAAGTGCGGCGATGGTTTTTTTCAATCCGATGAATTTGTTGGGCTCTGACGGCTGGGTTGCCATTATGAATCCTAGAGGGTTTGAGCCGTTTAGTGGAATACTACTGCAGTCGAGTTATTAGTACGAGACACTGAATTGGAATTAAATGGAGATTACTAATTTTTCTTCTAATTTATAGTTACAAGTACTCCACTTAACAGCTCAAACCCTCTAGGATTCTAATAATCCATTCATACATGATTATTTAATAATACTCTTCGCCTGTATAATACACTAAACGGTTCATCCGACGATCACACCATCCAGCACCACTCTGCAATGGCTCCTTCAACATTCCAAATCCAACAATTATACGGTCTAGAGCATGTTAACGACTCTATTTGTATTTTCCCATTCCTGGCATCAAACAAACTCATTCGTAATAGTACCCAAAATGGCACGTAGTTTGTAGTTAATTAAGTCCAAAATTGATTTTATGATCTCAACTATGTTCTGGTTCCATGCCACCTACCAACAGCATACATATATGTATGCCTGTCGCTGTAAGCTTAATGCGATTAATGTCCCTTTGGGAGCTTCCATAAACATCGAGGCTCCGGCGGCCTGTTTGCGAAGCCATTCCGACTTTGGCACCATTCGCCAAAATCTAATGAAACTGTATTTCCACCCCCAATGCAAAATGCAGCGGGCGACAACAACGGTGGGATCGCGTACATAACATTTTAATTAAAATGAATTGAATAAAATAAACTTTTCTGTCTACCTACCGGTGAGTTTCCCTGGGTTCTCAACCATCAGGCGGAAAATGGATTGCGTTCACTGTAAATAACATTTGCAGCCCCGCAATGATGATGGTGCTACTACAATGGAGGCATGCAAATCCTCTGGCCAGAGGCAGAATTTTTTTTCTAGCCAAGGAACGCTGTAGTTCCAAAGTTCATAGCTCCAATTGTTTTTGTATACGTTGTGCAATTACGATAGATGCAAAATGAATGTGAAAATGCATTTTATTTTGTTTTCACTCTATGATTCTCGCAAAGTAAATAAGAAAAGCTTCTGTATTGCTCATTTGCACCACAAAGGGGACTTTTTATTGTTTTAAAGCAATGATCATATTTCAAAACGGAAAATCAGATTAAAGTAAACTCTTAGCTAACCACTACCATCACACAAGAGGGTACAGTTTAAAGAACAGAATTAGGTTTCAAGTTTATTCAGAAGAGTTAGAAAATCCACAAAATTTTCATTTCAACCTTTGAAATAATTATTCGTCCATTCAAAGAATCCTACTTGAAAATAATATTTTCTAATGCAAATTGAACATTTAAAATATAAGCATTCATGAAACCGATGAGGGTAACTATAAAAATCAAGAAAACACAGGGGAATTCAGCTCCATATTTTTGTTTCTTATGTTTATTTCTTATGTTTGATTCTTGTGTTTGTTTCATTTTCATTTCATTTTCATTTCATTTTCATTTCATTTTCATTTCATTTTCATTTCATTTTCATTTCATTTTCATTTCATTTTCATTTCATTTTCATTTCATTTTCATTTCATTTTCATTTCATTTTCATTTCATTTTCATTTCATTTTCATTTCATTTTCATTTCATTATTCATTTTCATTTTCATTTCATTTTCATTTCATTTTCATTTCATTTTCATTTCATTTTCATTTCATTTTCATTTCATTTTCATTTCATTTTCATTTCATTTTCATTTCATTTTCATTTCATTTTCATTTCATTTTCATTTCATTTTCATTTCATTTTCATTTCATTTTCATTTCATTTTCATTTCATTTTCATTTCATTTTCATTTTCATTTTCATTTCATTTTTCATTTCATTTTCATTTCATTTTCATTTCATTTTCATTTCATTTTCATTTCATTTTCATTTTCATTTTCATTTCATTTTCATTTCATTTTCATTTCATTTTCTTTTCATTTTCATTTCATTTTCATTTCATTTTCATTTCATTTTCATTTCATTTTCATTTCATTTTCATTTCATTTTCATTTCATTTTCATTTCATTTTCATTTCATTTTCATTTCATTTTCATTTCATTTTCATATTTCATTTTCATTTCATTTTCATTTCATTTTCTATTTTCATTTTCATTTTCATTTCATTTTCATTTCATTTTCATTTCATTTTTCATTTCATTTTCATTTCATTTTCATTTCATTTTCATTTCATTTTCATTTCATTTTTCATTTCATTTTCATTTCATTTTCATTTCATTTTCATTTCATTTTTCATTTCATTTTCTATTTCATTTTCATTTCATTTTCATTTCATTTTCTATTTCATTTTCATTTCATTTTCATTTCATTTTCATTTCATTTTCATTTCATTTTCATTTCATTTTCTATTTCATTTTCATTTCATTTTCATTTCATTTTCATTTCATTTTCATTTCATTTTTCATTTCATTTTCATTTCATTTTCATTTCATTTTTCATTTTCATTTTCATTTCATTTTCATTTCATTTTCATTTCATTTTCATTTCATTTTCATTTCATTTTCATTTTTCATTTTCTATTTCATTTTTCATTTTCATTTTCATTTCATTTTCATTTCATTTTCATTTCATTTTCATTTTCATTTTCATTTTCATTTTCATTTCATTTTCATTTCATTTTCATTTTCATTTTCATTTCATTTTCTATTTTCATTTTCATTTCATTTTCATTTCATTTTTATTTCATTTTCATTTTCATTTTCTATTTTCATTTCATTTTCATTTCATTTTCATTTCATTTTTCATTTCATTTTCATTTCATTTTTCATTTTTCATTTTCATTTCATTTTCATTTCATTTTCATTTCATTTTCATTTCATTTTTCATTTCATTTTCATTTCATTTTCATTTCATTTTCATTTCATTTTCTATTTCATTTTCTATTTCATTTTCTATTTCTATTTTCATTTCATTTTCATTTCATTTTCATTTTCATTTTCATTTCATTTTCTATTTCATTTTCATTTTTATTTTTCATTTCATTTTTTTCATTTCTATTTTCATTTCTCATTTTCTATTTCATTTTCATTTCATTTTCATTTCATTTTCATTTCATTTTCATTTTCATTTTCTATTTCATTTTCTATTTCATTTCATTTTCATTTCATTTTCATTTTCATTTTCATTTCATTTTCATTTCATTTTCATTTCATTTTCATTTCATTTTCATTTCATTTTCATTTCATTTTCATTTCATTTTCATTTCATTTTCATTTCATTTTCATTTCATTTCAAATTGGAGTTGGATATTTGTTTAGCAAAGTTGTAGCTTATGTCAAAACATACGTTCTAGAGCCTTTCAATGTTCAGTTTGTTATTTTTCACAATTTAATTATGAATTTCAACGCCTCTTCAAAAACACAAACTTATCTAGGTTTTGAGAGCTGTGAAGAATTGAATTATGATATTGTGTTATTGTTGCATATTTAAGTTGCTTCATCTGCCACCTTTCGATGCATATAGGAGCAAACGTAGGTGAATTTTAATAGCGAAATCACAATATCTCCGTTTGTTCATTGTTCAAAATCTGAGATCTCACTTCTAGGATGATAATTTATACAATGGCGCTAAGAATGCTTTCAAACCTTTGTCTATATGTCAACTTTTTCAACGTAACCGTACTTGATCGTACTCTTCGACTCTTGGGCCACTTAAATAACAAGTATAATTGTTATAATATTAAGTCTCCAAAACCACACTAGACGTGTCCTGGATATGAATAATTTTCAAATTCAAGAGTTTATTAGTGGTTAAACTATGTTACCGTGGACCGTGTTTCGTAAACTATTGTCGTTTTTCTAGTCATATATTTTTTACAGAAAAGAAGAAAAACGTATTACTGCTGTTTGATTATTGAAGATAAACCATTGGCTCGAGTTAGTGTATGTCTAAGCAACACGTTCACCGTTTGTTCCAGTTTATAGCGACGGTTATGGATCTATGAGATAGCATCTTCACCTTCTATCCCACACAGTGGTCCTGAGTTCTAGTCGAAATATTAACGACTGATCGGAAATGGAACAGACAAAATCATTTCAATACTACAAACAATCAAAACGAAATTTCAGATTATTTCTGGACCAATATTTCAAAAGAAACAGAAAAAAAAGCTTACGTCGTGAATATTTTATTGTTCAAACAATTTTTCAACTATATTTCTCTATTCGTATGAGTGGTTTGTGGCAAAAACCAAAAGTGTCACACCCAGAAATCAATGCCTTTATTTAGATGTACTTCGAAATGGCTGTTAAAAGTTTAACCGATGTGATACTATCACTGTGAGCTAGATTTTTAGTTGTCGCATGCAATAGTTGATCAGAGAGGGTAGCTCAAATAATTCCCAAAGCCTCGTCATGCTGCACAAGTAAGGGATTAATTAATGGGAATTAATCAGTGATGATGATGAAGAAACCGCTGTCTCTATCACAACATTATAGAGCATGAGAATAAGCAGAACCACCAATAACAAGGTTTGAAAGGTGGGGAAGGTTAGAAAAAGCACAAAATATTCCTTTATAGAATAATATAAAAAAATGATGATTTGTTTTGATGAATCTAAGAAGTCAAGGATCCAGCATCCATATGCATCATTAGTTGGTTTGTTGTTTTTTTTTTATCGGCAATGCCAAAAACTAACCAAAAACCAAATAATACAACTCTACGATGATTAAACTCAATTAATAATCCATATGGATCGTCTACTATTTCCAACTCTATTTTCGGTACCACACTCTGATAATTAAATCAATAATAAAATCAAGATCTTCATTTCTCATTCTTTTCATGACACCATTAACCTGTTAAAAGCAAACTAAACACAATCCAAAGCATTTAAAATAACATGAAAAATGACCAAGCTAAACGATGAGCCCCATCAGGCCTGTTAAATCATCATTTCAGAAACCTTCAACCTTAATCAAACACAAAAAAAAGAAACGATGGTGCCTATTCTCGAAAAACCCTCTAAAGCAACCTAACAATGTTATCCTTTCCATTTCAAAAATCCTTTTAACACGTCTCGCTCCAATCCAAACAAAAATCACCAGAGTGTTTCGGAGAATCAAGTCATTTTCCTTTTTGCTTCTCTCAGCTATTATGCCCCAAATGGAACTTTGAACTTGTCTTCAGCATGGCATTCTTTGAGCTCTTATTTATTAATCGGAATAAAAGCACTTTTTCATGCAGAAGTCGGGCAGCTCATATCATTAAATGCTTACTAAAGCTCGACCATTTGGTTCCAATTGCAGCTAGAAACTGATTAAATGCTGCATGAAGCCACCGTTAGTCGGTCTGACAAGTCAAAAAAGAGTGGAAGAAGACTATTACAAACGGCCTCACGAAATTAATGAGCTGACATCGGCCGTTGGTGGTCTTTTTCACCCTTTCACTGCAAGTGGGTGATGATTTTTGCTACTTCCATCCCCAAAGAGCCAGTGAAGGAGAGGCTTGAGCCATTCACAAGCTCTCATCATTAAAGCTAGCTCGTCCGAAGAACAACGCAGAAAGCAGACAGAAGATGTATAAGAAGGAAGAAATTAACTGGCACAAAATAACATAATCATCTCTCTGCCACTACTATGAGGGTGGTTGCCGATTACACCAACAATGAGTTCTTGAAAGGATTTTCCTGTGATTTTCTTCGCCTCGCCACTTTCGCGTAACACGGCTTAAAACGAGCAACGACAATTTGCACATAGAAGGTGACTTTTCCATCCTTGTTGAACGAGAAAGTACCTACTTGACGAATTACTGTTCTTCTTTGTGAGGAAACAGAAGCCTTTTGGAGCAGAATCATTCTCATAACGACTGGACTAAGCAATTGGCAGGCTTTCTTAGTCCAACTTTGTTCTTTCAGATGAACCAATTATGACAAAATCATTTGCAAATTTTTTACCTAACGGAGGTGGGTGTTTAACTTCATAAGCCAACTCAAATGACAGTAGTGCTGAAGTCATCATCGTCAAATAGTTATGTGCTAGCTAATGAGTTTTCTGTTGATCCATGTAGAACACAATATTGCCTTTTCAAATTCTCATATAAATCGAACCCACTTCTCGAAAATTAGAAACATAATGACCATCGAACCTCCCTGGAGAATGTTAATTAGCATGCAAATAAATGCCAAACTAGTACCGTCATTAACCTGTGCCGAGAAGATAGTGTTATTTATGTAGTCGCTAGAAAGCGTACCCACCTATTAAACCAAATTGAGCAATACCGCGTAAGGAATTCAAATTTTCTCCCATCCTAGCAAGGTAGTTGATCCGCTTAAAGTGCCACTTTCCTTAAGCTGGGTTTTGTGGGGAATAGTTTAACGGATTATCACCTGACGCTGTTATACATAGTTCTTCTCCTCACCTCTCCTCAACTCAGGTTTTAAGGAAGTAAGGCCTAAAGAGGATTTACTACCTAGCGAGAACGTCATTTGTTGTCTGTGCAAATAAATATGCAAGTGGTTGGCACCTACTCAACCACACGTTGCTTTCTCAATTAATCATAAATCGATAGTTATTGCTTTTACGTTGCACGATGCAATCACAAGAAATATCCTCAGCCTGAAGTTATAGCAATTTATTAAGTTTGGTGTTTCATTATACTCTTCTTTGCAGGTTCTGCAATACAAGCCAAGTGGGACAGCAGCAGGAATAGTGTTAGCAATATACGAACAACGAATTTACGACAACCATTTTTGCAGAGCAGATCTGGTTGATTCTCAACTTCCTTAGTTTTTGGTCCTATCAACGATCGAAGTAGAACACAAACAAGGTAAGTGAGCGTGAGGTACACTGCTGCCATATAGATAAAACATGAGGTTTGGATAACGGAATCGTTTTGAGTCCATTCGAAGCTTTGGCATCGCCAATGGTTTTTTATTTATTCCTTTATTATCGAGATTTTCAGCCCTGGGCTGGTTCATCTCCCGTCATAGTCATTCAAATACCTTTTTTGTGTACTTTTGTAACTTTTCCGAGGGTGAGATTTGAACTCGTGACTTTGGCATGAGAGGTATGGATGCTTACCACTACGCCGGAGTCGCCCCTATCGCCAATTGTTCTTTTTTCACGTAGATTACGTTTTTAGTTTCTATACGGTGTTTAACACACAAAATCAGAGCGTGACCAAAAGTGGTCGGTTTTTGAACGTTGATAACTCAATTCTTTTTTATAAGTGTTACTGACTGAGTATTACTAACACAAGTTGTACAATCGAATACTAGCCCGTTTGGGCTCTCAGAACATGATGGAATCGTTGCGCTTCTATAACTATTGTTACTAACTCTTAAAAGGTGTTTCGATCAAAATTTGGTCGACTTAAACTTGACGCATTTCCTTTGATCGTGCATTAAAACATTTTACACACCCCTCATTTTAAGATATGTGCATAATGCTTCTATTTTGATTTTGAGATTAACACTTCAGTTATCAAAATGGCGTCGAAGGAAGAGCAGCAACGCATCAAAATTTTGCGTGTGCATGGCGAAAATGCAAACTACTCTCACGCCAAGTTGGCGAAATTGTTGAATGTGGCTAAATCAACTGTTACCAACGTATTGAAAATGTTCGGTAAACGTTTGTCGACAGCCAGGAAATCTGGATCGAGGGAAATTGAAAGCCGCAGGCCACAGCGACGATAAAAAGAGTTACCCGCTGTTTCGAGTGGAACCCAAACATCTCCGTCCGAGATGTCGCAAGGAAGCTGGGAGTGGCACTTTCAACCGTGGATAGAGCTAAAAATGAACTGGACTGTCGACTTACAATAAAACGGTGACTCCAAATCGCGACGATAAACAAAACCAGTCGGCCGAAGCACGATCGCGAAAGTTGTACACGACGATGCTGACGAAGTTTGATTGCGTGGTACAGAACGATGAAACTTACGTCAAGGCAGACTTTAAACAGCTTCCTGGGCAGGAATTTTAAACGGCAACCGGACTAAGATAGGTGGCAGATATTTTCAAGCACCTTAAACTGTCAAAGTTCGCGAAGAAATATCTGGTGTGTCAGGCCATCTGTACCTTTGGCTTGAAGAGCAACGTTTACATTGTGACCGGAACCGTCAACCAGGAAATTTATCGGAGCGAGTGCCTATAAAAACGTCTACTGGCATTCCTGAAGCGACACAATTGTTCCGTTCTATTTTGGCCGGATTTGGCATCTTGCCATTACGGAAAAAAAGCCATGGAGTGGTATACTGCCAACAACGTTCAAGTGGTGCCCAAGGACAAAAACCCTCCCAACACGCCAGAGCTCCACCCAATCGAACAATATTGGGCCATCGTGAAGCGGAACCTTAAGAAGACTCAAAAAGCTGTTGTGAGCGAGAAACAATTCAATGCAAACTGGCGTTCAGCGGCGAATAAAGTGGACAAGGAGACAGTACAAAATCTTAAGACAGAAACGAAAGACCCGGCAATTCGTGTTCTATAAAAAGGAAGCTTAGCTGAATATTTCTCCTGTATTCTGTATTAACTGAATTTTAAAAAGAAAAAGAATTTGACTTATTAATAAAAACTTTGATCGACTCACAAACATTACTGTTTGGCCAAATTTTGATTTGAACACCCTTTATATATCTTGCATTGTTAGAGCGTGCATACACCACAACATTCAATATTGACTCTTAAATTTGCATAAAAAAAGAACTGTTAAACCAAATTGTGAGATTACTGAAGAGTAAAAATTAACACAATTCGTTATTTTGAAATTCAGCCTCTGGAACGGTAACCGGCAAATTACCGTAACAATACAACTTGACAAAGATTTTTCATTAGGGCCTACCTGGCAAACGTAAACAATGACTTTTTCCGCGAATTTCCTGTCCTTGAAAACTCGCCCAATCAATCCACCATGATCACTTCGAAGAAGAAGAGTTGTGCTATCTGATTGAATTGGAGGCTTACATGGGTAGCTTTTGTGCCACGAAAAATTGACGGAACTTTTTATAACTTGAAACTTCTGTTCAATGACAAATGTTAGTCATCAACAAAAGGTTGTATCATTTTATTCCATACTTGCATACGTATTTATGACGTGAAACGCGTAATGCTTAATGAAACAAAAAGTATCTCCGTACTCAGGTTGTACTATTATCTGTTTTTTAACCTTTGAAACATTTGGAATAATGGAATGTAACCTCCGCCCAAGAGAATTACTTGTCCAATCGTTTTGCCAACTTTCAAGAAAACTCTTACGTACTAATCGGAAAAATTCATCACGTGAAATTCTTCTTTCAAAAATCTCGCCTTTTTGTGCGCCCACCTTTGCTAAAGAGTCCGCCTTTTCATTGCCTGGAATTGAGCAATGTGAGGGGACCCATACAAAGGTAATCTTAAATGATCCTTCAACCAACGAACACATCTGCTCCCTTATTTTTGAAAGAGAGTAACATGTTTTCATCGACTGCAGGGCCTCAATAAAGCTGAGACTATCTGAGAAAATGAAATAATGGTCTATGGGCATGCTGGAAAAAATCTCCAATGCGAAATTGATTGCAACTCAAATAAGTGTCTCAGGCAGGTTTAATACTTCCCCTTCACGCACCGTACAATATTGGACTGGTCATTAAAGTAAGTGGACGCCTGTTTGTCAATGGATTAGAGTTGAAACAAAAATTTATGGATTTTTGCATTGCTTACTTTGGCAACACACCTAAAAAAATCGAAAACAAGTAAGAAATTTCGAGCAATGGGTCGATGTGCTTATCAACTCGCAGATTCATTCTGTCTGCTTTTCCAAAAAGTTGTCGTTTCGAGAATTGGCAAAAAACGAGCTGGCACAGTACGTCTTATGAAATTGCAAAAAAAGTGAACATAAGCGTCGAAAATGTCCAAAATTTCAAAAGCGTAACAATATCGGAATCTACAAGAAGCATAAAACACCCAAAAAGGCTTCTTCAAAAAAACGATAACGGAACTTGTATGACGTTCTCCTCAAAAACTCGCATCGGTGCATTTTAATGCACGACTAGAATTAAAAGCGAAATAAGAGAAATCGAGCGAAATCATTATATTAATAAAACTATTACTCTCCGCACCTGTTGGTGAAATTCACAACTGAAATTAGACTGACTGTAAGCCACTTTTATTTCATCCCTGATTTACGTTTACAGGTCAGCAAAAGTTTTTTTTTATGATAAACTAGCTGGCCCGGCAGACGTTGTCCTGCCCATAAATAAATTACTAAATGGAAAATTGGAGGAGTTATAAATGTAAAAGTTTATTTGCAATAAGTTTTTATTCGATTTATTTAGAGTTAATTTCTTACTGTTGTGTGATGATTTTATTAAAATATGTTGCTGTAAGGTAAGGTTTAATGTCCAAGAAAACTTATAGAACATTATAGATATTACCATAGGTGTTGGCATGAACTGTTCTCTTATTATGTTCGTTGCCCCAAACGAAGTCGTTTGAAAACAACCATTATAACTCTGGATGTTCTGCAGAATATGTTTAGAATCACTTCCTGGTCCAGACACCAATGAGCGCAAACGCTCTGGTGGTGGATTTAGTGGCGTTACTTTAACTTTGCCACTTGCACAACACAATTCATTTGGTGTTTCATTTGGGAGCTACAATGCATTACAATGAGAACAAACTTCACTCATTGATTCAATGGCGATTGATATATCCGCACTGAAATTAATCAAAGGATCATATTGAAATGCAGCACGTTGAAGATTTTGCAGAATGTAGGTTTGCGGTCGTAGTCGTTTAGTGATGTTATTTTGGGTACGATTGTCACCAGATCTTTCTGGTACTTCCCGATTACGCTTCTTTCTATCGCTTGTATTTCGACCTGCTCTCTCTTCTTGACCCAACATCGGCCGAGCCCGTGCCATTCGTTGTCGATCCAAGTCATTTTGAGTTGCATGCTGAACGTCTCATTCAAGATTTTGCTGCGCTAACAGTCGTGCGGCTGCAGCGACCAATATTACTTCGTCTAGTAGGAGGCATTGCACAATAATACTAATTGAAATTGAAATTGCAACATAATTAGTTTCTTCTAAATTTCTAGTAATATGTTCGTTTTCACTTTCCTGATGCAAAATTAATCTTACAGTGAACGATACTAAAATAAACAAAAATGTTATTATACACCTGTCAGTTCAACATAGAATACAAAAACTAATACTCTCATTCTCCATCGAACTTCACTCCTATTTACATCTCGCTGCGAGATATCACCAATACAAACGTTTCAATTTATACGTGAACCTACACGTTTACACTGCCCAAGTAACAATTCTAGGGTTTTTTTTCATTAGGGCGAATCTACAATTGAGAGATTCTCTCCGAGCTCGCTCTCTTTCATTCATAAACCTATCACCTTTGCGTTTTTCATTCTACTATTTGTAGAGTATGCTAGCCAGCACTGTTGTGTTTCGATCTGTACTAAAGAATGCCTCGTAAGTTTTATAATGGCGCTGTAATGAATGAAAAAGAGCGAGCCCGAAGAGAATCTCTCAATTGTAGATTCGCCCTAATGAAAAAAAAAAACCTAGAATTTCACTTCTATTCCAGCCGTATAGCACTCCCCCCGGCTTTGTTGATGAAACTACATTCAAAACTGTTTTGTCCACCAACACCTCCTCTATGCATCTTTAAAGCCGAAATGTGTACAAAGTGGCCCACTCCTTAGACGGTTGTGAAAACAAATTAATAAAACCTTTCCAAGACCATAAAAATTTTGAAAATGTTCTAGTGAAAGATGTTATTATGAAAGATAATGCCGAATGGCCACAGCTGTCAAACTTGCGATGTCGTGGTTGGTTTTTGTTGTTCTGCTTTGTTCGATTCTCTGCTCTTCTGATTCATTGAACAGTAAATAATGGCTAAGAAAAAAGCTCAAGTGTTGCGGGAAATTATGTTTGAAAGCAAAATATATAAAACAAATTGAGTTTTTTTGTTTAGCATATCATGCTCCAAATCATATGCGCATTTAATTGTATGGTGAATATTGGCATGATAAGAGCTGAAAATTAATGCGCATCGGAAATTATGCGAGTTTACAACAACAAAAACAAAATTGAAAGAAAAATATTCGATAAATCAATCAAGAAACTTCTGAAAATTGATGGAATTCAATAAGGTTATCTGAACGAATACCGAAATTTGCCTCAGATCTACAGTTCAATTGTATGACATTTAAAATTTAGTGTATTTATTATTCCACATTTCAATTATTTCATTCATTCCAATATGGCGATTGCAAGAAATCACAGTTTTGCCAATAATCCAATTTATCTTAGCAATGGTTACTATAAAACTATCTGGTCGCTTGGTAGCTTTTCAAAATGCCAATTAGCCGTTTAATGCATTTACTGGAAGCAAAATGGTTTTAAAATGCTTTTGACCATTATAAAATAATATGAATGAGTCCTAAAACGGTATTTCAAAAAAGCATTTTATGATTTTACAAAGTCAAATTAAAAACTTTGATAGGGATAAAAGGAATTTTAGAAGTCAAGGTTTTAAGATTGTTGTAAAGAAGCTGTGTATGTTCTTATAAACCTGACTAAAATTTGAAACCTATTGGCATCTCTTGCTGCCATAATAAAACCGAATTGATTTCTGGTGGCTTTCATAAAACTTTAGTAAAACTTAGTAAAGCTGGATGGTTTTGGCATTGTTACTTGGGTGAGGTTGCTTTTTACGCAGGAATGAGTGCGCTGGAAAAAAATATCCTTAAAAACAACTGAGTAACTCCTAGAAATCACGTACAAACCCGTAATTTACGAAAACCTCGTAAAAAGCAACATAAGGATTATTTAAACGCGTTAATGACAAAATCTAAGTGAACGGTATCTCCTTGCGTGAATTCTAAACACCACGTAAAAAAACTCGCATAATAAACGACTCCAATGTATTATCGTTTTTCGCATAATTTATCAAAAAGTCCTAAATAACAATGAGAGATTCGCTCCTCTCTCGTCCTTTTTTTTTTGTTAATTAGGACGCCATTATAAAATTTTCCAACGGTTTCTCCTTCCAACTCGATGGATGGTCTTGTTGTTTTCTATTATGATATTTCCATGCAAAGTGAAAATTTAATTTAAATGATTTTTTTAACTTCCCGAAAAAATTTCGTACATTTTTTATTTCAAAAACCTGTTGGGATTCAAGACAAATCAAATGAAAAAGAAATCAAGTAATTCCATCGTGTCGTTCGTGAGTTATGCTGTCACGAACGGACAGCATTTCATTTTTATATACATAGAAGATGAGGATAAATCATTTCAGTTTAATTCTCAGTTGGTAATTAGTGCTAAACTCAGCTGATGCTGTTTTTCGGTGATCCCCCCCCCCCCTGACCCCCTACACATTCTCTCCAGTTTCTTTGAAAACAAATAACAGCAAACAATAAATAAAGTGACCCACGGCATCGTAGGAGGCGTAAACATTGTTATTGCCATTTATGAAGAAGCATTAAACGGTTGATTTGAGACTTCTTGTTACTTCCGTGCCTACTTTGGCTGAAAATGCCAGTTCAGTCTGAATAAAACAGGGCAACACGATTGCCTTACATTGGCACGTACCTGAAGTTAGCTATCACTTGAGCTGAAAAAAAGAAACATTTTTCTAAAAAAAACGAAAAATAAAACAACGGAAAGAAGAAAAAAAATTCGGTGGTGTATCGTTCGAGAAAATTCCGACCATCCCAGTATTGCGGATTTTCATTTCTCGAGTCAACTGTTTAAAAATTCCCACCATGTTCAATCGCCTTCCGGTTTGGTCCCGAGCGGATTCTGTGGAGCTTTTCTTCGAGGTGCAAGAGAACCGCCCCCTATTGGTCTCAGATGATCAAAGTTTTTTTTTTTTTTCGTTTCTCCTCTCTAGGTGGGTGGTTGTTTTTATTTGGAAATTTATACATTTTATCGTAGTGATCTGAAATTTTTATGAACTTTCAACTTTCGTGCCGTAGTAGTGATTCGGGTTTTATATTTCCACCGTCTTCGCTCGTGCTGCTTCTACACAGCTACGTGACGGGATGGAAGAAAATCTATTTCGTACGAAACGGATGTTGCTACATACGATGCAGTCATTGTAAAATTGTGAAATTTATATCTACGTTGTTGGCTTTAGATTGATGAGGTTTTCCGAATGTTTGATTGTATTTGGCACAGTGGTGTATATACAATGATGAATCAATGATGGTCACTGTAACAATTTGGATTTTATGGAGGCTCTGTAGACCATAGTTCAGTCCTGTTGTACTGTATGCTGTAGCCCGTAACGCTGGTAGCTCACCTTTTCGCGGTGCGTTACGGAGTATCAGATCTACCACCGAACCCTGTACTGAATTAATTCCAACTAGGGAATAGATTTGTTTCTGTTTTTTTTTTTTGTAGTCGAAGGAACATATTTTATTCCTTATTAGATTTTATGTCTTTTAAAAAGTGACAATATTTGGATTGAGCCACCAAGGATAAGAACGAAATAAGTAAAACATGTTTGGTCTTCATTTATGTGAATTCTCATTTATATTTGATGTTCTTCAGTTTGAATTGGTTAGGACTACAGTTTTGATGCAGTGTCATTAGAGGGCTCATTGTTTTCTTTGCAATGAATCAGGTTATGTCAGGCTCTTCAAAGGGTTGAAATAGTGGGAACTTTCAATAAAACTCGATTCATTGCCTACGAAGCATTCAATGACAACTATAACAACTTCGAATGCTTGACATGCACTAATCAAAGGATACGGGATATACTTCAATAGATAAATTTACTGGGCGCAGTGATTTATGTTTCGGACAGAGAAAAAAAATGGTATGAAACTTCTATAAAACCTCAAAACTTACTAGGATATTAGTGATTATTTTGTCAAAGGCTGCATTCAAAAAGGATACAAAATGAGAAAATCAGTATCAAGTTAACAGCTTTACTCAGAATTGGAAAGCTCGTCCAAAAATCTTTTAAAAATTTAATTTGTATCCTCGATTATCGCTATAAATTGCTCCCTGCCTCCTTTCAGAACTGTCCGTCACCGAGTGCATTTCAATTCAATTCCTATGAATTTGAGGTGTTATTAATATAATGAATTCAGTTTAACAAATAACTAATCAGAGAGCTAAATTTATTTTACCTTGTCTTAGTTATTTTGTAAACACTCATATAAATTTGTTTTTTTCTCACCAATTGAAAAATCCTCTTTGACTAAACCGCCAAAATATTTCGAACAGACGAACAAACGTACAGTTCAATGTTTTGCCAAAAACCGCCTTGTCAACGAAATTGTTTGCAATCTTGCATACAACAGAGCTGATTTAGGCCCTATATCAAAAGGGCCCATTTAGTATTGGAACAAACATTTTTGATTCTTACAGCGACCCTAGTGGTTGGATTTTTAAACAAACTGTGACATCTTATGTGTTCCCTATAACAATAACAATTTTTTTTCGCGATGCATTTCGAACGTGTTTCTGATGAATACAAAATGGAAAACAAAGAAGAAGAAAAATGTGTGCAATCGTTTTGAAACCCCTTAGTGGTCTGGGTGAAAACTTGCCAAAATGTTGGGTTTTCCCCCGAAATACCGTGTGGCGTGTTTTGAAAAAGAAAAGAGAAACTTTGTTGGCGGATCGCAAGCCTCAAAGCAAGCGTAAGGCGGGTGCTGTCAACCGTCAATTGCGGAACGAAGTCATTAAGAAAATTATGGCAAACCCCAACACCTCAGACCACGATTTGGTCAGAAAGTTTCGCCCCGCACGCAGTACCGTGCAACGCATTCATCTCCGGGAAAGCCTCAAGTCTGTATACATCCAAATAGGGATCAAAAGCAGCACAATGTGGCCAGAATCCGTGCCAAAAAACTGTATGATCAGTTGTTGATAGAATTCAATGGCTGTCTCCTCATGGATGATCAAGGCCGAACAGCTACCAGAACAAAAATGTTATTTGGCTACGACTCGAGCAGATGTTCCTGCCAAATTCAAGTTTGTGTTTGCGGATAAATGTGCACGTAAGTACAAAATTTGGCATAGCACCTCTGGCTGCGTTAGGAAGACCAAGGTTTTCATCACTGATAAGACATTTAATTCAGAGCTGTACAGAAAGGAATGTCTCCAAAAGCGAATATTGCCATTCATCAAATCCCACAATGAACCTGTCATGGTTTGGCCAGATCTTCTGTCATTACAGTAAAACAGTGCTATAGTGGTATGAAACCAACGGGTTTCAGTTTACACCAAAAGAACTCAACCCACCAAACTATCTCCAGCACAGACCGATAGAATGATATTGGGCTATTATGAAGAGGAAGCTGAACGTGAATGGCAGTGTCATCAAAAGCATCAATGAATTGAGAACCAAGTGGAATAAAATTGCTAAAACGGTGGATGAAAATAAAAGTCCGCACATTTCTTCGAAATCGAGATGATGTTTTTTTTTTGCATTTTGCTTCTAAAGTTCACATGAAGTCGAACATTCCAGTTAAAACAGAATACTACTCTGTGAATGTGTATCCGAAATATGCGTAATGGTCTATGTTACAATTCTAACAGGGCCGCACCTTATCTCACTTAAATTTCTTGAAATAATGTGTGAATTTGACCTTAATCTAACGCTCTAAATATTAACAGAAGATTTTTCAGAAAATTACTTTATTTCTTCAAACTATATATTCGTGTTGTGCAACGAAACAAATCGTAAAAAAAATATATTTAGTTCTTATAGCAATTTACTTTGTGATCAGTCCATAATTATTTCAGATAAGCTAATGTTGTAAAAGTATCTGATAACCGATGTATATTAGTTTGATTTATCTGTAACTTGAAGGTAAATTGTCTTTGATTTCCAGTACCAGTCTTTAAACACAGTAGTATGACTGTTGTTTCTTGCTCGATCTAGAGAGCTAGTGAGAGCGTTAAGTATTGAAAGAGACTCAACGCGCGTGTTAAGTTTTCTAAAGTTTGTACCGAAAATAAGTAATCACATTTTTTTTTTCAAATCATATGAAAATAATATACTTCATTCGAACAAACGATTAAATTAACATTATTCGTTTACTTATTTTTGATCAAATACTGTTCACAAAATTCTGGGAAACTATTTCAATATATGTCTTATGCCAATTTTATTGTGCTTCTGCAAATATCCAGCTGCTTTAACAGACTTCCTAAAGACCCGGTTGTTAAAATCACCGATTTCAAAGTGGAGAGCAATTTGGTTGTCTTTCTCAACGATATTTATACTTTCCATGTGGCTCAACTAAGATTAAGTCAATTGTCTGCATCGCTTATTCCTTACAATCTACGATAAAATTCAAATAATGTGGATCTAGAAAAGGGTTTGAGTCCTCCTTTACATATATTTCGTCGTCCATCGAAATGCATGCATTCGATCTCTGCAAAAACTCAAACGTAATGTCCGGGCCCTTGTTGCACTACGTTGCGCTACGTTGCTTATGTTCTGCACTTTGATTGTCAATTTGCTGCTTCTTATAGGTCTTTAAGTTGTTCCGTTTTTTCATCCGTTCGATCATACCCACGTCAATAAACACATTTCAAAACTCAAAACTCAATTTATCAATTTCGTCGCAACTACGTGAAAAAACACTCGATTTATTATCCGATACAAAAGTAACTCCAAAACTTGACCACGAATACACAGATTTTGACACATCAGTGAGCAAATTATATTTAGAGACACTTTGGAACTGTTTCAAAATCAATTCTGGATGAACACACGTTATTTTTTTTTATTTTTCAAGACAGCGCCTTCTTTGCTCAAAAGCACAGCATACTCCTCTATTGATGGAGGAAAGAGATTTTTTTAAGGCATTGAATTGAGCTCTCTGTGGTATACATCTTATACCGATTTGGCTGAAGGTACCAACCGAAGTAGCTTACAGCCAAAATGTATAGACCATAATTGTTATGTTTGCATTTATTGTATTTATTTTACAATTATAGTATGTAACTCCCATAATGGCGAAACCCATTACAACATACTGGTCTGGTACTCACCACGACACGAGACTTGAAAGCAGCTGGTTCTAAACTCCGTGTTAGCTTCAACACAATTCTGAGAGGACTGTTTTAGCTGAAACCCAAGAGTAATCACAAGGACTTCATGGAGCGGCCGAAAACAATAAAATTCCTGCAAAATGAGTGCTAGGTTTTGGAAAAGTTGGCAGTTGGTCCTTGTTGGCAGAATTGGCACCAATATCTTTCTTCGAAAGAACGCTATCCTGGGTGACGAGGAACCAGTGTCTAACTTCCGACAAATGCCATAACAGCCTTTAGTTTGTAAATGGTTCTTCTTCTTCTACTACTACTTGCTTTTATACAGCCAACGAAGCTTTACCTGCTACTTCAATTAATGTTCTTTTAAGCACTTTCACAGTTCTTCCTGTATAAATTGCAAGGCATCCAATCGTATCCAATTCAGTAGGAACTAAGCGTAACAGGGCGTAAGACCGCTTGATCTAACGATTATGACACGTGGACAATGCTCGAAAAGTTCCTGCAAGCACAACGGCGTATCTGAAAATAGCGTATAAAGAACTAGATGCAGCACTTTGGTGCACACAGTATCCTGGATGTCGCCAAAGCTAGAGGTATGTCTGACGCAATCCCGCAAAAATGGATTATCTCGAATCTAATTGGAACATAGACGCAGAGGTGCACAACGAATAAGATGGTTAGAGCAAGTGGAGCAAGATCTTGGAAATGTGTAACACTTAAGTTACTGGAAACCAACAGGCCTCAAAGAACTTCCCTTGTAAAATATGTGTCGTATGCAAAGTCCTTATCAAGGTTGCGGCTTATCATTTTTGACTTATCCATATTCATTTGCCGATAGCTCTTCTCAGAAGCTCAATTTCAAAATATAATGTATGATGAACTTCTGGTGCTTGAGTAGACCTACAACTTGGTTTAACAATACATAGCTCTATCTTTTATATCTGAGGAATAAGAGCGTATATTCGCAGTGATCTTCGCGATGATATTCGCGGTGAAGATCACGCTGAATATACGCTCTCATGTCGAAGATATAGGAGTTAGAGCAATGTACTGTTAGACAAAGTTGTAGGTCTACTCATGCACTACAAGTTCATCATACATCATATTATCAAATCGACCCTCTGAAAGGAGATATTGGCAAATGAATATGCCTGAGTCAAAAATGATAAGCCGCAACCCTGGTCCTTATGATAACCCAAGTAACACAACTTATTATGTATTTTTCAAAAAATCATCTCTAAGACATGATCTCATGTATTTTTCATTTTTCTAGTACACATAACTTACTTTTGGTATCTTATATGACCAAAACAGCGCAATAAATTGATCCATTTGGAATATCAAGGTCACATAATGATGTCATATGTTGGTAGTATAATAACAAATAGATTATAATCAAGTGAACTATGAGCATCATAATAATAAATAGATTATAATCAAGTAATTCCAAAGTAAAAGCAATTGCAGAAACACTTGAACATGACATGCTAGTTTGGAAAATGTTAAAGGAACAGAAGCTCACAAAGATACATTACTAACTATGACGTGAGTTGGAATTGAGTTCAAAATACATCTTGAGAGCAGTCTGATAACATTTCATTATGGTCCATTGCAAATCATTTCAGTTAGTTATTTGAACACCATAATAACCATCCCAACCAACAAACAAACAACAAACATAATTAGCAACTTCACCCAAAATAAAAAGCAAGATTGTAATGTAATTTCGCATGATTTGGTTTCATTTCTCGTAATGGATCGCAACTTGGAGAAAGAAAGCATATTGGTTGGCAAAGCAACACATCAATTCGATTAGAAAAATTCAATGTGTGCGTGATGTTATACAGTTGATTAGTAGTAGTAAATTCAATGGCGCACAAAAATGATTTCATCCGCTACCGAGAGTCGAATCGCGACCGTCAGCATGACGGTCTTCATTGTAACCATCCAGTACCACAGTGGAATAAAAGTCCTACAGTTTCTTCGGTTTTTGAGGCACTCAACGTAACCAATGAAGCAAATTTCGATCGCAGATACTCACATGCATCGTTTATTTCAAAAACCGCATGGTGACTTGACGAAGGCGATAGGAGTGTGATGATGAGTACAGATAATAATAGAAACTTGATAGCGTAACAGCAACAGAGGCATACGGCGTAGCGGCGTTCTGTGCCATTGTCTCACCCATATTGACGTGAGTTGAATTGACGGTTGAACAAAACCCAACGGTTGCTGCGATTGTCGAGGCACTAGGCACACAGCGATAACCACTTGCACACACCTGCATGGCTTTGTTTATACCATAAAAGCTATGTTAACATGATGGGCAATTTGCCTTTTCAGAATCATACGGATTTCTCAAGCTATGATTGCAAAACTGCAAAATTGCAATTTTGCATTTTTTGCTACAATTTCAATTTTTGGGTGTTGATTGCGGAGCTTATTGAGTAACATTGAAGTAACTTCTACTGGTTTGCAACAACTGTGTAACTAGGGATATTAGAGCATGTTGTTAGCGAAAAGTCATTTCGCTCCAGAAAAAAATACGTTTCTTGTAGACCGTCACAATGAATCAATTGCTGATGGTGGTTCTTGTTGCATGCTATAATTTCGAACAAATCTGTTTGTTTGTTTTTTATTGCAGTAAGATAAATTTTGTAATTTTTTCTTTTTAAACGATATGAATTTGTTTAAAAAAGTATTTGGAATTCATGAATAAATTCATCAGACTCCTAACAAACATTACTGTCAAATTAGATCTGTGTTCACATCTGCTAGTTTGACTATTGTTGGATTGAATTATTGTGTGAACGCAGTTCTGGATTTAGATTCATTTTTAAAAAACTTTAATATAACCCATGGGTTATTGTAATGCTGGATAAGACATCATCATGTCAAAAGCATATTATGCAGTGCATCTTTAAAACTTCTTAAGCGACCTAACAGATTATATAAAAGTTCGATTAATTGCGCTGTGTATTTGAGTCAAATATTAAGTCATATGGTCTAGAAAAATACATAAGTGACATATGAAATCCAAATGTTTTGCGACAACATCCGCTCAGCTTGTATATGACAAAATATGTTTTTTATTTCATTCTCAATACGCTTTTAAATCAAAATTTCAAGATATCTGACCAAAAAGATGTTTTTGGTGGGGGCGACCCTCGTGTATTGGTTAACATCCATACCTCTCACGCCAATGTCACGAGTTCGAACCTCATACCCAGACAAGTTAAAAAAATACCCAAAAGGTATTTGAGTGACTACGACGGGAGATGAACCCAGCCTAAGGCTGAACATCTCGATAATAAAGATAAAACAAAAATAAATGTTTTTGGTGTTATTTGGGAAGTTTTTGTTCGTAACTATGTAATTAAGTACCATCATCTTCGTTTGCTCAAAAGGTCAGAAATTTGCCATGGTTCTGCAAAAAAAAACATCGAAATAAGTATCAGAAAAATTTCAGTTCCATGAACTCAGCAAGGTTCACCAGTACAAGAATTTGTACAAACGTAATTCCCAACACCTAACATTTGCCAGAAATGACTACTGTAGTGAATCCGAAGAAGTCTTGGAACCTTGAAAACTGTCTTGTACTTCAGGAATCTGGTGCCCAGATGAGTTTAAATTTGATCGACTTTTCATCCTAAGAACTCCAACACCAGTTCCAGTTACCAGAGTTGTTGCAGCTATGACATGTGTCAAGAAAAATAATACTGCTTGCTTTTGGATGCGAGAATTCCTGATTTTTCGACAGTGTAATCCTCTGACTCAGTTGGATAAATCATAATAGCATGTAACTTCAGATATATTCCTAGTTCTTCTTCTTCTTCTATTGTTTTTGAGAGGGACTTTAATCCCTTATATTCCTAGTTGATCTTGAGTTCAACCTAAGAAATAATTTTGGTTGTATGAGGGTTCTGTTGACCATGATTTAGACATGCAAAATCCTCTCAAACCTCACAAACAACGCACTTTCACTTTTGGTACGACTTTTGATGCAGTGTTGTCAAAACTTACCATTACTTGTCAAATACGTATTCGAAGTATTCCTGCCCGAAAATCATATCGTAAATTGACTCCATTTCACATTATTGCCTCACATCATTAATCGAATCAACATCTGTTGGGCCCATGCAGCACATGCACAGCAGTGCATTCTTCCACACCAATTGCATATTAGGTCAATTGCCGTATGTGTCACCAATATACCAGCCGGTAGGGTGCGGGCCCTGCGACTTTATGACCCCTTTACTAATTGTAGCATAAGCCTCCATTGAGGAGAACGAAGCCGAAATCGTGTGCTGGTCTCTCTGATTCTGGTTGAACAAATTACTTAATATAATTTAACGCATGATTGGCTTTCAGAACGTCGAATCGAGCACGTTCCAAATATTCATCGTTGCACAAATCGACTCTAAGTGGGGAATTCGTGGAATCGAGCCATCTACCGACTCTTGCGAGCGGTAATAAAGAAACCCTCTTAGTAGAACGTCAGCGAGCACAAAAGGTAAGCGCGCACATACGCGGAATAAAACACACAGAAATTATGAATATGCATTTTGAAATTAATTTCCGGCTTATGTGGCTGGCCATTGAATCCAATAGCAAATTTCATGCTTCTGTTAGCATTGCACATACCTCCCGAACCGCCACACTGACCTCTTCTTTTCGCATTTGTTCATACGGGCTCAATGCTACAATTCGGACCTATTATATGGGTTTTGAATTTTGTTTTTTTTCACGGTGACACTGTTGGTCTTTTCCTGAGCTGCTTCGATTTGAAAAGGCCTCTGGTCCCGGACCAAGAATCATACCGTGCGAAACGTGACAATTTTTCATATTAGAATTAGCACTATTTAGTATTCATCATCTTCATTTCAAATCTCGGTTCCTCTGGCAAACCCTTCTTGTGCCTTATTCTGCCTCAAGACGGCTTAGAGCTCATGACATGCTTCATTTGGCTGCCAAGTTGAGAATCCAAACGACGATGTGCTGGCATAATTTTGTTCATGCGATGTTTTTTTTTTTTACGAATTCATTTATTTGTACAGGCTCAATCGAATCAACTTTACAGAGCCAAGTTTTCATGTTTATATACATCAGTTATCTTAGAACTAAGGTTAAGGGGATAGAACCGATTACTCGCGGTCGTCTCGAGGTTAATAGGAATAACAATTTTAAGGATGGGAAAATTTTGGTGGAAATTTTGAACAAAGCATAAGGAACAATGGTTTTCTTATATCTAGAACTTCAAATTACAATTTTTTAATTGAACGTTTTTAATTAAAAAAAAAAAAAAGAATAACTCACTCACACACACACACAATCACACTCACACACACACAACCACCCTCACACACTGGCGCACACATTCCTCACAAATTTAACCTAAACAAGTAAGTTAATCAATCTACAATCTAAGGCTAATGTTAGTCAAAAACACATAAATGAGTTTCATAAACTCCAGATCGCGCGCAGCCAAAATGTCTCGAATCGGTACATTGGGTTGTCTACCTCGAGCCCGAAGGGAATCATACAGCTCAGATCTGACTCCACGGTGCTCAGCACAAAACCAAATAACGTGATCTGCGTCCTGGTAACCTTGTCCGCATTCACAGAGATTGCTGTCTCCCAGCCCAACACGGAACAAATGAGCGTTTAAAGAATAATGATTGGACATGAGGCGAGACATCACACGAATGAAGTCTCGACCCACATCCAATCCCCTGAACCAACATTTCTTAGACACCTTTGGAGTGATAGAATGTAGCCATCGCCCCAAGTCTCCTCTACTCCATTTATACTGCCAGCTATCGAGTGATATCTGACGAAAAATATAGAAGAATTCGTTGAAGGCGATTTGTCGATCATAAATATCGCCTTCCATAGCACCCACCCTTGCAAGCGAGTCCGCTTTCTCATTGTCAGGAATCGAACAATGAGAAGGGACCCACACAAAGGTGATAATAAAAGAACGTGAAGATAAAGCACTTAGAAGACCTCGTATTTTCACAAGAAAATAGGAGGTGTGCTTTACCGGTCTCAAGGAGCGAATAGCCTCTATAGAACTAAGACTATCCGTGAAAATGAAGTATTGATCCGGTGTAAAAGAGGCAACAGTTTCTAAAGAAAAATAAATTGCTGCCAATTCCGCGACAAAAACAGAACAAGGTGCTTGAAGTTTACGAGCGACGCTATAATTTTCATTGTATACACCAAAGCCAGCGGAGTCCTCTATCAAAGACCCGTCAGTAAAAAACGTTTTAGTGGAATCAATTAGGCCAAACTTTGCAGCAAATATCACCGGAGCAATCATAGGACGATGATGCTCTGGGATTCCACGAAGCTCCTGTTTCATGGATAAATCAAAATGAACCGAATTTCCGAAGTCGGAGAAGCAAACACAATTGGGAATATTAAGCGAAGGGCTGACATCCTGTGTTATGTACAAATGGTACAAGCTCATGAAGCGGGTTTGAAAATTCAACTCTAGGAGCTTCTCAAAATTTTCGATCACCTGGGGTTCATAACTTCACACCTGGTGAGGAGCCGGAGAGATAACTCTGTAAACCGATCTGAGAGTGGCAACATGCCAGCCAGCACTTCAAGACTCATGGTGTGAGTCGAGTGCATGCAACCTAACGCGATACGAAGACACCGATACTGAATACGTTCCAGTTTAATGATGTGCGACCGAGCCGCTGACTGAAAACAAAAACTACCGTATTCCATAACCGACAAAATCGTTGTCCGGTACAACGTTAGAAGATCTTGCGGATGCGCTCCCACCAGGTCCCGGTAATTGTGCAGAAAAAATTTACCCTTTGCTGGCATTTTCGCTTCAGGTACTCAATGTGAGATCTCCAGGTGCACTTTGAATCGAACCAGACCCCAAGATATTTAAATGACATGGAATGAGTTATCGGTGTACCCAAAATTTGAAGTTTCGGTTGTGCAGGGTTATGCTTCTTAGAAAAAACTACCAACTCAGTTTTCTCCGTAGAGAATTCGATACCTAGCTCTAGAGCCCAAGTAGACAAATTGTCTAAGGTATCCTGCAAGGGTCCTTGTAGATCGACCCCATTGGGTCCCGTGACAGACACTACGCCGTCATCTGCAAGTTGTCTCAACGTACAGTTGTCACCTAGACAACCGTCAATGTCTTTGACATAAAAATTATACAAAAGAGGGCTTAAACATGATCCCTGGGGAGACCCATGTAGCTAAATCGAAAAGCTGTAGAGTTTCCATGAGAAAAGCTCATATGTTTCTCTGACAGCAAATTGTACAAAAAATTGTTCATTAATGGTGAAAAACCACAAGCATGGAGTTTATCTGAGAGAACTTCAACAGATACTGAATCAAAAGCCCCCTTGATATCCAAGAATACAGAAGCCATTTGCTCTTTTTTAGCAAAAGCTAACTGAATATCTGTGGAAAGCAACGCGAGGCAGTCGTTCGTTCCCTTACCCCTACGGAAACCATATTGAGTATCTGAAAGCAGGTTATTCGTCTCAACCCATTTGTCCAGACGGAAAAGGATCATTTTCTCCAACAACTTGCGAATGCAAGATAACATCGCGATGGGTCGATAGGAGTTGTGGTCGGACGCGGGCTTACCAGGTTTTTGAATGGCAATAACTCTCACCCGTCTCCAATCATCCGGTACAATGTTGAGTTCCAGACACTGATTAAACAAGTTCAACATGCGCCTCTTCGCGACGTCTGGGAGGTTCTTGAGCAAGTTGAACTTGATCCTGTCAGCTCCTGGAGCCGTATTGCCACACGAAAGGAGTGCGAGAGAGAGTTCTACCATTGAAAAGGGTTGGCTAATCTCATCTATCGAATTCGTTGTTTCGCGAGGAAACATTTGTGCTGGCACAGAATCTGGACAAACTTTTCGCGCGAACTTGAGGATCCATTGGTCCGAGTACTCCTCGTTCTCGTTGATCATAATTCTGTTACGCAATCTTCGCGCCGTATTCCAAAGGGTACTCATCGACGTTTCGCGTGATAACCCGTCCACGAATTGTCGCCAGTAACCGCGTTTCTTGGCCTTGATGAGGCTCTTAAATTCTCGTTCGAGAGCCGTGTACCTTTCAAAGTGCTCAGGTGTTCCACGTCTACGAAAAACTTTGAACGCGACGGACTTTTTGCGGTAAACCTCGGTGCATTGCTGATCCCACCATGGGGAAGGAGGTTTCCTGCGAAATGACGTCCCTGGAACTGGTCGAGTTTGAGCTTGAAGCGCGCTTTCCAAAATCAGGTTGGAGAGGAAGTTATATTCCTCCAGCGGTGGAAGCCCTTCTACCGTTGATAAGGCTTCATCTACTGCTGTCTTGAACCTTGTCCAATCGATATTACGAGTTAGATCATACGTGACGTTGATGGATGCCGGTGGAGTGAGCCCGGTGGCAACCGAAATTTTTATAGGCAAATGATCACTACCGTGGGGATCCTGGATCACATTCCACGTGCAGTCCAACGATAATGAATTCGAGCAAAGTGTGAGGTCTAACCTACTACCAAGTGAGGATGGACCAGCCAAGCGTGTAACTTCTCCATTGTTGAGAACTGTCATATTGAAGTTTTCACAGAGGTCATATATCAAAGAAGACCGGTTGTCATCGTACAGTTCTCCCCAGCCTGTACCGTGAGAGTTAAAATCTCCCATGACCAACCGCGGAGCAGGCAGAACCGAACAAATATCTGAAAGTTGTTTTCGGTTAATTGGTGCTCTAGGAGGAATGTACACAGAAGCAATGCAAAGGCTTTTATTTTTAATAACAGCCTGACATGCGACAACTTCAATACCTGGAATTGGAGGAAAATTCACTCTATAGAAGGAGTAGCACTTTTGATCCCCAAAAGTACTCCTCCTCCACGTGAATCCTCACGATCAAGCCGAATAATGTTGAAATCGTTAATCGGAAGATCGATTTCGGCTGAAAGCCATGTTTCACAAAGAGCAAATGCATCACAACCGATATTGTGAGCTAAAAATTTGAATGATTCCAATTTAGGAATAAGACTTCGACAATTCCACTGCAGAACAGTGATCAAATCCCCGACCTCTTTTGGCAAATTATCCATCGAAGGAAATGATAGCTGCAATGAGGGGCCACTTTAATGTTAATTTCTTTAAAAAAGTTTTCACAGTGGGAAGCATTGCCATAACAATGCTTTTAAGAGGGTCAGACATTTCGAGGTACTTGAAAATACCTTCCACAATGTCATCGAACGAGAACAGCCCAGATGAAGGGGGGGCTTCTGTTCTTAAAATCGGGGCATCAGGGGATTTAGATGTCCCCGGGAGAGATGGGAAATCCTGTGTGTAGTTGGCAAAACGAAAACCAGGAGGGTTCGGATTATCCTTCTTTTCTCTGCTCTTTGTATTGGGCATGTTGATTTGAGGCTTCTGTTCAGCTGCTTTCACAGCTCGAATGCGTCTTCGCTTCCGTGGAGCACCTCCCGGAAAACTAAAAGATGTCCCCTCCTCAACCAAATCCGAATCAGACTCGTCATCTGAAAGAGGAGCGAAAGGATTTGTATTGGTATCGGGTGGCGAAGCTTTCTTAAGCATTTCTGCAAAAGATTGCCTTGAACGTTGTTTCAGAGAACGTTCCAATTTTTCCCCGCGTTGTTTATACGCCGGGCACGACGAGAGAGCATTCATGCGATGTTATTAGTTATAATTTGAATCCATTTTGAACAACGTTATGATTTTATGAGACGCACATTTGTAGCAATGATGTCGTTCTACTTGGTAAAGGTCAGGCTTGCGAGAAAAATAGTACTGTTCCTTGCCAAATAATATCCTCCAACCGAACCGTAATTTTGAAACCCTCACATATTTTCATGCATATTAATCACCGGTCTTATCTCCCAATTCCGATCATGATCATCAACTTTCGCTACCGGAGAACACTTTCATTTATCTACATCTCATTTCCTACCGCATCCGACCAGCCAACCAAAGGCGACCATTACTCATTTCCACATTAGACGCGATGCCGCCGCGTCTAGTTCCGACGAGACCCGTCATGTAGTCGTCGTCGTTGTCGTTGGTCCGAGGGAGATGTCACGTGAAAATTATAACCATAAACGAAGTAGCGCGCGGTCCGGGTGAAAATGTGAGCTACTACACGAACCGTGACAACATTAATCTTGCTATGTTATTCACAGCTAATTCCCATGCGCCGTTCGAGCTAAGCCCTAAGCTAAGCCTAAAACTGGTCACCAGCTGTTACACTCCTCCGTTGGTGTTGCCGAAGAAAATGGATACAATCTCACCTGAGAAATGAGGGAGATAGAGGGAAGGAGAGATTACCTACTGCAATTTTAATCAGGCTCCCAGTTGATGATTAATCTTATCTTATCAGATCGCTGACGGCGACGACATCGTCGGTCGGCGACCGCGGGTGTTAGTTTTGTTGAAAGAAAGGAAATATGGTGGGTTCAGATAATTCCATGCTTATTAACCAACGATGTTTGATGAATTGATAGAGTTATTTCAATTGAATACAAATATTTAAACAAGGTAGATCACACCATTTTTTACACTTCTTGATTGTTTTCTTCGAAATTCAATCTGGAATTAATTTTAGGATAGAACTGAAGATAATTAATTAGCATAAGAGTGAACAAAAATATCTTTTCTATTTTTAAATATGCTTTAGATGTAGAAAAAAAAAACATGATTGATTCAAACTACTGATGATTTGGATTGACTTCAGCACATAGGTAGTCGGTGTTAAATTTCTCAATTATAGCAAATGTGGCTACGGTTTTGTTCAAACGTTTATAACCGCTTGAAATCAGGACCAAGGATAACAGGTGAACAAGAACAATCTAATGTACCCTTGTTGCAAATCAGTAAGAGTAACTTACATATATGAAACATTTTCGAGTCAAAATCGAGTTGCTGCTACCTATTTTGATTGATGTGTGTTTCTTGGTAAGACACTAGTCGTGTAGCTGCAGGTAGGTGTTGGCCAGATATAATCCTAACTAGGTTATAGAGTATTTTTCATATATCTAGTATCCTAACATCCGTGCTCCATCACAATATTTTCTATTGTAATGTGTCCAACTCAATGGGTCAATTGAACTGAAGGTGAGTTTGAAAGAAAGGGATCTTGGAGTTGAGTACACGTACCTACTGGGTGACGCTAAATATTGGCCAACGTGCTTTTGCACATTTGTTTGAGGATTTGTTGAGCGACACTGGTTTACAAATCCAAAGTTCGGATGCCGTGTTGCGTCGGTACCTGGACGTTTTGTTCATGAATCTGGACATTTTTTAAATTATCATGCAGTTACAAGCTTGTAAATTTGTCATAATAGCGTCTTAGCGATACATTTGAGAGGGTTGATTCATCGACTAAGTTCATCAGATATAGCTCGAATGAACTCAAGCTTAATAAACAACTGAGTATTGTAGTCATTTATTCAATAAAATGTTCTCACTAATCTCATTCAATGCTCATTTCAGCCAATGGTGCCCACATAGTTGTAATCAACCATCGACAACCTGCAAAAATAACTCTTAGTATCTTTTCATAGAAATGGTTATGCTCTTCGAACATCCGGGCGACCACCATGATTTTACTTATATCTTTGTTCCTAATTTTGTTTCTTCTCAGGCAACAGATAGTTTATTTCTACCAAATTTTGAACACTGATATAGTCTTTCTTTGTATTCTCCCATACGCGGAGTAACGGATCTATGATGATGATATCGGGCGTAGCGTTTTGTCTATTGTCTGCAGCCAGGATCCAGTTTCCAATTTCAGTCCTTATTTCGTCGCTAAGGTCTTTGCTGGTTGTTCCGGTCCGTATTATCTTCTGTATAATTTGTAACATTGAATTTTTCAAGGGTGGCTTCTTGAGCTTTCCCTAACCCCCTGTCTCGCCGAAGAATCATCGTTCACAGCACTGTTTAGAGTCCCACGCTGGCCTAGAGGACGATGATCAGCCGCTCCTAACATGGAGACAAGACGCTGTTCTGAGCCGCCCCTGATATGGAGAATTGACGCTCAGATAAACTGCACCCTTTGAAAAGGGCGAAGCCTCGAATGTGGATTAAATAAAAGATTATCTGCGCATTTCATCTATTGTAGCCATCCCTGCTCTATCCGTCATCCTTTTTTTTGTAATAAAGACCGTGCACCTCGTTCTTGCTTCTCCAATACTGATCAGAACTAGAGTAATTTGTACACAGAATCACATGATGGGGCTTGGGAGTAGTTGCCTAAGTTCACAAATTCATTCTATTTATAAATCAGTACCGGCGCCGGTCACCCTCTCGGCCTTCGGGGAGACGATAGATGATTAGTTTGGAAATCGTTGTTAGAGATCGTGTTTATTTATGTGTCTCCATAACACAGAGAACAGACATCCAGGCTCGAACGTTTTTTCCCCAATTTACTGTGTAAATTTTTAAAAGCAAACCGTTGGAAAAACAACGCCGCCTAGTCTAGGTTTCATCAAACTAAAATTGACAGGCTATCAAATCTCAAGGCGGGCAAGTGGAGCCATCAACATACGATTCACCAAAACTAACGGAAACGAGCTGTAATTTTAAAATAGCAGTTACGGAAATTTACACACGATGGGCACTCCAGCTTGGATGTCTGTTCTCTGTGTCCATAATTGCCAAGGGAAGTATAGTTGTGTTAGTGATTTAGCGTAACATAAAGATGTGATGCGATCAATGAAAGTGTAGTTAGCAGAGCTTAAAAATATTATATTCAATTCTCAAATTGCACCCTGACTGAGTCAAAATATTAGTCATCACGCACTGTTCCCAGCGAACGTGAAGTAAACACAAATTAACCTTCATGAATCTCTTGTGCTAGGTGAATCAACTTGTTTTGTGTTGGTTTATTTTCATCATTCATTCGTTCCAGAAAGCAGTGATTGTACATAAACAGCAACAACTAATTCAATTTCAACGTTCTACCGTGAAGAAGAAAGAACAGTCATTCATTTGGAGAATCAATGAAGTGGAAACACCAACACTTCGCGAATCGATCCTGCAAATGCCTTTTCTCGAACAAATGCCCCACAAACTCTGTAGCAATTTCGGTCATTGCTCCGCCTTTTGGCTTCCTTTGCCTTCAACCATGTTCGGGAATATTTGAAGAAAAAAAAATCCTGTGGCAAAAAAAACTCACTCATGAACGCGAGAATGAATGACTGGTTTAGATTCACTCACGAACGCGGAAATGAATGACTGGTTTAGATTCTAGAGGAGATGAGACAAAGTGAAAAATTGCTAGGCAGGGGATGGGTCTGGGATTGAACTTTCGACCTTCTGCTCAGTATGCAGACCGGGTAATCACAAAATTCAAATGGTCGTTGTAAAGCTTTCCTTTTACGATAAACACAACAGTTGCTCTGTAGTATCACAATGATTTTGATTAGGGTGATATCCATTACTGTTGAGCTGTCAAGACTGAATTAAACATGACGCATAAAGAAATTTCAAACACTCATAGCATCACTTAAACTAAAAACCTCACAGAAACTTTCCATAATTCACTTATGGATTAAAATTAAATAAAATTAACAATTCATTTGAAAACGTTTTAAAATAAAAAAAACAAAACATTGAAACACTTTTTTTCACATAATCTAGTAAACGCGAGCCAATTCCTTTGAACTCCACTAGAGAAAATGGTTATGCTAGTAACACCCAGGTACATTACTCTATGAAGAGGTTAAATTAGGTTTAGAAAATATATACAACATGTAAGTGCATATTAATAATAGACCCTGATGATTTGCAATTGTTATGTTTTAGTGAGGAGAGAGAAAAAAAGGCTCCTGTATATTGAGAGTTCAGATTGCGTAAAGAGGCCTAAAATTGCACAGCTACGAAAGAACATAATGCAGATGAATTTAAATTTGCGCCTGTGATGAGGCTACTTGAAGAAGGTAAGAGGGTTGAAGCTTCTTCAATAATCCAAATTGACACACAATCGACACCTACCCTAGATGTTTAGTAGAAAATGCTCCAGATTTTCATTGAAATCAATAGAGAGGCGTATAAAGGCTTTGGCAAAGTTGTTTTGTACTAAATTTGCTACAAGTTTTGCGAATGAAGTTTATTTTTATATATAAAAATTAGAGAACAAGGACAATTAATCAACAAATTTTCATCTTCATCAGATGGAGCATAACACATGACACATTAGACAAAAACCTTAGTTTTTGGGGTCAACACAATTTCGATCACATTTTGCGCCTTTGGCAGTAGGGTTCACTGCTTACGGTTTTGCAATTGGATCCAGCTTGACTTTCAAGGATAAATTTTCATATCACTAAGAAACTTTTTTTAAATATCTTATTGTATATAATAGCGACTTCAATTCCTTTATTTTTGTTGTTCATTTATATTGTCTTATATAAAATGTTAATGAAATGATTAATATATTTTCAGGGCAAAGCTCATTATCCAAGGATACATTTTTTTATATTTGTTTCTTATATGGAAATTGTTTATTTGTGCTATTATTTTATGAGAATCTTTAAATTATGAAAAATACTAATAAGGGTTCTCCTTTAGCTCAGTCGGTAAAGGCGCAGCAACAAAGCGTTACCATGCTGGATGTGACTGGGTTCGATTCCCGGTCTGGTCGAGGAATTTTTCGTTAAGGAACATTTCTCGACTCCCTGGGCATACAGTATGATTGTACTTGTCACACAATCATACTAATGCAAAAATGGTACCTTATATCGAAGGCTCGCAAGTGCATTTACAACACTAAGTTGAGAGTTTAGAATAGAAAGTTATGAGCTATTCATTAATCTGCTGGTCTATTATGGCTTTTCCAAAAGCCTCATGATTTATTTTTTTAATTTCATCAATCTTCATTGACTGCATATACATGCTACTAATTTTGCATTTACAGAACAATATGATGAGAATCGCGGTCACACGCCGCAATACGGAGAGTTCCGATACAATGTTATTGAAGAGTGTTATTCGTTACTTGTTACTCGTTTTTTGAATTCTTATGTGTACTATGTGTCCATACATCGGTTTAGGTCAAAGTTTGATATTACTTCCTCTGAGTTGCCTGGAACATGCACCACTGTACTTCTTTTCAAATTCTTAAGTGATTTAAGATGTCGCATATTGTGTATTAATCCAAATCCGAAACTTTTGTCCAAATCTAAAATTTTAGCCTCTAAGCATCGTCTCTATGCTGAAAATTGCCACATTGTGATTTTTGAAGTCCAAAATTACTTAGGATATCGATTATTGACATATACCCATATTGATGAAACTTGCCAGAAGCAGATAATTTCCCATCAACATGAGAGGCTCTAGGAGTGGTCAGTAATTTATTGCTAGAAAGAAGCAAAAGAAAGTATTGATAGTTTCGTTAGAGTGCGGCAGGCTGTGAAGTTGAAAGATGCCAGTTGAAAACGAGCGGAACGGGCGTCAATTTATAATTGAAAAGCTTGAAAATTGTTAACTTACGCTTCACTTGATCACATTAAAAAAAAACTACTGTTTCAGTTCAGCTGTTTAGAAGCTATCTTCAGTGAACGCATGCAAATTTCCTTAAATTACGCTGGGAAAAGCTTATCCTTTGACAGATAGTCCTACTCCGACTGCGTCTTACAGACTTGTGCAGTGTCGATTGCTCAACTTGATTTGCGACACCGGAGAAGTCAGTGAGTCACAGATGGAATAGGCCTATCTGACAAAATATAGGCTATTATAGTGGAATTTAAAAGAATTTGTTCACGTTTGCTAGCCTTTTCAATAACAAGCACTCTACTTATACGTTCGGAAAAGTGTTTACTTTTTAGGGTAAGTAAGAAAAATCATATATTTTCGAATGATTTCAATAGAAAATTCTGGTTTTGACGTGCAATTTGCCAATGCATAAGTGTCGATATATATCGGAGGAATGGCTTCAAAAACGTGCGTTACCACTGAGCCGAAAGCATGCTTCATTTGGTATCCAAGGCATCTATGCGTTATTCTGCCTATATGTCATATAGGCTTGCTTACCTTCAACAACTTAGGGATAACCTCTGTCAGATTGTTTTCGTCAGCTTCTTCTGCTGAGAAAATAAAGAACAATCCTTTTATAAAACACGGTTCGATGACAAATCGCGATAATGTTTCACATTCCAAGACTTTTTTCTTCGCTTCCAAGACAGACTTAAATGAAACGCTCGAAATCATTCAAACACACGCCACTGCTGAGTTCACCGAACGTGTAAATCGAATGTGATAAGGCGAAGTCCACGGCAAAAAATATGCTGAAAAGGATGACACTTTTTGAACAGGGATCATTTGACTGCTGTTGGTCCCCGCAGCGGCTGTGTTGTTATCAATACCGACTAGGATGGTGTAAACATAATAGGAATTCAGTCTTCTTTGGCTGTTTTGGTTTATTTTTGGACATATACTGATGGCAACGACGACGCGAGGCAAAACGTGATTCGAATAGCAACTATTTATTTGTTGCATGCATATTGGCGGGAACAGCTTCGATAAGATAGCAGCGAAGTGTGGCGTATAATTCTGCTGGCTTGTTATCGATGAGGAGATCGCCAAATGTCTCGTCTGCAAGCTGCCGTTTGTTTATGGGAATTTTGTGCGTGATTGAATGTTCAATTGTGGTATTTTTTTTCTGAGGGAAACTACTTTTTTTTTAACACTTCTGTCCTGTTGTTTGTTGGAATCATAGGAGCTTATGATTTCGAGAAACTACTTTTGATTAACTAGCATCAAAGACTGCTTGATGGATTTTAAAACGCACCTATGATAGTCAGTTTTTTTTCTCAACTTCATGGTGCTTTATTAAGCACCACTGAATGCAATCAAAACATACTCTGTTGAGGTGCCATGCAAGCATGCAGTTTGCATAAACCGTCCTGTGACTGAATGTCCCTGTGTCTGCAGTTTATCTACAAAATGAGAAAAACAGGTTCACGATGTCCTTGCATCGATTCATCGTTGTTGTTAAATACTACTAGATTGCAAAGGTTGGTTGCGGTTCTGAACTTATTTTTGCGATTTAACTCGAATAATAACATCTAAAAGAATAAAAAAAATAGTGATAATCGAAAATAGAACCTAAATCTAAGAGTATAAGTACATCGAAACTAAACAAGAAAACGAGTCAAACAACACGCACGAGTGAAAACCAACTACCACTCAAAATCCCTATGCCCAAATCCATTTGACCACGGCTACAAAGTGAGATTTTTTCTTGTTAGAAAACATAAACATTTGCTGCTACCCTTCGTTGTCTTCAACGTCGAATCCATGGGGCTAACCAACGAGCAAAGCATCATATTTGTGTGTTTTATTTTCTACTTTATAGGCTTCACCTATTGATAAGATGAAAAATTTGAGTAAAAATTCACTTTTTTCGAACAGATTGACGCACCTTCGTAGCACTACCAAATCAAATTTGGACCCCTTTCGGACCGCATTTTTTGTGACAATCCCTATGGACATTTGCGTCAGTAGCATACTTAGCCAGAGCCCATTAACCAACGAATGCGGTGTGTGACAGCCGGTGTCAAATTGATTGTACGTACGTACAGGTACACAACAGACAATCTGTGTATGCGACGTCAAAGTGGAATGGTGAACAGGCGCAAAGAGAAGTGAACGGAGACGAAATGAAATCGGTCACCGGGTTAAGGTTAACCGGTGGTAATAATATCACTTAGGTTTTTGGCACTCGACTCGGCAGGTATGTTGCTTTATTTCATTCGCTTCGGCAATTACTTTGCACGTATGGTAGGCTTTGGTGGATGTGAAATGTTAATTATTTTCCATCCGGTTTTTTAGTCGGTAGGTATTACTTCTTTTAGAAAAGAAACCTCCGGGCGTTTATGTAAATTTTCTGAGTAGAGCTACTATTTTACTTCACATCATGTTGACGCATATAAATCACCACTGGTTTGATTGAACTGTCCATGAAACTGATGATCAGCACGATAACATGTAAACTAAAATTGAAGAAAGGAGAAAGCGCTGCGGGAAACATTTATCGTACAAAAGAAAAGATCCAATTTTTGGCACTTTTCTCATTGAGAAAGAGAGAGTGGGCGTTGACATAAATGGTTGGTGAATCGAGAACATTTGTTCATTATTTAGGTTTTGGAATCTTTTGTTGTCATGGCTCAGTAGATATCAGTAAACATTGAACTTTGAATTTTCTTTGAAATTTTTTTTCAATATTGGTATAATAATAATGGTATTTTCCACATTTTCAGCTATTGGCGTGTTAATCTCTTTTGTTTAAAAGAAGAAGAAACTCTTCTTCCGGCCATTTACTAATTAGAATATAGCTGCGTAATTTGTTTTTGTCTCAGTCAGGGCTGACAAATTTCAATTAAACATCTCATACGCTGTTTACCAAAATACACCTGGTAATCTCATTGGGTGAGAAAACGATGATTGAGATTTCCTCAATAATGTCATCAATTGTTTTTCGTCATGATAGAACTTGCATGTATTTGAGCCATCGCAAGTACAAGCACACTTATTTATATTATTCTTATTTTCGATGCAAATCCTTGAAATGCATTTTTCATTCTATTGTACACAAATCATTGGCTAATTTTATAAAAATTAGTTAAACATTTAAAAAGCAAACTTCTCTTAAAAATTAAAATATCATGACTAGATAGTTCGTTTCTTTATTGTCGGATGATGGCTGTGAGATTTACCAGCACTGGTCTATTGCTAAAGACGTCGTTTTCGTTAGATCACCAATATTCACCATTAAAGTGAACATTTTTGACCAGCTTTGTCAACCTTTTTTTCGCATTATAGTTAATCAAAAATTCAAGAAAAGTACTAGGCCAGGTATTTTAAAAATAAAAAAAATTACTCTGCTGTTGATAGCTGACCACTTGAATGTCCAAGAGATATTCATACATTCTCTTGTAGTAAATGTGATCCGGAGTATGTCTATCTCTGAACAGTTTACTGATCTTAAAAAAATTACATATCTTTTCAATTTAAATCTCTTATTTAAGAATTGACTTATGTTAATTTTGGCTAACTAATAGAGGAGAGACATTTACGGGAAGCCCGCGAGAATAGGGAAAAGAATCTCCTT
The DNA here is from genome assembly GCA_034211315.2 of Aedes japonicus. Classification (NCBI taxonomy): domain Eukaryota; kingdom Metazoa; phylum Arthropoda; class Insecta; order Diptera; family Culicidae; genus Aedes; species Aedes japonicus. The sequence continues at coordinate 128,404 of JASCZW010005313.1, forward strand.
CCAAAAGCAAGTTCATACTCACTAGAGTCGAGCCCTCGATTGACAGAATAAACCCAATAGGTGGGGTCAAAGAGCCCGCCCTCGTTCCATGAAATGTTAACAATAGGGAGGAGGCTCCCATGTTCCCTATCCAAATCGTTTCACTTAGGGTGTCCTGATGGCTCCTTCCTTTTCTGTTACACGTTATATATTTTAAATATAGTACATTTTGTCGCGTTTTTTTATTGCTTGGAGAATTTGGCTAAAAGTACAATTGATTATAGTTGTTTGTTGTTTTTTATTATTATAACTGTCGGTCAGGACCAAGGATAACATTATAATAGCAATGTTTGTTTTTCTGAGTGTATTTAGTTTTAAGATTAACAAATTTAAAAAAATAAAAGAACGATGATTCAAACATGATGTCCCATATGTTGCAAGCTACACATGTTTTCTGAGTTGAGCCATTATGTTTTAGATGATGTATGACATTCACACAACAATTTTTACTTGTTTGGCTTAATAAATGAGATTTAAAACATCCAGCTAAAAAGTTTTGATTTTTATCTCATCTTTTTCATGAATTAATGAATTCTTTTAAGTATAAGCTAGAAATTTTCAATTAAAATTAATACATCATTACTTTTATCCAATCAATCTAATGACTTATTCATTTCAGTGACCCTTGAGGATAATTTCACCAAATCATTATGACATTGTTTCGGATACTTTAAAACTTAATTGGGCTAAGCGAAATAAAATGATTCTATAACAAACAAACAAAATTTTTAATGCTGTGTTCTTTTATTATTACTCTTTTTTGTCGGGTTTCTTCATTGCTGCAATAATTTATTTATATCATTTATAAGAAAGGAAAGGAAAAGAGAAAGGAAAAAGTGGTGTTATTTTGAGTTCTGGGTATTATCTGTTGGGTTTATCGATAAAAATGTTTTCTCTTTTTATTCTTAGATCAACTAACAAACGAACCAACGAATTGGTAGTTTGATTCCCTCCCGGTAGATATTAACCATATTTTTTATTTTTTTTTTGTCATTAGCGAGGCCACTTCCGCTAAGGCTGGTTAAAAAAATGATGTTACATATAAAAAAACAATAACTTATTAACCACTGGGCAGGTTTTATTACAAAAAAACACAAATGAAAGCATACTCTACTTTTTTTGTAAGAATATTAAAATGCATCTAATTGAAATATTAATTATGAAAGCATGGATCATTTTTGTAATCGTGGTTTTCATGGGCTCGGAACCAAAGAGCCTGTTTTCTTATTTTTTCTAGAAAGTTTAGACCTTTTTACATCACATCCCAAGCAACACAAAGCAGTCATAATTGATTACAGAAATTTGAACTAACTGAGTTGAATCACTTTGAAGCTATTTTTATTCGTTTGAAACAAGTGTGCTGCTAGAGATATCAAAAAATTGGGACGTATGTATTTCAGTTTCTGAGTAAATTTGAATCAACGACAATATTATTTTTAGTTTTTCCTGGCTATCCTACAACGCGTTTCCATTATTCAAAGTAAATAGTCCATAAATGACGTGTTATCATGCTTGGAATGTATTGTCCACTTTATTCGCTGCAGAAGGCCAGTTTTCTATGGACTGTTTCTCGCTCACAACAGCTTTTTGAGTCTTCTTAAGACTGACGATGGCCCAATATTGTTCGATTGAGTGGAGTTCTGGCATGTCGGGAGGGTTCTTATCCTTGGGCACCACTTGAACGTTGTTGGCAGCATTCTACACAGATAAAAATAATTAATTTTAACAAGCGTGTAAAATATTCCCTCGTTTAAATCTATGCTAAAGGAGGCGTAAACAACGAAATTGTTTACAACTTTTCATGTGCCATACAACAATATTGGCAATCTTTCATACAACAGGCTGGATTCAGGCGTTATCTGGCTTAAATTTACATGAAATATCCCATTATTTTCTGGCAAATCTAGCATTCCCTTTATGTGCATTAGATAACGCAGAAAATTCAATGTTTCTTTTTATCTGTGTACTTCATGGCCTTTTTCCGCAATGGCAAGATGCCAAATCCAGCCAAAATAGAACGGAACAATTGTGTCGCGTCAGGAAAGGCAGTAGACGTTTTTGTAGGCACTCGCTCAGATAAACTTCCTGGTTGACGGTTCCGGTCGAAATGTAAACGTTGCTCTTCAAACCACAGGTGCAGATGGCCTGCCACACCAGATATTTCTTCGCGAATTTTTACAGTTTAATGTGCTTGAAAATATCTGCAACCTCTCCCCTGTCCAGGAAGCTGTTTAAAGTCTACCATGACGTGAGTTTCATCGTCCTGTACCACGCAATCAAACTTCGTCAGCATCGCAATCAAACTTCGTCAACTTTCGCGATCGTGCTTTGGCAGACGTGTTTTGTATATGATCGCGGTTTGGAGTCACCACTTTCTTGTTAGTCGACAGCTTGTTTTTTAGCTTCATCCACGGTTGAAGGCGCTACTCCCAGCTTCTTTGCGACATCTAGGATGGAGAGGTTGGGGTTCCGCTCGAAACAGCTTTTGCCATCCCTGTGGGCTCCGGCTTTTGATTTTCCCCGATCCAGCTTTCTTGGCTTTCAACAAACGTTCACAGTTAACAGTTGATTTAGCCACATTCAACAATTTCGCCAACTTGGCGTGAGAGTAGTTTGGATTTTCGCCATGCACGCGCAAAATGTTGATGCGCTGCTGCTCTTCCTTCGACGACATTTTGATAACTGAGGTGCTAATCTCGAAAAAAAAAAAATAGAGACATGATGCTACACGCACAAAATGTGGGGTGTGCTAATTTTTTTAATGCACAATGAAAGGTTATGCAAAATTATGTCGATACAATTTTGATCGAAACACCCTTTATAATTAATTTCATTTATAGGTATTTGTTTCCAAATTTGTTTCTGAGGGAGTTTGCTCATTAAATCGTCCGGTGCACTTCCTAGCATCTTGCTATGAAGTATCTGGTGATCATATACCCTCCGATAACTTGTCGATTGGTCAAATTCAGGTAAACCGGCTCCTTAGAACCATCTCAAATTGTAAAAATCTGCTCACTATATCACAAAATATTGCGAGTAGTTGAACGGGTTTTCTCGGCCTCCTTAAATGCGAGTATCACGCCAACACGTTCCTCCCCATTTCCTACTTAACCAGCATTCGAGAATGGCCGGCGCCGGGTTGTTTCATAATGGATCACCAGTTTATACACATTGAGGATGTATGTTAGTCCCAAAACATCATCTGTTGGTTCTTTGTGTATATACAGCTGATCAGTCAATAACGGAGTAGCATCCGTGGGCGGGCAATCATGCTCATTTATTTCCAAATTTGTTTCTATTAAACACAATCAATACACACGCTTTTGCTTAAAATAATGTTATAGTTTCACAGATGTTTTCTCACAAAAATCATTTTAAGATTATGTACATTTTATTTCAGGTTGTGCGTCTTCTTATCCTGCTTTGGAGAAGGTACATCCTATACAGTCGAAATTGTTTCAGAATTTGCTGTTTTATGAAAGGCACGTAATAATTCTGGAAAACAAATGAAAGAATAGACCAGAATATACATTAATAACCATGCAAGAGCCCTCGTGTTGCAATTTCCAGGCTTCATGAGTTGAAAACTTCAAAACAGAGGACCAAAAATAAGTCGAACTTTTAAAAATTGATGATTGTCAGGCTTACGTAGCAACAGCAGCTTTTTCGGATGGTCCTGCAACACTTAGTTCCTGGTTTATACCCCGTCAGCTAGTAGAAGCAGGAATTCCGGATAGTCCCGCTTTGTTGGATAGATCAGGTTGATGTGAATTCAGGTAGCAGTTTTTTTTTCAAACATCGGAGCTGCTGTCATTTAATTTTACCCGAAAATATCCTACAGACAGATACTATTAACTTATTCTACTCCTAAATGTTTTTGTTCATGTTGTCATATATAAACAGGCGGTGTGATGACATAGGCGTCCATTAGATTTTGTAGTAGACATCCTACGTAATCACATAGCATACATCGCAGTACATCAATTATTGAAGTTATTGAAATGAAAGATAAATCAATTATACAGATAAAAAGAAACATTCTGCGTTATCTAATGCACATAAAGGGAATGCTAGATTTGGCAGAATATATTGGGATATTTCATGTAAATTTAAGCCAGATAATGACTTAATCTACCCTGTTTCGTTGTTTACGCTTTCTTTGACTTGGAATTACACGAGGGACAAGTTTCCGCGCTTGCTAAAATTAATTGTTTTGTAAGCAAAAACTTTGTAGACCGTCCATAAGGCATGTTGTCCAGAACACATGCTTCATATAAATTAAAAAATATATACATTGACAAAGAACCACAAGGTGCGGGGGCGTTAAAATCCCAAAAAGAGAACACGTGGCTTATGGACCATCTCTTAGCTCGCAAAAAGCTGAATAAATCGTTCTGATGGGGACGCATAGTTGGCAAGTTAGTTTGATTAATGGAAACACGTGGTAGAAAAGTCAGCAAAAACTAAAACATACATTTTTGAAAAAAATAACTAAATTTTTTTTTTTTTTGTTAATGAAATGCTTAGCTCTTCGGAGTCACTTAAATTTGGGTATTTAGCACCTTGTCCGGGGTGAGAATTGAACTCGTCACTTTGGCCAATAATGAAAGTGAAATAAAACAAAGAGTTGTTGCCTAGGTCTTTTCAAAAAGTTTGCTGGCAGTATTAACTTGTATATACGTGTAACATGTATTGAAATTTTTATTGTTGGTGTAGCTATAAATTATTATCAATAATTTGATCCGATTTTTTGTCTTTTTAAAATCAAATATTCATTAAATTCATAGTCAAATACTCAAATGTTTCCATAAATATTTGTTTGATATTTTAATAACCAATTGGTTTTATTTTAAAGTTTCTTGGTTTCAGTGGATTTTATTTGGTTTGTTATATTTAATATCTTATATTTTGCACTACTTTTATTTGTCTTCCTATTGCTATTTTTTCGGATTTTCCAGCTAAACGTTCTTGTTTAAATGGTTTGCTCTAGTTACTTAATGTGTTTATTTACTTATCCTTTGTTTATTCTTTTCTATGTCTGCATAACTGATTCTTAATTTCATTCAGATTTTCACCTTCTTAGTGTTCTTACTGTCCAATAAAATGAATTTACAAAAAAAAACACAAAGCACCAAACCCAAACATAGCTCAATATCTAATAATTTATAAATCAATGTCCATGTTACTGCAACTAATCTAATTCGAGAAAAGATTCCAATGATCAATAAATTCTAGCGATTTTTTTCCATTATTTGAATCACCTTTACGTTTTATTATTTGCAGAATATGTTTCTAAAAAATCCCTTGAAAGTTTTATAATGGCACTGTAATAAATGACAGACAGGAGAGAATCTCTCTTTGTTAGACTCGCACTATTGGCAAATGTTCCTGGAATTGATGAAGGCTCGCATTTTGCAAACCTGAACACCGCTTCATCGTGTGGCTTGGCAGGCGGCCGGTTTTGTGTACCACTTCTTATTTTCCCTCCGTGATCGAAACGAATTCCATTCTCTCACACTCGCCACTGGCATCCCAGTGCTGCATCGCGAAATGAAAGGGAATCTCATGTGCCTCTGTGTAGCGAAGGCAGCAACACTCCGCTGCCGTGGTATGATCTGTTATTTTTTCGCTCTCGGTTACCAGTACTGTTATTGTATTGGTGATTGTTATTGTTTTCCGCCGGGTGCTACCATGAAGAGTATCATCTTCCGCGGCTGATGCTCTCTTGTGGGGAGGGAGATATGACGCGTCTGGTGTGCTTAGCGAAGCAATAATAACAACAACAGCATCCGAGCATACCGCAAGTAAACATAGGGAGAGTCAGTTTTGTATTCTTGAGAGAAGCGTAGGCATTTTATACATGTTCGCAAGTTTTCCTACTCGATTATGTTACTCATTTTTCTTCACTCACTCTCTTCTCTCTAGAAACTGATCTTCCGTCTCAGAGAGAAAATGACCACTCAATGTTGGCCATCGTCGGTTCAATGCTGCATAGGTTCAATATTTATAGAAGTAGTCTGAACATCCAAACAATAAATTCAATAGCTACGTACAAGTTCGCAGTATTCAATGTGGTTTTCTTAGCAGGGCACAGATGGGATCACACTTTGTGAGCTGTGTTGACATGTATTTAAATACATGTATTTAAATACGCTATGTATTTGTTTGGAACGGCTAACATACTTTTTTATGTAAAAACCAACCCGCATAATCACAAACCATTCCTGAACCATTTCCTTTATTGTATAAGATCGTTTCCGTTATTGTTACGACATTTAACCTTATTGTTGACAACTTCAAACTTACTATCTCCTCTATAGTTTTAACAACATGTTAGATGGCAAAAGACCAAATAACAATATGATGAATAGGCGGTTAAGTTAGGTTACCATAAACAAATGGCAATTTTCACGAACAAAATTTTGGCTGTACTCTATGCCAAAGAGTTGGTCTATAATCCAGATCGAGTGCAGACAATAACAAATCTCTCGATGACAATATGGCATACATTAACAATATGTGTTAATGTAGAGGTTGTATTGGGAATATGAGATTAAACTATTCCATAACAATAACGTTATATGTGATAATATATATTACATTCGAAATATAATTTTGACTATACAGCAAATTGTTTTTCGTTATGCGGGAATGAACATCCTTAAGAAAATGAACGTATTTCTAAAAAAAAATCTTTTTTAACACACGAGACTCTGATGAAAATCCATTTAAAAAATCAAAAAGTTCCATAGAATTAATTAATATGAACTTAACTTTACATATAATTTAAACATAATACGTCAAAAAATTACCATTTTATATCTAGGGTATTACGATAAATTGTAGGAATTATCCATAAACATATTGCAAATGATCTATAAGAGATTTAATAAGCTTCCTTTTAACTTGCAAAATTTATCCATGGGATGTAAAACACTTATATGATCCAAATTTTGCTTGGTGTTTTGAAATTTTGGGCAATATTTTTTAAATTTTGATACATAATAGTTGAGTATTTTATGTAAAGCATGGATCACATTGGTGAATTTTATGGATCAGTATCAATTTTTTAAATGAATTTTCACCAGAGTCTTATGGATCTCTAATGCGACTTCTATGAGATAACATTCTATTTTTTATGGGTCATATACTCAATTTTTAAGGTGCAAACCAAGAGCTATTGGTTCAAACCAACAGTATGCTGCTGGAGCCATTCAGAAAGTGTGATGGTGGTTTTCAACACTTGAAAGAGGGATTATATCGTTTCACACCGGCATGGAGTGCTGATGGAGGTTTCTTTTTTCAAGAAAATAAATGTTTTCTTTATATCAGTTTGAAATTTGCAATGAATTGATTTATACCAACAGTTAGAATGCTAATGGGGCGAATTAAAACGGAATCTACTGAACAATGAATCTCAACAACAAATTCAAAACGATTAATCTGATTTCGGTAACAAAGATTCAAAAGCAAATTTACCAGAAGTCTCAGAACCTCCAAGGAAACTGTCATCACCATCATGTTAGGGAAATATTTTTCTTTGTGTCAGTGGTCTTACATAGCGTGAAAAGGATAAGGGTTTTAAGGATTTCTACGTTTACATTTTTGTCTACTGCTTTGTTCACCAATACATATTCGTCGTTTAGAATAAGTTGTCAAGAATTACTCATAGGGCATTTGAGGGAATTAATTAAACTGCTGAAAATGACTGAACTGAATAATTTAGTGAATAATTGAATGTTTAGATACTTCTGATTTCAAGCAATCTATTTGATGATCGACAACTTTGAATTGTGGCAATAAAGCAACATGTTTGTTTTGAAATAACGATTTGAAACAAAGTTGCCATGAGGTGGTCAGTTATAATTCATGAAATAAAAACATTATAAATTAATATATGCAAGAGGTTTAAAAATAAAACAACACTACAAAAATTTAAAAAAGAAATGAAAAAAAAAATTGAACAAGTCTGAAACACGCTGGTTTTTTAATTAGATTGATTTTGTGTGCCGTTTTATGTGATTTAAATGGTTTTAAATAATTTGAAGCAACAAAAAAAATCTCCTTAACAACAACGTAACATTGATCTAACGTAACGATAGAAGAAAATTACGTTTATAGACTGCTGTGTAGTAAATATATAATAAAATCACTACTATGCAGCGAAAATCAAAATGTTTTACATAAATTACCAATAATTGGAATCATTCACGTCAAACGTAGGTAGAATTTGTTTTTTTTTTTGGATTTCACCCTAAATTTTTCATAAACTATGCCGGTGCACTTAACTGGGATTTCCTTTGATGGGTATCCGTAAATTCTAAATACGGCACGTGAAGTTGAGAGTCGGAGCGGTAAAAACTGAAACTCTCGAGAGAGTGAGTGCGGTTTGGTTTGGTTCGGTGACCCAATCCGGCGATCGAAGGTGCGTTCTCAGCTACTCATTGCTCAGTTTGTGTGTTGCCTGCGGTCAGAACGGTTGTTGAGGTTCGGCAGTTTGTCTAACCGGTGTTGCTTCGAGATCGGTAGTTGGGAATAAATAGGGAGTTTGGAGAGAGTGCGTGCACGGTTGGAACTTCTTGCCATCATCATCTCGCGATTGCGTTCGTGTGTATTCAAGTGTGTGAGACAGAGAGAGTTCAGTTTAGTCATCATTAGATGGCTAGTCAGTAACCCTCTGCTGGGACCGGTTCTTTCCTGCTGGAAGTCTAGCTTTGTTTCTCGACCAGGATTGTAGCGGTTCAGATACTATAGGGACTGCCCTCCCATAGTGCTTTGTGGAAAGGTGCCGGAAGGTGTGCTCTGCTGGATTTAGCGGGTGTGTGATTGCGATTATTCTCTTCTGGGTTCTTTTCGGGTGCCCGGAGAGCCCAAAGAGGTTGTCGAATTTCGCGGAAGTAGGATTTTTCCTGTGTTGTGTGTTTACCTTAAACGCAGTGGATTCAGAGGGGATTCAGATTCAAAGCATAACGACCGAGGGTAAAGTGAGCACAAAAAGTGCTGGCAGTTTTGCTCGAAGGAAAAAGTGTATTCGTGGGATGAATTAAAGCCGTAAGGTGATATAGAGAAGCCTGGAAAGAAGAAGAAGAGTAAATGTTATATGAGTGGATCGAAGAGAAGAAGAATCGAAAGAATAGAAGAAATACACACGAAGCTAGGTGAATTGAGTATCCGCGTGCGGCAATGTTTAATTAAAAATTCTTGAATTTTCAGCTTGGCCCGCAATCATCGAACATTTTGTAAGTGGTAGTGCTGAATCAACATCAAATAAAGAAGCGAAAAAACAACGTGCGCTAAAAGTGTACGCGGTATGCATCTTACTGCTGATTGTGAAGTTTTCGAAACCGATTGCTAGTGAATTGAATCGGCATTTAGAAGGGCAGTTGGCTCCGTGCCTTGGATTAATTTTCAACGCCCATTGCGATTTCAGCTGGATTAATATACACACCCTTACGGGGTTGATTTGCACTCTCATCTGTTTGTCCAGTCGGTCGACATCGGTCTCGACGCCAGCATATTGCATTGATATCGACAAACACGAGCATCGTTTATTGGTTATTATAGCAGCAGCCTCAGCGTCAGCAGTAGCAGAAGCAGTAACATCAACAAAAGGTAAAAGAGAATAAAATATCGAAAGGGTGAATGACAGAGCAGACCTTCTATCGAGTATCGGAAAAGCTCAGTAGCGTGAGCAGACTTGTGCGGAAAAACAAGTTTCGTTGTGTGTTTCTTGCCAATAATTTGATTCTCAATGCAAGGCCAGACAATTTCAATTACTCCAAGTGTTACAACAAATCTCTGAAATTAGGGAGAACACGGTTAGAATATACATAAAACAACCTATTATTTATTTTATTAACATGGCATAACGTCACAATACTATAACATAGCCTGATACACAATATCCCTCCATAATGCCCGATTCGTGGCTGACATAAAACAACCTATTGTTTCATTTAACTAATCATGTTTTTTGTTGTTGCATGAGGCACGTAACCTATTATAATGTTTGAAAACTAGAAATATCCTTCTTATCAACATTATACCCAAGGACTGGATAGCAAACCTATTGTTCTTTTGTTTAAATTCTGAGCATAACAAAGAACCTTTCAATCAAGACCACTTCACTTTTCAAAGGGGATGAATTACTTGGAGAACGTTTACATAGCTCAAATAACCTTAGAGATGACCGAAATAACTCAAAGGATTATTCTCAATTTTCAGTTATACATACTCCCTTAAATTCCAGAACGAATAAAGTACTTATACAATGTTCCCATTTATATGAACTGCTGAAAGTTTATCCCAAAGAGCATTCAAACAATAATGCACTGATGTAATCGAACTTCCTAGGTTCCATGCAACCATGCAGCCAGGATCAATATATCTTAATACGTATCAGGTATTCATAGGACATATAGTTCATTTGATGTACATTCCAAATAACTTATAACCAGAGATCGAAATTCTCACTCAGCTGGGTGAAAACCATGCTCTTTCTAAAGCAGGTTGTCGATGAGTAACGAGCCGTTGACATTTTCATCTCTCATTTTTCGCCTACAAATTCATTATCCTGTCTCTTGCATATGCGGAAACATCTCTCTCCAAAATTCAACGAAAATATTTTCTCAAGTCACATTTTTCACTGAAAACATGCTACTTAGATTGTATACGAGGAGCAAAAACAAACGAGAAGTCACAACATGAAGAAAAATTGGCTTTTTATCGAGTTATTATGTCAGAATAAAACAAGCATGAAGACTGCTGCATTTTCAGGTGTCAAAAAGTAAGTGAAAAATAATTATCGGCATCTAGGATTCAGGATGCTCTCCGATAATTATAAATCGCCGTTGCTTTTCTCACGAAAACTGCTGTGAGCGTACAATAGTCTCTCGCTTCTCACATTCTCATCTGTTTCTCCAAGCAGGTTAAAAAGGACGTTTCTCTTCTCAAGTTGGCGAAATTTTTGGTCACTGCTCATCATTATCTACCGACAAAAAATATGGAAAATGTGTATTTGAACGAATTTGTAGAACAAAAACTATAAACACGTAAAATACAGATAAATTTTACAAAACCTTATATATCTCAGTAATTTGAAGACTTACGGCTTTCATAGGTTGGAAAGCTTTTCGTGAAATTTTCAGCTCTACAATTGCCGATGTCACTAGTGGTCTTGAATGTTGCATTGCGGTGCTATTGTGGCAAGATTGCAAACTTATTGTGTTTTTAATGAGCGAAACTCCAACTAAGCGAAAAATGTGCTCTTACTAAGCAGAGTTAACTTGTTGAACACATGAATTCAATATCTTGCAGCTTTGAAGAGTATTGTTTTTTTCTGCTAGATCCTGCCCAGTGTGCACTGCGAAGGACTTCATTGAGAGCTTCAGAGCTGAGTTTTCATTTAACTTAACACCATAACACCTCAAACCTGAAAGATAAACAAACTTAGTCTGCGCGGTGTGTTAGGTGGAACAATTCGCTTCACCTTACCCAAAGTGACACTTAACCGATGGCAATCATTTCTGCCGAGATTCTATGATGTAGGTGACGAACAACAAAAAAGGCAACTTTTGGAGGTGCTTGCCATTTGCGAGAAGAAGCTAGAAATAATAATTTTGTAATCTGTCAACTCATATATGCGGTTTCGGTTTGTGTCACAATCCCCATGAAATTTTCCTCTCAATTATCCGAAAATATTTGGATGTTTTTACCGCTTGTTTTTGGGGTGTTTTTTTAACAGCGTTTATTATCTTGATGTACTCTTTAACATTCAACTTATGGCGTTATAAATATAAATTTTTTTCCATATTAGTTTTTAAAAATAAGACTTTTTGCCCAGAACATAAGTCCTACGTCCTATGCATTAGAATAAAACAAAATTTAATAAAAAAAACATTTAGTACCGTCTGCGTTCTGTATTAATCGATTTTATCATATATACTGGAGCATGAGCATCAGCATGAGCATGATTGACCACCAGAGGTTGATACTCCGTAATTACCAGATGAGCTGAAATTACACAGAGAACATACATCCTCAATGTGTAACAACTGGTGATCCCCAACTAAGGCGATACCGGCGCCGGTCGCGTCCGGATGCAGTCAAATAAGGAAAGGGTAGGGATATTGAAAGCGGAGGAGTCCTCTGCGCTTCCAAGAGGAATCACTGAGATGTTGGATAACAGGGATGTTGGCTGTACAGCTCACTAAGTGTGATGGTGGTTTTTATTGGGAAAACAAGGTTATTTGAATTAACGCTTGAAAGCTAATTTGAATCGATTTAGACCAACAGTACGGATGGTGCTGGAGCTACTTACAAAATGAGATAGTGGTTGACTTGTTTCAACATAGTATGGTAAACGATTCATATGGATTACAATAATCCCCACCACATCTCGCCGGGAAGCAGCTTTATTGGTTTTAATCTGTGCTCACTCGATCATAGGTAACGGAAATATAAGAAAACGCTTTATGCCCGAATAATATTGTGCTACAAAGCATCGACACAACCATTCACAGCCAATGCCCGACGTAGATTCTTTGTTTTTTGTAAACTTTCAATCAACTACGTTCTACAAACTATTTTACTTCTGGAACTAATATCTGCAACAAGCAAGTTGAACATCCTAGAGAGCAATCTATACCTGAATTACGACTGAAGAATTTGGTAAAATTAGAATCCCTAGAAGCATTTTGTGCCTTTGTAAATTTTATGATTCTATTGATCCAACTCATCTGTTCAGTACCAACCAGGGGAGACTTGATCCTATACGCAATCAATTCATTATCTCCAATCCGCTCAACCAATTTTCTGATAGAGATTATAATTTGAGATAACTCAGTACAGACTTCTTCTAAATTTGGCAAATCGACAGGCAATCGGTGTGTAACCACCTAGTATCCATAGCAAGATGTTTGGAGGGGGATTGGAAGATTCGAGCTACCTCCCCCGAAAGATTGCCCGGCAAATCAACTGATCAGAAATAGTCTGTGGACAAGGATATTACTGTTGATGAATTGGCTGCTTGTAGTCCAGATTGTTATCCCATCGATAAACTGTAGGGCATTGTGACTTTGAGGGTTCATGCGAATGGACGGCTATTCAACACCGTGAAGCGTCTAAAAGAGTGCATCTATGAAAGCCAGGAATCAATTGCCTTTAAAAGCATTCAAAAACTTTTAAAATCGATGCCGCGTAGAATCTTCGACATTTTTAAGAATCAAGGAGGAGCTACGAAGTACTACAGTTACTATTCTCTGATTTTTGTTTTATTTTTCAGTGCCATTTAAGGATTGCAATGCTCTATTCCTATGGCTTTGTGAAGATGATTTTTGAAGCAATGGTGTTGGTTGTTGGTGTTTAAAATCATAAATTGATCGCTGTTAACACTTTCTATTTATTTTTATTTTGTTCTCTTGGAGAAATACCGAAAATGTAGGTGTGTCTAAACGAATGCACTGCATACCCAGGTAGTCGGAAAAAAAGTTTACGAAATATTCCTGGACCAGACCGAGAGTTAAACTACTTGATGATGATGATGGTCCCGCCACTTACCCCTACAAAGGTTTGAGCTAGACGATTTATCTATTAGATAATTTATTTAAAGCAATTCAACCAGTTATGCAAAAAAACGAACTGATTTCAGCTACAGATGTAAACTTCTTCCAAAACTGTTCATTTGCTTTACAGCGATATAATTGTGAAAAGCTATTGATGTCAACCACAAATGTTCGCAAGTATTCCCAGCGATCGGGAAATCCTATTACAATTCAAATCACAGAATCCCGTTTAAGGACATTATCAAAAGACAAGCCAATATCCGATCCTACCCGCTACAGAGCCAATGCAGTTCCAACACTAATGGAGCCACCAGCTTAGTTTTGGGTTGACCAAGGATATCCCCAACCAGTCCCCTATAGTCCTAGCCCAGTATGGCTTATGGTTATAGCGCCATTTCTCGGCCACTGAAAAGAGAAGAATGTCTGAGAATATAAAAACGGGTGGTGAGAGACAACTTATCACATTTCTTTGATTGCAGCAACAAAGAATTACCGAACGGGGTTTTTTCCGACATAGAATGTATAATTTTACGTCACATTATTACTCTAAACTGTGCCTGAAGCTAATATGTGTCTGAGATTTAGCATTAAATATTGATATAATGAGTTTCAAGGACAAAAAATAAGCAGTATATTAAGGTAGATATTTTAGAAACATTGTATAACAATTCAAAATAATGCATTCGCGAAATATTCTGAAAGCAGCAAGAAGTCTGTTTCAATTAAAATATGTTTACTGACTGACCAATGAGTGATCATCCCATTGCAAGTGCCACCAAAACAAATTTTAATTTTGGGTTTTTCTGCCGCTCAATAATAAATTTGAATAAGTAGTCCAATACAATATAATTGATGATAAATGCTGGTTGAGTCGGCATAACCTGAAGGAATGTTATTTATCTGCTGTGGAAGCTGTATATGTTTGATTATGCTTGGTTTAAATCATGGATCCAATGTTGATTTTGTTCTTCTGGTTAGGATGTAATCCTAAAACCTAAAAGATTAATTGAGGTCTAATCTGACATAATTTTATTAAATCAAATCTTTTTTAATTAAACAATCTGAATTTCACTGTCCAGATTGAAAACAAGTTTAAACACTGTTAAAATTACTAATGTAATTTTTTTATAAAAATAAAAGAAAATAAATAGATATCAGCGACCGTATCACTAAAAACAAAATTTTCAATCGTACAAATTCGATAAGTATAAGGTAATGCTGATAACGGATTCAGCTCGACGTAATTAGTGAAAGAATAAACTCCGTACATACTTTTTTTTTGTTGGGGCGTAGAATCACTGCGTCCACTGAATTGAATTGCACATACATACTGTCTTCGTAGAATTGAATCCTAGAGGGTTTGAGCTGTTAAGTGGAATACCTGTAACTAGAAATTAGAAAAAAAATTAGTATCTTCCATTTAATTCCAACTACCTTTGCTTATCTTCGACAGCAAAGGTAGTTGGAATTAAGTGGAAGATACTAATTTTTCTTCTAATTTCTAGTTTCGTAGAATTGCCAGATATACAAAGGTATAAAAGAAAAGAACTCACTCAGATTTCAAAGACGTATCGAGTCGTTGCCACAGCAATTATCATCCAAAGTAGGTCCAATCGCTTCTCAAATCAGTTACTGTATGCACTCTGAGATCATGAAATAGGTACTTGGGACTTAAAAAACATCGGAATGTATAAATTATGTTAAGTCAGTCTTCTGTTCGAGTCCCAGGCCCTAAGAGAATAAAAAATAAGTTTTTGGGAAACATACACAGATAAAAAGAAACACTGAATTTTCTGCGTTATCTAATGCACATAAAGGGAATGCTAGATTTGGCAGAACATAACGGGATATTTCATGTTAATTTAAGACAGATAACGGCTGAATCGAGCCTTTTGTATGAAAGATTGCAAACAATATCGTTGTTTACGCTCCTTTGGCTTGGAATTACACGGGGGGAAATTTTACGCGCTTGTTAAAATTAATTATTTTTTTCTGTGTACGCTCTGCTATTTTTAGTTAATTCTATGATTCCATAAGATAAAAAGTTGAAAAATGTAGCAAAAATACAGATGTTTATGATGATTTGAACAATTTCAATATTTGTCATGCTCAATGAATCTGAATTTTAGTTTTGATCTTCGTTAAAGGTACATTCTATAAACCTTTTTCTCCAAACTTCAAACCTTAAGTCATGCCCCTTCCCACACACAGCACCGTGCTGAACTCCAAGCCCTTGAGCTCTTTCGATTTCACGCTGCAGAAAGGGTTGCCACCATACCAGACAGTCCAAGCTGGAGGAACCATTGGAAACGAGACTTTTGTGCGCAACATTTTGCTCTTCGCATGGACCTTCCGTTCGATGAGTGTATTTTTATGATTCGTCGTACTTGCTAAAGTATTTTTTCTCCATTGGTTGCTATGCCGGCCGACCGTTTCGAGGCCTGTCAATTGTGTGACTATAACAGTGCGGGTTTGTCTTTCCTGCCAGAGTTGCAGTTAACCAGTTTACGAAATCACTCCTGCGATCCCATGATTGCTGTGTTTGGACTCTGATGTGCCTTTCGCGAATGCGATTGACTTTGGATGCTGCTCTTTCTCCATCGCCGTAGATTGATTGGTTTCAATGATCTCAATTATCCGAGAGCTGTCTAAAATGCTAGTTTCACTGATTTCACTTCACTTTGCTGGTTAATTTGTTCATTTTGTTTACCCTTTGATTGTTTGGCTCCAAGTGAAGTAGTCGCTTCGCAGTGGGATAAGAAAGGCCACTTTCCGGAATTCTGATTTAGATTGTACGACGGAGATTGTACCCACCAGACGAGGGAAGCAAAAAATGAGTCAGTCACAAAACAAACCATCCAATTAGGTATGATTGTTTGCTGAGGAATCTGTTTTTGCTGTATTGTGTATTCAGTCAAAACGCCCAGATTGTTTGGTGAATTTTATTTCGATACTTTTGATGCGGAGGTGAAAGTTTGCTAATGGGAAGTCAATCAAGTTGTTCGCTTTGCTGCTGCTTACAAAGAAGTTTTTCGACAAAGCCAGTAATTTACGGTGGGGTGGATTAAATACAGTTTCACACAAACCGATATTCACGTCCGTGTCCAGAATAGTAAAAGCAAAATCAAATAGTAAAGTAAAAATGTTTCCGAATACATTCAGAAAGAAAAATTCAGAATGTTTCATTCAAACGTTAGTTAAGAAACAGATATTTTGACTGAGAATCGTTCTTCTACGTTCAATACGCTTAATGAATTTGACGACAACTAATGCACCATCTCTACGCCCAAACACGACATTTATTCCCATATGAATACATCAATTGCCAGTCCCCGTTTTATCAGTTTCATTGTCATGTCAAACCCGAATCTTACCAAAAAGATCGAAGTATACAACATGCATTTATCACATAGAAACCCACTCCATCCAGCGCCACACCAATTCCAGATTGACAAAACACAGATCCCGACCAGAGGGATCACGCTGCCGCATACTATAATAGGAAGGGCCTACGGGCGGTTCCACAAGTCTCGGATGTACTTATCGATAAGAGAATGTGATTAATGGATGACGGGTCTTGGCGGGTGGTGGTAGCGATGGTTGTGACGTTTCAAGAGTGATTTAATTGAAACTACTACATTTTACCGACGTCACCAACAGCACCAAAACGCGTACAGATACAAATAGGTTAGGGTAGATAAGCGAGAGAACACAGGTCCCTCTTTACTTTAAAACCTTACTATTAAACCCAGAATGACAAGTTCCTCCGCATTATTTGGAAGGAATTTGAACTTTTTGTTCGTTATCAGCATCAAATATTTACCCTCTTTTTTATTTTGTATGGATCACAGCAGTAGCGCACAGAATCAGTCGAGTCACGAGTTTAGGCTCCGACGCCACTACTGTCGCAAAATCACACGACAGCTAACACGGTCAGAGATGATGAACAAGTTGCACGCCAGCAAATATCATCACAGGCCTCTAATTAGCAAAGCAGACGGTTCGTTGTTCTTCTTCAATTCAAAAACCCCGGAAAGTTATGATGTGAGCCGTCACATGGGAATTGCTCCACTCCGGGATGTCAATACACTGTGAATTTTCGTCGCAAATGTTTTACCCGGAGGGACAGCCTACCAAATAATGATGTCACAGTCGCTTCCGAAACAGCAATGCGATAAAATCATCGCTCGTGTCTGTCTCAAATTGCGCAATCTAATTTAACTGTACACGCAGCGGCCAGTGCCATTCGTTATAGTGTGTGGGACAGCGTTGGGACGTGTGCATTCGTAGCCAAAGCTAAACCATAACATTTTATGTTTTTGGGCTACAGCTTCAGCATGATGTCATTGGCCGAACCGTTCAAACTGGTGCAATGTTAGGTGCCAAATAGGCCTTCTCTGGTACTGGCACTGCACTGCACTGAAGGAATGAGAGTGGAATGCTTTAGTGCTGTTGATTCATTTGCGTTAGTGTTTAGGTTTGTGATTTTGGGTAAAGTTAGTCAACGATTCTAAATTTAAAATTAAATATCTAAAGGTAGAAATTCGAAAGCTTCCATATTAGCTTTTATTATGTGTACTCGATTAGCGAAACATTCAATAATGTGCTAGATAATGGGATACATGCATGAACATCTGAACGAGTTGGGATGCTGATTATTTTGTTTCTTTTATTACCGTGTGATGTAAGATGTCACATGATTCATCATATCAGAAGCTGGCCACAGAAAAGGGTTTTGTATAACCCAACTAAGTAAATCACGATAATACCATATCAGGTTTCTTCACTTTTTGGGAAATTGTTTTTGGCATTGAATGACTCAGTGCTTGCCTTAAAATTTTAATGTGCACGACATGGAAATGTCGCAGTTAATCACAGTGTATGTGTATCCAGAAAAAAATGGCTACATTTTTTACTGACATATTGAAGGTACCCAAGCAGGACCTAATATTTTTCAATTTCTCATTCAAACAATTCAGTAAATATTTTAACAAGGTACAAAGTATCATCAAAAAAGGCACACCATGGATCTAGAGATTGATTAGTAACGATTCAAATTAGTCATTAAAATGACTTGTAAATTTACAACAACAACTCGTGGTTGTACAGGGTGTCTCACAATTGTTGTCATTAAAATAAAATGGGATTACAGCAAAACAAATAAACCAAATCATAGCATTTATTTTTCATTTGAAAGATACATATTAAAGAAAAAAAACCCTTTTAATTCAATTCGAACGTTTTGCCTTTTTCCTTGATAACTTTGCAAAAACGCCCTGTAAACCCATCGCAGCTGTACGCACGATTTCCTGAGGAATTTGGTCCCAAATATCAACCAAATGTTTCTTGAATCAATCTGAAGTACGATCTTTTGTAGGGCCTATATGTTGAAGCATATAACTCCAAAACAAAGTAGTCAAGTGGGTTGAGATCCGGTGAAGATGTGGGCCATCCTTCATTTGTAATGAAATCGGTCAAATTTTCCGCGCACTACACTTGTGTCTTCTTTGCCTTGTGAGCTGGAGCTGAGTTCTGTTGGAAGCGTTGAAGCATGAGGAAGAAGATTTTTCTTCACAACCAGCTCGATGTCATATTCAGCGTTGATTTTTACGTTAGTTTCTATGAAAAGAAGAGGAAGTTTTCCTTTTCGTGAAACGGCGCCCCATTCCATAATTTTCGATATATTCTGATAGCGTTCAACAGCTAGTTTATCTCTTAAAATATTGGCAAGACTTTTGCCATACATACGATCATTTCGTTGATTATGACTGTTCTGAAGGAAGAAGAGCTTTTCATCCGAAAATAAAATCTCGCAGTCACCGTGCCGAACCAAAAGATTTCTGCTTCTTTAAACCCTGGCTTGCTTTTGACGCTCCGTCAACCCGTGAACCCGTTGTTTCTTGTACGGCTTGCATTCCAGATCATGTCTAAGGAGCCTGTTCATTGAAGCAGGGGACATTTGAATTTATTGACTCAATTTAAAAGCAGATACGGCCGGATTGCATCTTATTTGCTGCCTCAAACATTTGATCTTTTTCTTCGTTCTGGTAGTTCGTCTGGCACCTCTTTAATGTTGAATATGGACATTTTCAGTTCCCTTGAACCGTTTCAAGGTACGAAAAACAAAACTCTTACTCACTCCAAACTGCTTAAGGCTATTGAATATCCGACACGTCTAAGCTGATGAAAATGTAATTTTAAAACTTGCTCCCGTATGGCTTGCATGGTAGATGATATATATATATATATAAACAAATGGAATCGCTTATTTATTTTCAGCATTAAGCAGTCAAAAGAATACACTCAAAACGGATATAATCAATTCCGCTGTTAAAATTACCCATCTGGAATAAACTAAGACTGAAAAAAGGTGACAACTATTGTAAGACACACTGTACTTCTCATTCAGTGCGAGCTAAAATTAGGTGAGAGCCATAGGCTCAACGCAACCATTTCAAGGTCATGGAAAAAGCTTGGATATCAGAACTCTTAGCAAATTCTATTAGGTGCGCAACTAAATTTTCGCTGTTCGTCAGTAGATGGCTCTAAAAGTAATAGCTGGTCGATTTAAAAAAAAATCCACAACGTCATGCGCCAAGGTTAGACAAATGGTAAACAAACCGATTTGTCACATTAGTGATTTTGTATAATTTTATTCCTCTGGGCTACTTTAATGTATCAGTTTTTTATCACCCGTGACGATGCGATGAAGAAAACCCTTTCTTTTTTGCCGCTGTAGCACAGGCGAAAAAAACGACGCTGAACGTTTCTTGGCTTCAAATCAAAAGGAACTCATGTTCCTTCCTTCTGAATCATTCCCAATATGCAAATTTTATACAATATGAAATTTTATACAAATTTCTATTGCCATGCGGAAACTTGGGTTACAGAGTCTTACTACATATAATAATTAAAATTGTTAGCTCTTAAAAAAAGCTTTGACTTTAAAGTTTCTTCCAAAGTATAAGATTTATTTGGCATCTTTCTTTTAAATTTCAGGTTATTCTAATTAAAAATTCCAGTTTATTTATTGCGTTTTGTGATACTTTTTTGTAGTTCAATGGTAGAATTTAGCTAGATTTGCTTGAAAATTATTTTACTAAGAAAAGTTTTTGCAGGGTGCAGGGTGCACAGACTCGGGAAAATCTGGAAATGCGGGAAAAATGCGGAATTCTTAATCATCGGGAAATACGCGGGGGTTAATTGGGTATTTCCATCGGGAATTTATGTCATATGGAAAGAACCATGCTCACATCTTTTTCAAATCATTGATTTGAGTAGTGTTTTTGTCATCTACTCAGGGGGAAAATCAGGGATCCGCGAGCCATACCTGGCTGTCATATCCTCAACATGCGGCTAGCACGTCGTACACAAATCTTTCAAGGAAGATATAGATTGGCATGTGGATCATTTTATACTGGCTTCGTTCAGCATATTAAAAACGTACGGCTTAGAAAATTTGACTACACGGCTCTGACAGGTGAGGTTTTGTACAAGACTTACTTTTGTTGTTCATTTTACATGACTGGAGTAAACCCCAAGTAAAGTCTTTTTTCAATTTCAACTATAAAGATAATACAGAAGATCAACTTGAATACTCATTTTGCTATCAAAAGGAAAAAATGCACAGCAAATTGACGTTTCAAACTGCTTTCACTTATAGTGGGATCAGTTTTAATTTGATTGTCACAGGAATAAATTTTAAGCTATCAATTTTGAACTTTTAACCGTGTAACAACCAAAACGACAGCAACCTGAGTAGTCAATATCAGCGACATCCCCATTTTACGCACCATCATGCTTTTATGTTGAGTCAGCTTCTTAATAGCAAAGTCTAGTCATATAAAAGACTTTTCAACCGTTATAAGACTGGTGTGTTGCTTGGGATCACAACATCATATTTAGTTTTCTGACTGAAGCCTCGCCAACGTATGCATTATTGTTAATTCTAGTGCAAAGTTTATCTTTGCAAAGTTTTTACAATATATTCTCTATTTATATGCTGCACGAGTTCTGCCAACCTTGGTTGGTAACACTGCTATCACGTTTTAAATACCATAACGTCGTAGTACATAACAGCAGTGACCAGAAACCTATTTTGTCAGTCACTTTACAGTAATAACAATTCATCCGACATTTTTTGTTTTAAATGAATCGTTTCCAAAAACAACTAGCCGTGCCTTTTTCAATCCCTGTTAAAAAGGCTAAGTCTTCTATGGCTCGGTTTCTTTTCGACTAGTTAGACCCGCTATGGAGAAAATGTTTAAGCCCAAGCATCTGACAGTCAAAACAAAATCTTTAGTAGAATTGATGGAAAGGTGTCTAAATCGACAATTAAGAAAACGAAAGAACTTGCCAAAATTTCCGACACAGACGTTCCGCTACGACTGTCAATTTTTTCACTGTGGTTTTATTAAGAAGCTACTCAACAAATCTCCATCAACATACTGTCACTGGGAGATTGTGAGCGTGTCTTGAAAAGAAATCCCAGTAAAGGGAAAGTGGTTACAGTAGGACAACGCCATCGCTCCAGTGGTAAAAGTAAGTAAAAGTGTCATTCCAGGGAGAAACAAGAATCTCCACACATATCCCTTAACGCGTTACATCACCAGCATTAACCATGATGTTATAACTCACTTCACGGAAATAGCTAAAAAGCGTTTTGGAGTTGTGCCGTGAAACGTTCGTATATAAAGACCATCTGAGCGCTGCCGTTGCAGACAAAGTGAACGAAGAATTTGGGCAGCTGTGCTCGATGCCGTCTTCAAAGACATTTTTTGTCGGATTCTCTAGAAAAGAACAGCGTTTGGACAAACTTTGGCTAGAACTGATTGATCATTCCAAGAACGAGCTGGCAAATTTGACAACATTTGTTAAAAAGGTGCTGATCCTATCGCACGGAAATCCAACGATAGAGCAAGGGTTTTCATAAGAAGAAAACTATCTGGTGGTGGATAAAAGTCTGCTATGTTTTAATTACTTATCCGTCAACTCGATTGTAAACTTGGTGGAGCTTGTCTTTGTAGATGCATAAACCGAAAGTTTCGCACCCTGTATCTGTGTCATACAAGATTTGAATTACACACCGAGCATAGTTTGCATCATTTTGTACTCGAAAGTCTCGAATGCTTCACTATTTTTCTTCGATGTATATGCTTCTATAAACTTGAAAGATCAATGACCTATAAAGAGCAATTTTTGTTCTCATTTGCAAAATTTGAGACTAAAGCAGGTTACACAATCCTCAAGAAGCCCGATTTTCAGCTGGTATCCGTCATTTTGCCTTTTCTTCACAAGTCAGAAGAACTTCAGATTGAACAATTTATTCAAAAACTTCCAAAATATCTTTTAATACAACTTATATTTGCTCATTTCTCCACTCGGGCAAATGAGGAAAAAATGCGGGAATTTTTATATTAAGATCCGTCCTGATTTAGTTATGGAAATTTGAATTTTTTTATCCCCATATTTTAACAGGCAGTACTAGATTTTTTTAGTGTTTTTTTATATTGGGACGATAATTTAGCTCATCGCAAAAAGTAGACCGAAAGAAGATCTGGAGTAGTTTGATATGGTCAAATTTACTTTATTCCTATAATATATACATCTTCTAGAAACACAAACACATCTTACTAATTTTCAAGCTAAGTAGAATAGAAGAGGCAATGAGTGCTTCGCTTTCAAAATAAATGTTTCATTATTGTAAACTTTTCAGCAACACAAAAATTCTCCCATAAAATTCACATTGAACGGCAAAACCCATCACGCAAATTGAAAGTTCTAATCAATGAAAAACCACATCCATCATTTCACCCGAAAATGGCTGACAGTATTCCAATGCTTCCTTTGTTCGAGAATAAAGTCCGGCATGCTCTCCATTCAATGGAAGTTCCGTATCAATTCAAATCTATTTACGAGCTGCAAGAGGCATTACTGCACGTCCAGGTTTGTAATCCCTCGGGAGACAGAATCTGTCAGGCCTATCGCATAGTGGTAGTGGTCGTGGTCGTGGTTGATGTAAAACATGGCTCATTTCCTTTCAATTAATCCTCGCCAAACAATAGCAATGCTGCATGCTATGAGCTGGCAAACGAAGGCCTATGGATGGTTGGAAGCGCTTCCAACCAAAATGGATTTGTCATGCTGCCACTGGGATGCTATTTTAGTTCTATTGCCTCGGCAGGTGGATATTCTCATATGGAACAAAAGAATGAATCGAATTTCCCATTTTACGATTCCTTTCAATCAGACTACTCGGATATTCACTGCAACTTTCAATTGAATTCCAGTATGGATGGGATGGATAGTGGAAAGTTGAAATTAACCGCTATCAATTTCCTCGTTCGAGACTGCATGCTAATCCTGAAAGCATACGAGCATCGCAAGAAAACGGACCGAAAATCTGATGGGAAATTGATTCAATTTCCCCAGTCTGATCGATGCCATAACCAAAATGTGTGGTTTCAGAAGGTGGGAAGCTCTAAATGCTTCCTACTAAACTCTTCTTCGCTTGTAAAGAAAATGACTTTCCTCTTTCAGAATCGAATTTCGCCCTGTTAGTACGTTCAAAGGAAGGGCTAAAATCGATAGTCATTAAAATATTAATTAAGCAAGAACGAGAGTTCGAGCAAAGGGTGAAATTTGTTGAATCACCTTAAGCAGTCATGTGACCAAAAAATATTCGGTGAAGTGAATATATGCTTCATAGAAATGAGAAATTGCCTAATTAGTAATGCATCTAAGTAGTAATTCGATCATCAGATTTTCGACCTAATAAACCACCACCAACATGCTTTTTGTTTCCGTTTGCCGATAATTTCGTGCAACAGCATCTCCTTACGTTCCACATAGAGAGACCATATCAAGGCACAAGAGCGACCCTCCGTTGAACTCCCTTTGTTGACAGGCCATTTCATAGGAAGATGCCTCCCGTGTGTTTCTCATTAATTATTCAGATTTTCTTTCGCTTCATCGCTGTTCTCCATACTTCCCTGGCAATTTTATCGGAATGCATTCCTTCAGACATGGGGGGAATTGGACCGGCCTTCAACGCAACGACGGCAGAATATTCTTCCGTTTATTTTTTTGATTTATGAGAAATAAAAAATTCCATTTGCCAGCCATCACACCTCCTTTGTTTTATTTCAACCCTAGTTGAGACGCTTGGCATAAACGCTGATGACTAAATGGATTGTTGAATATGGTTACGCTGATGAGGGAAATACAAAAAAAAAATCAACAAAATGGACCACCACATCCGATGAAATGCGTCGAGATCTGCATAAGAAAACTTCGATCGGTATCTTGATGTGCAGCGCTGCTGCCGCCATAGCCTTAGTACGAACGCTCCAGCGCGCGGTCCCGAGTGAAGGTTGCACATTTATATTTCTATACAAATGGGTCTATAAATATTTTACGACCGGCCCCGGAGACGTTGATGGTTGATGGAAAAGTAATTAGAATGATTTATGGTGCTAGTGAGAAAGGTTTGTTTTTCACCGGCTGTAATAGACAGATGGTAAAGAAGTATCGTTGGAGTCTTGATTTGATTTTCTACCTTTCTGTATACTATGACTGCAGGTAAGTCTGTTGCGGTCAAATCCTGTAAATAGGACAGTAAAAAATTGGAGTAATTCCATAAAAATTGAACTATAGTCTACAAAGGTATATTTAATTAACAACGAAAATCAATCTGAAGGCAATTGCAACTTGTTCTGTATTGTCATCCAGAAATCACGATGTTGTTTTTATCAAAAGTTTTGATTGAGGGGTGAGCTAAGCGTACAGTACACAGATGTTGGAATGGCATTTTGTTGAACTGTTAACTTTATTCCATTGATGCATTCTCACATTGCTCACGAAAATGTAAACCACAATATCTGAAAAAGATTTAATACTTCAACTTGAGTTGAAAACACCTCGTTTTTACTACAATTCATATTTCAAATACCATATTTGAATCATATAAAATCCCCCCTACTGCCATCGAGTGCAAAAGGATATCGAGGAACAATAGTCAACTGCAAACTGAAATGTAAATCAAGTGCTATTGACATCAGCAATCAGCTCGTTTCGAATCATTGCAGAATGGAAAAACAGTTGGCAGTTAGTAGCTACCACTTTCCACGTCGCCATCGGCACTACTTCTCCGCCAATCATCGTTCTTATTCGTTCGTTTGCCATTCCACAAAATATAACAGAACCATCGAGGACAGCCACTCGGTGAATCCCCAGAAAACTCATTCGCCAGCCATGCCATGTTTCGGAGCAGAACGCAGCAGACACAACAATACAACGTCTAATTGAAAATTGTCAGCCAACCAGCACAGTGCTGAATTGATTTTGGAGACAGTTTAATTGAAACGTTACTGTGCTGTTGGTCCTTCCGCATCTGTGCCGCAAAGTCAATCAGGAACTCACTTCACGACACTGCTGTGAATATATGTATGACCGTTGGGTTCGTCCTCCCGGGCGGTACATTGCAATCTATCTTCATTTAGTTTTGTTCGGCGACCGCTTCACGGTATCAAAGCGGAAGCCACCGCCACGTGAACAGTTTCGCTTTGGTTCGGATACACATATGGAGCACAGACACAGAACACAGACCAGGTCAGGTTCGGGTAGAATTAATTCAGAGCTAGGCCTTTAAAGAGCGTGGTTTCTGTTTTATTGCTTTTCAAAATATTTTCGCTTATCCACTCAAAATGTGGTAATTCAATTTGCTCCATTTTGTGCACACCAACATATTAACGGAAGCGTGCACGCACAACAAACTGTGGGGTAATGGAAATGGACTCATTCCTCTAACTGATCGTAATAAAATTCCCTTTTTTTGATTCCTTTGCCAAAATATAAGCAAAAGATGCTGTTAATGATAGCCATGGGAAGATCTAAAAGTTACATTTAGAGTGTTTTATTGTTTTTTTGTTTTCTTCGTGTTTCACTCTTTTTCGATTAGATGATTCAAGTGCTTTGGGAGGCCTTGGCTCTATGGCTTGAGGTTTGAGAACTGTAGTAAATTTACGGCAATTTATCTTAAAACAGTTGCAGGATGTTTTCCGGAACGTAATGAAACACGTATTTTGAGTAAAATATGGTTAGAAAGATTCAAATATAAACTCAGTGTGAGAGTCCATTAGATTCGGTTGAACGCGATCTACGACTCAGTTTTATAAAAAGTGGAGTTATGCCGATGGTTACTCCAGTTATTACAACACTGAGTCGTAGATCGCATGGAACTAAATCAAATGAGCTGTTCCACTATGTTCAAAATTTCTAGCGTAATATTCGAGTGAGAGCAATGAGAGAATGTGCGTACGAAATCTCATTAGCTTGCCCAGCAACTCCCTTTGCCTTTTTCGTTTTGACGGATCTATCTTAACATATGACAAACAACTTGTCATTTTCTCGATGCTGAGTTTAGCTCAAACAGATTTGGTAAGACATTTTATCATATTAAAACAATTGCAGTACCCGATCCTGATATTTACAGCGTGTAGAGCAACGATGGATTCTCTGAAAACAAGTTGCATGAATCGACAATTTTTCCAGCATGATTTTGGATTTGTCATTTTTATTTAAAATTAATTTCTCCATAAACATCTAACATATCTAAAAAATACGGATCTGTTTACCGTCTTTGCATCAGATATCGTTTATGACTCCACGTCACTTTCTTGGACGGTGGCAAAAATGTCAAGACATAAAATGCTAGTGAAGACACCGGGTTGTAATGAATACTGCCGCTCTACATAATTTATAAGCTGAGTGAAACAGGAATAGCACCACCAAGTTTCTTAACAATATTTTTTGAATTTCCGGGTCGATTATGCTTCCTTCAGTTTTGAATGTTAGTACAATCTGTTTAACCTCGATTTAGTTTATTATGTTGGTAATATTGTGGAGCATTTACATATAGGGTACGGGACGGGTTTTAAGCAGTTTATTCAGCACGTGGGGCATTTGATGAAGCTATATGTAATCTATAATTAGAACTGCCAATATTTAGACGTTAATTCTTCTGCTTACTTCTGATCTATCGGAACATACCTTCAGAAACGAGCATTGGACTCAGAAAATGTCATAGCCATGGACTAAAGTTCCCAATTGCAGGGACGTATTACAAGCATGCGGACTGTTTTCCGATAAAAAAAATGTTTTCTTCAGCTTCGAAATCTGTACATAAACTAACCATATTGTAGTGACGTATACAACCAGACTTGTAGTTTGTCATTGATCTTTAGATTGGCAATGTGTATTTCTTATTTCATTTACTCTCACGAAAATGTTAGACACAGTGACTGTGACGACAAACGGGATGCTTCGGTTGAAAACAATCAAACGCAAGAGACAGCAAGCTTCACGTTACAATACCGGTGCGCTATATCCATGGTTAACAGAGAAAAGAGGAAACATGGACTTTCTCACAAGCAACAGTGATACCATAGCTGCTGCTCAACAGCGAAGCATTATTTATCGTTGAGTTATATTGCAGAGCTCCGAAACATATTTTTTTATTGCATATGATAGTACCAGATGATGGACAATATAATCATAAGCATAGATCAACCTCAAGTTACTGGAAAAAACATGAAATAAATAGTGATTTCAGATCATCTAAATATGAAATAAATTTAACAAAATGTTCAACATCACATTCTGGCAACAAGCCTAGATGTGAAGAAGAGCTGATGAAGACATTCGTTCTGGTACACACAATTAAATGCAAACTACATAAAGGCAAAATTTGAGCGAACTTATTCAACAGCTAGGAAACTGATAGTTTTCTTGATGATGTATTTTAAATCTTCAAAATGAGAGTAAGAAATTCGTAATCAATCATAATTTATGCATCAAATTATTAGCCCGATTGATAGAGCTTATGTTCGGATCGTTGAAAGTGAAATAGACCTTTTTCCTAACAACTGATTAAACAGTCACCCTTGATTAAGTTGTTCCCTACTCTATGTCAAATCATTTGTAAAAAAATGAGTGAAATAAAAACACCATCACTCTAGCATTAAATAAAAATTCAACATGGAATACATGACGAAGAAGAACTGAGCATTGGCTATAAGAGCCGTTGTTTTGAATAATTTCAATAAACCTTGATTTCATGGATAAAACCAGTTTTTCCAGCGTATCCTACCTGGTATACTCCCAGCATTCCCGAATGGACTAAATGTTTTATATGGGATTAAGACCCGGAGAACAAGCTGGCTACTCGAGAACCTCTTTGTTTTTGTCAGCAAACCAAGCCTTAGTCATCTTGGAATTGTGAACAGAATAGTGGAAAATGAAATTTGGACCCATCAAGGACTCGACGCATTCGACTAAACTTATCTCTAGCATTTCAAATAATCCTCCAATTTCATCGTCATTATGATCCATGCCAGTAGTAGCCCTCCTCGAAATGAAAATGCTCCCCAAACCATCAGCGTACCGCCATCAAAGTTCCGGCTAATTTTACCCTCCAGGTCTTGTCACAGATCGTACCAGTAATATTGACAGCCATCCGGACCGTCAAAGGTCAACTTCATTTCGAAAAAAAAGAGCACTTTTTTCCATTCGTCCGTCCATGAAATGTACTTTTCTGCCAAATTTAATCGATTCAGTTTATGCCGCTCTATCAAGTTTTAATTTCCCAGTCTTTTGTTACGTTTAGAATTATGTTTTCTGACAGAATTTACTGGACACTTCTTATTGTTGTTGGAAGTGATCACTCTGCGCGGATTTGTATTGCTGTTATTACTGCTTCTCTATAAATTCATCGAATATTTTTCGCCGTAAACTTGCTTTCTTCACACGTTTATCGATGCTTTCGACTTTTGTATTTAGAGTCCTGGGTGCACTAATAACCGCTCGTAACATCGGAGACCAGACACTGTTTTGAGTCGCCCCTAACATGGAGAACAGACGCTCAAATGGGTGAAGGCTTGGACTTTTACCCTTATTTTTTAAAAGCGAGGTGGCTACCTTTTGTCAGGCCTGCTTTCAGATATTTGTGGGTTTTTGGAAGAAACTCAACAGAGTCCAACAACTGCTCAGTCCCCCCACATCCTAAACAGTCCCCGACGCTCGTCCGGGGCTACTTATTCGTGTATTCAGTAGCTGTCCATCATATTCGATGGAACCCCACCATCCGCGACCCGTGGACCCGCCGGGTTGCTTGCAGCTCAGTCCCGGAGAGTCTTCACCTACTCTACGGTCTTCCATCTTTGGCGGAGTACAGGAGGACGGACTATGGAGGCTAAGGATGAACCATGAGCTCGCGTAACTCGCCGACGAACCTTGTATTCATAAGGTGGCAAAAGCTTGAAAAATACGCTGGGCAAGACATGTTGCGAGAATGCCGGACAACTATCCTGCAAAAATGGTGTTCGACGGGAATCCGGTTTTTAGAAGACGACGTGGGACCAGGTGGAGCAAGACCTAGGGGGTACAAGCTGCCCAAGGGATGGAGAGGAGCAGCCACGAATCGGGCATTATGAAGGGATATTGTGTATCAGGCTATGTTATAGTATTGTGGCGTTATGCCATGTAAATAAATAAATAGTTACTCAACCTTATTCGTCCGGTATTTATTCAGTTAGTGGTCGTTTTATTGGTTTTCAAAAAACAATTTTCGTCATAAACGTGACCGATTCCGCACACGGAATTCATATTCTTTGCCTTTTTTCCACAGTTACCGATTTTTCAAATGATTACATCATTTTAGGGTTTTCATTTCAAATTTCAAGGAAAAATAGCGAAATGATCATATAGGGTATGTGTCCCTCAACTAAGCCTAATATGCAACGTTCAATTACTTTTTTTTTTATTATAACTCGATTATAACAAAATGTTGTTTAGCTGTAATCGATATTTAGATAATTATACACTTGCTTAGATACGTTTAATAAGACGTTTGGTAATAAGTATCATGCAAAGCTATGCAACTCATTTTATATAGTCTGAAACTCTCGAGGGATATGAATGTAATATCGGTCCATAAGCATCGAATTGGGTCTTTTCATGGATATAACTTCGTTTGAATCGATCGATTTTTTATTAAATACAATCTTCGTATTGTTTTTTCCTTCAGATTTTATGACTTAAGGCATAACCAGCTGCATTCGCTTTACACAACATAAAATTTCAGAAAACAAACTATACTGAAACAACTTTGAGACACTAACGAGATTTTTAGACATATGATATGATGTCATATGATACATATGCTCTATAGGCTTTAGATAATGAAAACATAATAACATAACATAACATTTAGATCATTCGAGGATCATAATGATAATCTGGCCTCCCTTAGCTCAGTCGGTAAAGGCGCGGCTACAAGGCAACACAATGCTGGTCTAGGAATTTTTCGTTCAGGAAAATTTCTCGACTCTCCTGGCATCGGGTATGTTTGTAATTGCCACAAAATCATACTAATGCAAATTTGTTTTTGCAAGGTACATCGTAGGCTCTCAATTAATAACTGTGGAAGTGCATTTAGAACACTAAGTTCAGAGTAAGCTATAACTGCGAAAACAATAGGCTTGGAATGCTAAGAAAGAAGAAGAAGAAATAAGATGATAATCTGTTCTGCTTAATCAGTGAAAGCATGATGTCTATAAAGTTGAGTAAATCACAAATAAAACGGAAGCGAACAACTATAAATTGATAAATTTTGTAAGAAATGCAACAAAGAAATTTTGTTGATTATCGCTGAAATAATGACATATTTGGTAAATAGGCCGAATGAAGGACATTCTCTTTTTCTATTGTTACAAATTTCTAGAAATAATTACAAAGCTACCAATCGTAACGGAATTCAAAGATTTATCATATCATTTTTTTTCTCTTTTGAATGCTTTTCTTCAAAAATAGGGAAATTAAGATAATGTGCAAAAACATACTGAGCTAAAACCAATTTTATTAACCAATAAATATTCAAAAACCCTGATCAGAAACAAAATCATATAAAACTAAGTAACACAATTTTTTTTTCAAATTTCTCTTTGCAGGTAAATAACTGACTGTGGAAAAGATCCTTCAAGATCGCAAATCTGGGAACGTCAACTTCTATCGGTAACTTGATTCCCAGCTTTGATTGTCGCACTGTTGTTATGTCACTCTATTTGCTTAGGGGAAATTAGTTGGCATTATAAAACGTGATAACACTTTACTCCGTTTTTCATAGATACTTCCTATGTAAATGCCTGTTGAAGTCTGCAAAGCACCTTAAAGTAAACGTCACAGCAAAACATATACGTCCGCCATCATGGCCGATTTCCATCACCTGTTTGAATCTCTGAAAGCACTTATCTAAAACTTGAAAAGATGTTAAATGTAGAAAATCATGTAGACTTGCATGCTGCAGTATGACAAGGATCTCATAATAGTTGTTGTTGTGAAATTCCAACTACTTTTATTGCTTTTCTTGACAGATACGCGTATTTTGTCTACAGTGCAGACTTCTTCAGTATCGTGTACTTATACTCGATTGAAAAAAACCTTCGAAAAATCTCATTAGATTAATAAAATGAACCAACATGCGAAGATTTACTTCATCAACTTTTTCTATCGCTAATAATTTGGCTTTTACAACAGTACTGTATCTTTATTGATAAAATTTATTTTGAATAGGGTTGCGTCGACTATCGGTTGAATCGGTTGGATTTGTTGAATCGGTTGAATCAGTTGTATAGATACTTTGTTCTGCAATGTTTTGTTATCGTGCGTAGCATTTTGTCTATTGTTTTGGTTGCCTATTGTTCGTTGCGTGAGTGATCGAGTGAGCATGAGTAGTCATGGTTCGCCGGATAAGATGGGTTGGTGGTGAGATACATAATTAATGTGTAGCGTGTAGCTGTACCTTTATCACAATGATAACGGTTATGTCAACATGGGGGGCTTATTGTATATGAAAGTAACCTCGGAATGGACGTAACTTTCCAGACATTCTAAAATGGGTTGTTGGATCTCTAGTAGAGCTATCAATTTCTAGCTCGAATTGAAGCTGCTTTTAATGTAAAGGATTGTTGCAAACAGATTTCTTCCATAATGTCATCGCTGCTTAAGCGTGACAGATTACAGGACTTGAACAGCTTACCTGTGTGATGCATATCCAAACCTTTGTTTTTTCGAAGACTTACTACCTAAATTGCATTCTGTCCTTCAGGTGCTTGAATTTCACAACCGGTCCCGGTCATAAGGGTTGATAATATAAAAAAGAAGACAAAGATGGCATTAGTCCATAATGACATGCAGGGCGCATATGAGAGATAATGGTGATATTCTCACAAGAAATTCTCGTTTCTCTGACTAAGAATTAAAAATCACTTCGATCTAACAAAACTTAATCAAAAGTAATGCGTTTTTCATCAGGTATGGACAAAAATAATATACTTGATTAAATTAATGTCAACATTTTAAATTCTTACCCACCCTTCAGCTTAGGATCTAACAACCATTTACATCCATAATAAACAATATGCCAAATTCATTTGTTATAATTCCAGACCTAACCAACCTGAGATTAATATGAAAACAATGACCCTAGGATTAAGACTAACGTAATACTACTTCAATAGAAACTACGTGGAAACTACTGCTTCAAATGGTATTTCCTAAGCGGGCCCTCTGCGTCCTATTTATAGCATATATGCTTGTCTTGGTCAGTCTCAAGTAACACTTTTCTGTAGCTATTTGCTTTATTTCGAAGTCATTTAATTACCCTGATCACAACATTCAATTTAAAAAAAAATAATGCCATTACATTTATTTATTATACCATGAGCAAACCAGGTATTTGGGTTATTCATTGAATTAAACAAATGAATAAATAACAACAAAGGATGCCACAATGCTGGAAAGTTGACTTTCTACTGTTTCCTTTAGATTTAATGTAAGAAGTCTAAAAATGAGTTGTGGCGTATCTCGCCAGTATGACACCTGACTTTAGTACCTTTATATAAACCTTCTATAACGTGGCAGCGAAATATAATATGAGAAAAAAATATTTTGAGAAAAATGTGTGATACTTACACCACTGGTCCAATACATGGTGAATCATGCATGTTGCAAGACAAGAAGTTAATTAAATTTTCTCAACATCAATTGAAAATAGCAAGTGCATCTGAATCTCTAAACTAAGATTTGTTAAGATGAAAATAGACCAATGAGTTATTTTCTCCTTATTAGTATAACATAGTTACCGCTTGACACGTTTTTATTTCATATTCTAGATGCTACTCTTAAAAAAAACTTAACCTAAAGTTTCTTCATTAAAGAGATTCCCTTCATACGTACCAAGCTCCCAGTTGGTCGTTTCCCAAGGATAAATCTACTTCCATGTCATCGAGCTAACGACTCAACCATTTCCAGACCATCAAACGCATTTTCTCCACATGCAGCACAAATATTACCGCTCTCTCCCTTCAATCTTCCAATCTTCCGTCGACGAATTCCATTTTCACGTCACGTAAAACATTTTGCCGTTGAAGGAACACTGAAGACTTTGCTGCAAAGAACATGCAACACACGAAAGCAACAGAGCCAACGTTTATCTATCATCAAACGCGATATTATGACGTTTTTTTTCCCTCGGTTGTTCGCCTAGTTGCCACCGCCTACTTGCCAGCTCTATCTGTTTTCAGCGTCTACATGAGCATTTCTTGCCAGGGATGTTGACGCAAGAACGGGCGACTCGCAAGAGGATGGAGAAAATGTGCATATCAATTCATTAATGTGGCATAAGGAAGGCACGTTTCTTTCCCAGGAATACCTACTTACTTGCGAAGCGACTGATGGAATGAAAATTAGTTGCTCCATCAGGGTGCAACAAGAAAACGGCCAATGTTGTCCACAGATCCTGCGGTAGATAGCTTTCCATTTACCTTTTCAACAAATAACTGCAATGTAGGAAACTTTTAGTGATACGTAATGGACGGCGAACATGCTTTCCTTCTTTTTCAAATTGTTGCAAATGATCCACCCACGCAGAGTTTCTGATTGCACCAACGGAATTTCATTGCCCATGAAAATTACAGAACGAACACTTTATCGCATTGATTTCGACACCAATTCGAAGAAGTTGTTCCACGCGTATCTTTTGATATCGACATACTAATGTCTCTGAAGGCTGTATTCTATTGACTTCGCTTTGAAATAACTCTAACCATCAGAGGTCATGTTACAGGACAGATTTGTTTTGCACACCACAAGCAACAATCAAATAGGGTGGAGCACTCAAGGGTCCTTCCGTAAATTATTCGCTATTGTTCAGCTTTATTCAACCCAAATGACTTGATTTTTTGTACATGATTAGCACACGCGCAGCCCTATGCATGTTCAAATTATCGAAAAGAAAAGACGGGCATTGCTGAAGTAGAGCGCCACCCTAATATGATTTCTTTTGTGATGAAAGAACTGACATATTCCAAGCTTTAAACTCAGAATTGTTTCACGGATTTGCAAATTCACATTGATAGGATAGATTTCGTCAAAATCCTCAACGCAACAAATTTCTTCACGCCAATCGCACGGCACAGGAAAAAAAAACGAATTTTGAAACAGATTATCTGTTCAGTAAAGGGATTTGCTCCAGTTCCCAGCGCATTGCTTTGATCCCCCCGGCAGGAGGCAGATATGGTGAAAGCAGAAGAGACGGCATGGCAAGCCAAGCTGCGAACTTGTTGATTGATAAGAATGGAAGTAAAGCATGTCGATTGAATCATGTGCTGTGAACGTTTGGTTAGGTTGAATCGATTTGATTTGTTTGTTTTTTATTGATTTATTTTTTCAAACGAAGATAAATATCTGAACTGCCACAGAGTGGCAGTTTTGTAAATACTATGCATTAATTTTTGTTAAACATGGGAACCAAAACGGATCTTGTTGGATTAAGTTTGATGGTGCTTTTATTATATATGGTGTAATCGCAAAAAAACTCAAAGTGGTCAGCATGTTTTGATTTTAGAACAAGTTTGTGCTGTTCCGAAAAAAATAAATACAATAAATACAATAAATTCTCGTTCAATAAAAATCGTGTTTTTTTTCCAGAGACAACAGTGATTAGTACGCAAAACAACTGTTTTCGGATTTGATTACTAATAAATAAAACATGTGCAAAACAATTTTTCTTCTTTATTAAATGGATATTCCTAACATTAAAAACTGTATGGTTTTGATGAAACTATCTGATACTCATCCCAAAAAATATTGCCAAAACCATTCAGCTTTATTGAGTTGTATAAAAGTTTTATGAAAGCTACTAAAAATCAATTTGGTTTTATTATGGCATCAAGAGATGCCGATAGGTTTCATATTTTAGTCAGGTTTATGAGAACCTACACAGCTTGTTAACAAAGATCTCAAGACCATGTTTTCTCAAATTCCTTTTACTCCTATCAAAGGTTTTATTTCGACTTTATGAACTCATAAACTGCTGTTTGAAATGCCGTTTTAGGAGCCATTCAAATTATCTCATTATGGTCAGTTTAAAAACCATTTTAAAACCATTTGGCCTCCAGTAAATGCATTAACTGGAAAACTGGTTTGAAATGCCACAATCCAGTTTTGAAATACCGTTTTAGGAGTCATTCAAATTATATCATTATGGTCAGTTTGAAAACCATTTTCAAACCATTTGGCTTCCAGAAAATGCATTAAATGGAAAACTGGTTTTATGATAGTCATTGCGAAGAAAAATTGGCGTTTTGGCAAAACAACGATTTTTTTCCAATCGCCATATTAAAATTTAAAAAATAATTGAAATGTGGGAAAATTAAGGCACCAAATATTAAATGGTTGTAAATAAATTGTAGATCGGAGACCAATTTAAACATGCTTTTAGCCATCGTATTGACTTCAATCAATTTTGAGGAAATACGTGATTAACTGTTCGACTATATTTGTTTTAACTTTGTTTTTGTTGTTGTAAACTCGCATAATCTCCGAGGCGCATTAAATTTCGGCTTTTATCGTGCCAATATTCACCAAACAATGAAATGCGCATATGATTAGGAGTATGATACGCTGTAAACAACTCAACTTGTAATGGATATTTTGCTATCAAACCAAATTTCCTGCAACATTAGAACTTTTTTCTAAGATATAACTTGAATCAGAAGAGCAGATAATCGAACAAAGCAAAACAACAATATTATAGTGAAGTTTCCAGCCTTTTCTGCTGGTTTTAATGGCTGCCATTAGGTTTTATGAAGGTTCTCTATCATAACTTCTTTCACTAGAACATTTTCAAAATCTGTATGGTCTTATAAAGGTTTTAATAACTTATTTTTACAACCGCCCATAGAGTGGGTCACTTTGTACAAATTTCGGCTTTAAAGGAGCATAGAGGAGCTGTTGGTAGACAAAACAGTTTTCAATATAGTTTTATCAACAAAGCTGGGAGGAGGGCTATACGGCTGGAATAAAACTCAAATTACTTGGGATTTGGCACCTCTTAACCTCAAAATCAAACGCATTGTCTGCAGACTACAGAGGGGTTTTCTTTGGAAGCGGGGTGCGGGTACTGTCCAACCATGAGATACGGGTTTTCTTCTATAAAGGTTTCAACAACTGGGTTACAGCTCACACAAAACTCACAAACTACATTTATTTTATTTAAAACAATATTTACTACCTCAACTCAATAAATAAAACTCATCCACAAGGGGATCCAACCGCACTCCACGTTGACCGAAAAAAACTAACTTTACGCTCCTCGTTCAAGTGGTCATCGGTTGACCCATGGTCGTTGAGCCCAATTCTCTCACTCTCGTCTCCAGGAAAACTACCTAGGTTCGGCACTAAGCATTCGCTCTCCGTACGGTCGATCGTAGGTAGTGGATGGTGCCATCTCTCACAGAACCGGAATATTGTTTAGGTGGTAAAAGGCGATACGGTCAAAATTTGGTCAATATCAACTTGACGTATTTCTTTCAATTTTGCATTTAAAAAACCTGAACACCCCTCATTTTGAAGGTGTGTGTGTGTAGAATGTTGCTCCTATTTTGATTTTGGAATTCACTCTTCAGTTGTCAAAATGCCGTCCAAGCAAGAAGAGCAGCGTATCCGAGCTACTCGCACGCAAAGTTGGCAAAATCGCTAAAAGTTGCCAAATCAACCGTTACAAATGTAATTAAAGTGTTTGGGGAACGTTTGTCGACAGCCAGGAAGTCTGGATCGGGGGGAAATCGACAACCGGAAGCCGCTGAGACGGCAAAGAGAGTTGCCGGTAGTTTCAAGCGAAACCCTAACCTATCTCTCCGAGATGCCGCAAATAAGCTGGGTGTATCGTCTACAACCGTGCATCGAGCCAAAAAACGAGCCGGACTATCGACTTACAAGAAGGTAGTGACTCCAAATCGCGATGATAAACAAAATACGACGGCCAAAGCGCGATCCCGGAGGCTGTACACGACGATGCTGACGAAGTTTGACTGCGTGGTAATGGACGACGAAATCTACGTCAAAGCCGACTACAAGCAGCTTCCGGGACAGGAGTTTTATACGGTAAAAGGAAGGGGAAAGGTAGCAGATATTTTCAAGCACACGAAACTGTCAAAGTTCGCAAAGAAATATCTGGTTTGGCAAGCCATCTGTACCTGTGGCTTGGAAAGCAGCATTTTCATAGCTTCCGGGACTGTCAACCAAGAAATTTACGTGAAAGAGTGTTTGAATAAACGTCTGCTGCCTTTCCTGAAGAAACACGGTTGTTCCGTACTGTTTTGGCCGGATTTGGCATCTTGCCATTACGGTGAAAAGGCCATGGCGTGGTACGCCGCCAACAACGTGCAGGTGGTTCCCAAGGACAAGAACCCTCCCAACACGCCAGAGCTCCGCCCAATTGAGAAATACTGGGCTATTGTCAAGCGGAACCTAAAGAAGACCAAAAAAACTGCTAAGGACGAGCAGCAGTTCAAGGCAAACTGGCTTTCTGCGGCGAAGAAGGTGGACAAGGTGGCTGTACAAAATCTGATGGCAGGGGTCAAGCATGAGGCCCGGCAATTCGGATTTGGAAAAGCGGAAGCCTAACTGAATATTTTTCCTGAATTTTATACTAATTGAACTTGAAAAAGAAATTTAATTTGATTTTTTAAATAAACGATTTCACCGATTTACACGCGTTTTCCCTTGACCAAATTTTGACCGTATCACCCTTTAAACACACTGTATTTTTTTTATTATCTTATTTTTTTATATTTTTTTTAAGTTTCACTTATGGAATACTGCAAAAAAATGAGTTTTACTTAAAGAATAATAAATCAATTTGTGTTGAAAAAAAAAGGGAAAAAATAAAGTGCCCACTTCATTTAGGCTACAGAAAACATAAATTAAAGTAAAATAAAAGCATTTCAATAATTGATGTGTCCTCCTTTGGCCTTCAGGATCTCCTGCATGCGCTTCGACATGCTCTCGACCAGGTTCTTTAGGTGCTGTGGATCTAACTCTTCCCAGGCGCGCTCCAGGGCTTCAAAATAGTTATTTTTATTGGTAACACCAGTTTTGTCAACCCTGGCATCGAGAATCGCCCACAAATTCTCGATGGGATTGAGGTCCGGGCTTTGTGGAGGCCATTCCAGCGGTTTGATCCGACAAGACCGGAAGAAAGACTTGGTCTTCTTGGCAGTATGCTTCGGGTCGTTGTCCTGCTGGAATACGAACTTCTCTTCAAGGCCCGTCTGGATCAGCGAAACCTCCAGATTTTCTCGCAGGATGTTGAGATAAGAATCTGCCGTCATTATCCCGTCGATTTTCACAATGCTTTCCACTTCACCCCACGAAAAACACCCCCAGACCATCACATTTTCTCCTCCATGCTTCATCGTGCCTTGGATGTGGCGCTCCTGAAGCTCCTCTCCCGATCTGCACCAAGCACGAACCCGCCGCTTTCGGTTAATCAGCTCGAATTTCGATTCGTTCGTTCAGAGAACCATTTTCCGGAACTCTAGGGGCTTCCAAAACTCTAGGGGCTCCTTAGCAAACTTAAGCCGTTTGGCTTTGTTTGCCTTGCTGATAAATGGGCGCTTCCGGGCAAGTTTGCTATTAAACCCCTGTGCTACGAGACGGCGACGAACAGTTCGACCGGAAACTGATAACTGAAGGGTTTCCTGGATCTCGCGAACAGTCACCTTCGGGTTCTTCTTGACTTCGCGCATGATCTTGGTGTCCGTTCTCGCATCCGTTTTCCGCTTCCTGCCGATCCACCACTGATCCAAACGTTTTAAGCTTCAGAAGAATTTTGCCAACCGCTGCCTTACTGATACTGTACTTCTTAGCGACAGTCCGGTGCGATTCACCGTTTTGCACATCACGAACGACCAATTTTCGGATACACAAGGGAATTGCTTTCGAAAGCACTGCGTTCTCCTTTTTTTTTCAATTGAATCAAATGCGATCACATATACAAATGCACCAAGTTGAGCCGTTTGCTTAAAAACATGTCAAAATATCAAAACATAAACAATCGAGGGGTCTTCCAAGGAAACTTATCGAAAACATATCGATTTTTGAAGTGGGGTTTATTTTGTCACTGTTTTTTTTTTCAACACAAATTGATTTTTTTTTAAGTAAAACTCCTTTTTTTTCAGTATTCCATAAGTGAAACTTAAAAAGAATATAAAAAATAAAATAAGAAAAAAAACAACACTATGTTTACTTTAAATTGAACCAAGTAAATGAGAGAAATTGAAAAAATGAAGAGGTGGGCACTTTATTTTGCCTATCAGTGTATGCACCTTGTACACTTCTAATCCGAATCCTTTCTTAACCCTCTGGGCGAAGCAAGGCGAAACATCAAGAGTTTCCGCGTCCAAATGTTCGGAAAGCCACTTGAAATGAGCACACTCTGAAGAAAAACTGGCCAAAATACGGTTAATTTCGATCAAGTGTGAAAAAAGTTACACAAGTTTGAAAGTGTCGCTACAGTTATCGAGTCACCCTTTATGTCATTACCGGATTGTTTGTTGTTAAAATTTCGTTCTTTAATCAAGACATCGGCCAACTTTGGCACATATGTGATTTAAATAACACAATTCTCAAACCAAATAAGCGACTGAATCCAACTTTTCCTGTATGTGGCATGATATCTAGCTTACTGCATTCTATCAGTGAATATACTTCATAAAAGATCACATTTCCTACTTCACTAAGCACTTTGGAAAAATGATTTACAAACTGAACGTTAAATGTCTAACTCTGTCACCCGCTTCATGCCATATGGTGTCCATTTCCTCTGGATAATTTAATACATGCTGGTGGCAATCGATGACGCAGCGGCGCATGTTACACCATATGCTTAAGCCGTTCCAAGTTGTAGGTACCTAGGCCAGAAAAAACTAAAACCACACCAATCCGTTTTGCATGGGCAATGCTTTGGCGAGTATGACTCACCGAACGTCGCGTCGACTACGTTCATTCGCCACTCACCGCATGTGAGGATTTTCACCGGTTCTATGCACGCGCGGTGTTAGTTCTGTCCATGTCCGTCAAAGTTTATTATGCGCCAAAGTATGGAAGTGACGCAGGGTGTACGACGGTGTTGTCACGACGCGGGCGCAGTTCGATTTGCACGCATAATGTGTGACTTCTGTCGGGGAGCTGCGATCTAAAAATAAACCGATACATGGACTCCTTGGCGAATCGCTCGGTAGGTAGGTTGGTAGAAAATCTCCGGCCTACAGGTTCCCTCATCTAAGCGAAGACGAAGACCGGAGTTTGAATTTTGCACTCGTCTATCACGTTCGTTAGTGCGGGATGATAGTTGTGGTTGCTGGCAGTGGGTTGAGCGAAATGTGCGCCTAGCGACCTGCGATGGCTAAGCGCGAGTACCGCATTGGCGAGCGTGTTTTAACGTTTATTTATGGTGAAATGCGCAGGAAAATTAATGAGTCGTGTACAAATGCCTAGACGCGTGTGCAGAGTCTGGTGCGGCGGCAGTTCATTCGTAAGACGTTTTATTCGAGAGATTTTAAATATTGAGGTAACGGAAATGAACTACGCACCATAAATGAATGAATTCGAGGAAAGTTATTTAAGTAAAGTTGGCATTTTGGACGGTTATCTCAAATGAGATTTTTTGTTTTTCAATTGTCATCACTTCATGCCCCGCTGATCATATATCTCGTACATGGCACCAGTCATTTAGCGCTGTTTTTCCTATTCTACTGACTGACGACGATGGCGACATTAGCGATGGGGATCCAATATGATGACAACGGCAATCCAATAGTGTGTTTCGAAGCACTCTCTGGCAAAGAGGAGCGAAACTGTTGTCACTGAAGCGTCATATGTGGCACGTCGCTCGCTTTGAACCGCAAAATGACCGCGGCAATAGAAGCGCGCCGCTGTAATGAAAGATGGGACACCATCAGACTAGAGAAGAAATGTGAGTCGTTTCCTTTCCTAGCAGTCGTCGTACCGTGGACCGGTGATAAACTATTCGCCGATGATGGTTGATATTTTTTCAACTAATGGTATCGTAACCGGTGTTTTAGGTATTGCATTGTTACGCCTGATTCTGTATATTTTGTTTATCCCAAGAGCTTTCTTGAATTCAATTGGCCTTTTCCAATTAAGTTTCCCAGTAAGTTCGTGAAGAATAAGCTTAACGTATATGAATGCCTTCTAATGAAATCATATGCTTAGAATCAGCATTTATTAAAAAAAAATTACACTATATAAAATCCTTCATACTTCCAACGAACAGTCATTATTGAGGGAAGCATATTTCAGCAGATATGAATTATATATAAAGTTGATGAAACGAGAAGCATTTTGTGTAATTTCACGTCGATAATCGATGCTCCACCGCATTACGGTAGTTACAGAGTGCGTCAGAAATTTAATATAATTGGAACTCCATGCTAAATGGTGTAGCAAATTGTGTTGGCTTTAAAAAGTCTATTTTAATTAAATAACGGTATTTATAATACAACACAAATGAAAAGTATCATAACTCAAGAATAAAATCACGAAAAAGTTCAAAATCACTAATAAGATAATTGAAGATAGAATTATCGCTATCTCTTGATCAAGCTACGAATTGACAAATTTCACAAGGAAGGGGAATTAAACCAGCAAATGTTAAATGAAAAATTGAAGTAAAGCAAGAAAATTTACCACACTCGAAAGAGCCTCTCCACCGTTACATGCTGGTTTAACTTGACATGGAATTTCCCAGGAAAGTAAAATAAATGAACCCGACCAATGCGTTGTCTTGCTACCATATATGGAACAGATTGAACCGTGGCCAGCACGTTGAAGTTGATAATGTGTGCTACTCGAGGAACCGGTACTTTGGGACGTGGTAGTTTTATTTATTTATTTATTATTTATTTAAATACACACATTGTTCCAAGAGTTTATAGGTTCGCTCCGGTGGGTGCAAAGTATCGTCGTCGTCGTCGTCGTCTTACTTCGCTCAGATTGCCCGGTAATGATTGGATTGATTTCCTCCTTTCGCTGCACAGAATGTGTACGCCTTATGACACCCGAAGACGATTATTAAAAAAATTGAAACGAATTTCTTTCTTGGTCGTCATTCTGTCTACGTACAAACATATACGGTACATGCATTCAAAGTTCGTTCACCTTTCGTGGCTTGTACGCGAAATGAGTACAGACACCAATCAGAGGAATCGTTTGCTCTATTAAATTGAATCAAAAGAAATCTTCTGCCGGCCTTTTACTTCTGGTTCGCATCTTGTAGCCTTTTGCTCCGTCCAAAGAGCTGGTTAGTTAATGAATGAAACGAAAGGGAAAACGGATGGGAGCGAAAGGCAAAAGCAAAAATTTTAAAATTAAGGCGTTCCTTATAGGAGATGTTTGCGCAAAAGTGATAAAAGATGATCGAACGATTTGTTTATTTATTTGCCTGTGTAACTTTGGATGTTAAGATAGATACTATGCGTATGAGTATTGAAGATTATTACTATCCCAAAATCTATATTGACATTTCTTGCTTATTACTTCCCTTATTGTCGGCTGTCAAATTTTGTTTACATACCTAAATGCAATGCCTCAGTCATTCTTCTTTCTGTATTAACGTGGCTTTCAGTCTAAGTTCAAGACTCGGCTATATAGGCTATAAAGGAAAATCGTGTTGGAGGTGGATGGGTTAAATTTTCAGTCTGATCTAAAAAAAATCGACTCTCTGAGCATAATGTATAATTGTATTACCGATACAACCATACTGATGCAAAAACTAGTACCGGCATCAAAAGCTCTCAGTTAAATCCTGTGGAAGTGCATTTAGAACAACAAATAAGTTTTTTGTGAAAACAATAAGGTGTGGCCCAGTTAAAATGGGAACATAGGCTATTGCGCATATTTCGCATATACATACAAAATAGTATTCCGTTTTAACAATAAAAAAAAATGTTCGGCTTTCTGCGAACTTTAGAGGGAAACTACACAAAAAAAATTAATAATCTC
Source organism: Aedes japonicus (assembly GCA_034211315.2). Lineage (NCBI taxonomy): Eukaryota > Metazoa > Arthropoda > Insecta > Diptera > Culicidae > Aedes > Aedes japonicus. The sequence continues at coordinate 172,428 of JASCZW010005313.1, forward strand.
AATTTCGAAGAAATTTGCAGACTTTTCCCGGAATACGTTTCAATAACCGGCACATATTATTCTCATCCATCGTTTTGGAACTCGTATTCCACATGGTTCTCAATTCATTGATGCTTTTGACGACACTGCCATTCATCTTCAGCTTACTCTTCATAATAGCCCAAAACCTCGCTATCGGTCTGAGCTGGGGACAGTTTGGTGGGTTGAGTTCCTTCGGTATAAATTGAATCCCGTTGGTTCGTCCTTTACAAAGGTTTCATCATCCATGAGCAGACAGCTATTGAATTTTGTCAACACCTGATCGTACAGTTTTCTGGCACGAATTCTGGCCACATTGTTCTGGCGTTCCCTTTTGATTCCTATTTGGTTATCTACAGGCAAGGTAGACGAAATCCGTTGCACGGTACTGAGTGCGGCTCGAAAATTTTTGACCAGATCGCGGTCTGAAATGTTGGGGTTTGCCTTAATGTTCTTGATGAGTTTGTTCCGCAGGTGACGGTTGACAGTACCCGCCTGACGCTTGCTTTGAGGCTTACGATCCGGCGACAAAGTGTTTCTGCACTTTTTAAAAACACGCCACACGGAATTTCGGGGAAAATAAAACACTTTAGCAAGTTTTGGCCCAGATCACGAAGGGTTTTCCTGATGATTGCGCTCAATTATTTTTCTTCTTTCTTCTTCCATTTTGAATTTTTCTGAAACACGTTCGAACTGCACAGAGAAAAAAAACTTCTGATGATGTTATTGTTATAAGACAGACTTAAGATATCATAGTTTACAAATACAACCACTAGGGTCACTTAAGAATCAATTTTCCAATAATAACTAAATATGCTACACTTTATGCTTAAAATGCTTAGAAAGAAGAAAAAGTTTATCAAAAAATTAAAAAGAAATCAACAACTTTTGTGCCTGGCCGGCTTGTCGTTCCGCAAAGACTCAGTAGGGATTCTTGGTGAAGACCCTTAGCTAAGAGTCAGTTCCATTGTGGAAATGTCACATCAAGTAGTTTTTCCATTTTCTACAGAAGATCATGTGCCGGGAGGTTACTTTGAGAATTTTAATTTTCACATTAGGTTCGTATTTGCACCGCGGTTTGGGACATCCATGGGACAAGCGTAAAAATCCCAATGCATAGTCTGCAAAGCATGCGATATGCGTTTAAAAGCTAAAATTTTGCCAGTAGAGTATATCTTGATTTGGAACAAATCGACTTTATCGTGTTCTTAGATTTCTTTTGAAAGAAACAATAAAGTTAAACCTCAAGGCCTTTTAAGCCACATTGCAGCGATTTGAAGCAAACAAGTCCATTTTTTTGTCGCAAACTCGTATTCTCAATTTCCTTTACCTTTAGATATAATGTTCGAATCAATGTGCTAGATGTTCCTTGGGGTAAACTATGCAAGAAACCTAGGAAAAATACTATTTTGGGAGAAATTTTTTCCATTCATGTTCATGTTTTCCTTAAGAAATAAAACGGCAGTCCTGAGTTTGAATCTTTAATATTTAAAATATGATCCATAAAAAATGAAATCCTTTCTTAAACAAAACGCGACGGCGAAACATAACTATAAAATAAATAGCAATGATCCTGAAAATCCTTGCTTTTTGTAAAATTCAGGAATAAAGTATCGATTGGTTGGACCTAACTAAAAAAACTAAACGTATCCTCCTATGGTGAGATCTAACCCTTCGTAAGAAATTCAATTTATGATTTGATTCGTGCTCGCTGGCCACATAACGGAGAGTTCCGATAACTTGTCCTGATTTGAGCAATATGATCGTAGGTACTTGACTTGGCCACAAATGAACTCGTAATTGAATTCTCATGTGATTTAAGGTGTCGATTTATCGGTATTGGTTCTAGTTCGAAACTGGCTACTGCCCCTGAACTTCCCGAAACATGCCCTGATGTGCTTAATATTTGCTAGGACTCCTTGGTGGTTACATCATGTTGCAACTTTTTTCGAATTTCAAGCGATTTAACCAATAGGAAGAAACCGCTTCCTCGATTTTACAAGGTCATCGAACATCAATTTTCAGCTTCAAAACTTCGTCTCTGTGCTGAAAACAGCCATATTGTGTAACATTTGAAGCCCAAAATGGCATTGGATATTGTTTTTAAGCATCTTCACATCATTTCCATTCCAAAAACACGGATATTGTTGCAAATTTAACATATTTATCTTACACCGATTGACCATCTTCTACTTCGAAATAGTGCCAAACTTCCGCTGGGGTATCTCGAAACATGTCTGCTTGTTTCCAATGTGGCCATAGATAGGTGATATAACCACCATTGTACTTCTATTCAATTTTTCATGTGACTTGAGTTGTCGCATGATGGGTTTTGGGTTTTTCGACTTTTCACGTGGTTTAAAGTGTCGCAGACTGGGTTTTAGTACAAATTCAAAATTGGACTCTACCCCGGAATAGTCCAGGTAAGTTTAATGTGGTCTGGGAAACTTAGTGGGTACCACCATTATACTTCTTTGAAACATCTCAAGTAATTTAAGGTGGGTTTAAGTTTATTTCAGAAATTGGCCACTTCCCGTGGGGTACCTGGAACATGCCTGGAGGTGGCCAACATAGTCTTGGGCAGTCAATATGCCTTCTATTGATGTTATAGTTATTTCCATATGTTTCGATTTTCCACATGGTGTGTTTAACGGGATGAAGGCAAATTATTCATAAACGACCAATGTTTGCCGGAATGCGTTCTTCAGGTAATTCTAGAACCGGTAGACCGAATTCGAAAGCATTCAATTGCGGGGCCGGGACCACTTTACAATCCGTTGAGCTGAGTCAAATAGCATGCGGGACTCGGAGAGTCGGAGTTGGACTTTCAAGTGATCGATATAGCCTTTGTAAGATGAGTAAAATTATGATCCGTTTGCATTTAACCGCCAACGCTTGTATCCGTCGCCAACGCTATACTTATTCTTCGGATATTGAAAATTTCAGCAAGTGTGTGCGCCCTCAATTCCGAAGTCCTGCAAACTTTTTGCAGGATATAAAAAGGTACGGGCATGTCAAATTGCGCACAAATTGGCGTACAATCTTACATTTTTATCTGTAGGTCAAAGAAACTATTAAAAATTTGAAAATTTATTTGAGCAATTTGTTTGTTTTGTATTAAAATACTTTGTTCTTGCTAAGTTTAGTATTTTTTTCATTTGATCAAATAAATACGCTATTTAGTTATTTTTTCGTCGCAATTTTGCTATTCTTCACGCATGTTTAGAATCGAATGTTTTGATTCATTTGATTTTTCTTAGTTATATTTGTAATTTTTGTTAAATAAATTGCATTCTATTTGGAAAAAAATTGAGATGTGTCGATTGAAAATAGAGCCGAAAATACTACAAAATTCAGTTTGATGATTGGTTATAACTATTGCAGAGAACATCAACCTTCAACTACATTGTTCGTGTAATATCAAATTAATTTGCAAATATTCTAGGATTACCAAAGCAAGCTAATTTTCCTTCGTTTTTTTCCAACTCAACGACACATGAAAGGTATTCAAGAACAGTTCTTGATGTCCAACACAATTTCAGTCGATGAAGCAAATAATTTACTCTCTGAATATGGGATGACAAACATAGACTGCGTAGTAGATACGTGAATCATTTATGTCATCTGTCCCGGTTCTAACATGCTACGATTTTCGAACAGTAAACCAATACTGGTCGCATATGGTGGTGCTTTCTTTCTTCTGCCATCTGCCAATGAAATTAGTGCAGTAGTAACATGGTCGTAAATCTTAACAGTTTTTACACCATCAGGCGGCAAACCGATAGGATAGGAAGCGGCGCTTTCCAATGGCCCATTTCGAAACGTTGCTCGTCGAAAGTGCATTCACATTCGCCGTCGTGACTGTCAGATGAGTATCGTTTTCATTGTGTTTTTGTTGCACACTGACTGCCGCCGAGCAGTTTTGCATGTTGATACATATTCTCTTCATCAAAACCTCTAGCTATACCCAGAAGAAGTTGCTTTTGAGGTCACATGCATGTCAATCTTTTCAGGCCGGGCAGCACGATGAACTCACGATTTTCTCCGAACAAGTTACAGCTGGCTGTTCAATGACCCTCAAAAAAGGTTGGCTGCTTTCCGTTTTTGGATTCTGATTGAAATGGTCTCATTGTTGCATGATTAACATCCACCCATAAAACCGTTCTAAGATGTTGTAAAAGAGCGAGGTTGGAAAAGTGGTACGATTATTATTACAACAGTCAGAACCATTATTTGTTCAGTCAAGGGCTTTGCCCATGTGGAGACAGGAACATTAAAACGCCCTTGGTTGTTCAATCGAGATCTCTAGAGCTCTTCTCAGGCAGCTGAAAATTGAACAAACAAAAGTTTTAGTTTCGAGCTCCCTCTTCAAGTAGGAAACCGTGAGTGATCTGGATCTGATTTGAGTACGCGTACACGTGAGCATGTGTGGGATGAAGTCCAATCATACATGAGAATATTATTTTAATAACTTTTCTGTCGCTCAGAAAGGGCGAGGTCTTTTTGTTTACATTCAATGGCGGCGAGAAAACATCAAATCAACGCAATAAAATCGTTAATGGAAACAGTTGGGGCCAATTTCCGGGTGCTGGGAGTAGCGATGGAAATGTGGACGCATATCTTTTGACCTTTCCTCAGAGAAACGTGTACATTTAGATGTGATTCATGCCAACTTGAGAAAGCACACTGATAGAGAATCCACGCTTCACGGTGAAGGTTTGGAGATAAATGGTAGGCAAACAGAGGGCGTAGAAACAAATAGTCAGGACAAACGTGGTTTTCTGTTTGTCCTTCCTTGTCGTATGTCCGGAATTGCTTGCATCGTGCCGTGGAGGCTGCGTTTCACGGATTGTTTGATGACTGAAGAGGCTTGTTGAGATGTGTCGCTCTTTTGTTGTTCAATTTACTGAAAAGTTCAATCTATTGCTTCCTATAAGGCGGCGCCCGTTTTAAGCTGCAGTGGCTTTTGTGTTAACCGATCAGGTAGAAGAATATATTTAAAAAAAAACCACCTAGGACAAGTAGAACCTACTTGACCTTGAAGCTACAGTAATCGATTTTCTTGAATTGGCGTATGTACGAATGTGAAGCTATCATCGTCCGTGTCCCTTATTGATTGGTGATTGCAGTTCTCTTTCAAACTCAAAATAGTAAAACAAAAATACTAGGGAGGTAGAGGCCGCAAAGTGCATCTTGTTCAGGCTTACAAGCGAATCTTGCTTGGAATTTTGTTGTTGCTGATATTGCTTTTTTATTCATATTTACGTGACTTTCAACCTAAGGCTGGTTCGTCACTCCAGAGAGAAGGCCTTGATCCTACATTTCGAACCCATCAAAACATGGGCCGGGACCAGTGGCTTAACTTTTACTTTCAAAGGAAGACGTCATCAGAATTTTTTTGTCTCCGAAATGATTATCACTACACTACCGCACAATGATCACAAAAGTCTTTTTCACGGCGAAATTAATAACTTCTAAGAGTAACGTTTTCGAATCATGGTGTTTTGTACAAAGTTGTACATAAACAAGTTGTTCATCTTGTGGTGAAAATTTTGTAGTTGACAAAGACAAGTTTGTAGGAAATATAATTTCAAGCTACTCTGCCGAAGGCATCATTTTTCTAGTTCTCTATTCGGCCATGATAGAGCTTTTTTTTCTGCTTTATATCAAAGTGTCTCTAAAAAATGGGTTTTTTGTTATAACTTTTTTGTTTCTCATTTTGAGAAAAAGTGACCTTTGAACAAAATATAGAAAACCTTATGGCGCATATTTTTTGGTTTGCAAAGTTTTTTATTATAATTTATCTTGAATGTTACGGGTAATTTAAAAAAAAACATGCGTTTTTTCTTTCGACCTTATGATTTTTTAGGCGAGAATTGACCAGCAAATCATCAAATTCTTGTTTCAATGGGTATCAAGGAACAAATTGCTGTATAAATGAGAACGGGTACTCCCGGGGCACACGAGCGGGGACTTTTTTTCGTTAAAATTTCTTCTAACTTTTGAACAATAAAATATACCCAAACATTAAGTTCAGCAATACATGCATCATATTTTTCTCTATTCTTCGTCTGAAGTCAATTTTTTCCTTACAATTGATACTAAAAAGTCAAAATGAAAAAAAAATGATTTTTAGGGACACCCTAATCTGCGCCAGTACAATAGCTCTGATCAGAAGCAGTGCACAAACACCGGACGCTCCAGTCGTGAATGAACAGCCTGAAGCGTGATACATTGGCTTTGTTTGCGTAACTGTACAGTATTCAGTGTTGAAAGAATACGCACGCTTTTTGGACGCTTTTTGGCCACGGCTATGTACGATTTGTATCCTTTCTCGAAAAGGATGTTCCGCACCATTTGGAAGTTGCCGTTGTACATTCTGACCACATCTCGGATCGGAAGACCAAGGTAGGCTTTAACACCTTGCTGCGCTGGTGACGATCTTCTCTAGCACTTTAGCCAGCTTAGAGCCGGATCACTCCGGGTCTTCCAGGTGTGTGTGCACAATACTTTTTTCTTCGAGTTCCATTTGACGCTATTTCTGAACGCGATCGACTACTTTGACCAAAATCTCACCAGTTGTTCTCTATAGAAGTGTTAACAAACCATTGTCAAAGATTTGCCTATCCTGCATTGGTAAAAGATCATGTGCCCGATAGGATACTACCGTTCAAATGCCCTCCGCTCGTTTTCAAACTTTTATCTTTCAATTCAAACCCTGCCGTTGCCCTATACGGAACTATCAATAGGGTATGTGTCCCTTAACTCAGCCTAATATGCAACGATCGATTACATTTTTTATTATACCTCATAATGTTTTTCAGCTGTAAGCGGTATTTAGCTATTTATACACTTGCTTAGACACGTTTAATAAAAAAAATTGGAAGTATGTATCATTATCATGAAAAACTATACAACTCATTTTATAAAGTCAGAAACTTACGAGGGATAATGATGTGCACACTTAGAAATTTTTTACAGTATTCGGTAATTTTTAAAGGATTTCGGTGTAATTTTACAGTATTCCGGTAAAAAAATTACCGGAACTTGTCAGATTTTACCGAAATCCGTTAAATCGGATTACCGAACGTTCAGCTGTTGAAAGTTCGGTAAAAAATTACCGAATACTGTAAAATTTTCAAAGTGTGTAATATCGGTCTATAAGCATCAAATTGGGTGGAACTTTGTCCCACTCGATTGATGTTTTATTATATGCAGTCTTCATACAGTTCCTCCTGATTTTATGATATAAGGCATTGCCAGCTTTAGTCGGTTTACACATCATAAATTTTCACAAAACTCACTAAACCAAAACTGCTCTGAAATATTAAAGAGATTTTCACATATGATTTATTAGTCCTTTGATAATGAAAACATAATAATTCACTCTGAACAGGTTTTGTTTCTTTGGTTTGTGTTTAGATGAGTCATTACAATCGAAACTAATACATTTCCATTGAAAATTTTACCAATAACAACATACTAAATTTCTCTTCCGAAATCAATCTTCCGATTCATGATTTCAATATTATTCGTCTTGATCGTGAGGATTCACGTGGAGGGGGAGTACTTTTGGGGATCAAAAAGTGCTACTTCTTCTATAGAGTGAATTTTCCTCCTATTCCAGGTATTGAAGTTGTCGCATGTCAGGCTGTTATTAAAAATAAAAGCCTTTGCATTGCTTCCATTTATATTCCTCCAAGAGCCTCCATTAACCGAAAACAACTCTCAGATGTTTGTTCGGTTCTTCCTGCTCCGCGGTTGGTCATGGGAGATTTTAACTCTCACGGTACAGACTGGGGAGAACTGTACGATGACAACCGGTCTTCCTTGATATATGACCTCTGTGACAACTTCAATATGACAGTTCTTAACAATGGAGAAATAATACGTTTGGCTGGTACATCCTCAGTTGGCAGTAGATTAGACCTCACACTTTGTTCGAATTCATCATCGTTGGATTGCACATGGAATGTGATTCAAGATCCCCACGGTAGTGATCATTTGCCCATAAAAATTTCGGTTGCCACCGGGTTCAATCCGTCGAAATCTGTCAACGTCACGCTACAGTAATCGATTTTCTTGAATTGGCGTATGTACGAATGTGAAGCTATCATCGTCCGTGTCCCTTATTGATTGGTGATTGCAGTTCTCTTTCAAACTCAAAATAGTAAAACAAAAATACTAGGGAGGTAGAGGCCGCAAAGTGCATCTTGTTCAGGCTTACAAGCGAATCTTGCTTGGAATTTTGTTGTTGCTGATATTGCTTTTTTATTCATATTTACGTGACTTTCAACCTAAGGCTGGTTCGTCACTCCAGAGAGAAGGCCTTGATCCTACATTTCGAACCCATCAAAACATGGGCCGGGACCAGTGGCTTAACTTTTACTTTCGAAGGAGGACTTCATCAGAATTTTTTTGTCTCCAAAATGATTATCACTACACTACCGCTCAATGATCACAAAAGTCTTTTTCACGGTGAAATTAATAACTTCTAAGAGTAACGTTTTCGAATCATGGTGTTTTGTACAAAGTTGTACATAAACAAGTTGTTCATCTTGTGGTGAAAATTTTGTAGTTGACAAAGACAAGTTTGTAGGAAATATAATTTCAAGCTACTCTGCCGAAGGCATCATTTTTCTAGTTCTCTATTCGGCCATGATAGAGCTTTTTTTTCTGCTTTATATTAAAGAGTGTCTAAAAAATGTTTTTTTTTGTTTTAACTTTTTTGTTTCTCATTTTGAGAAAAAGTCAAGAACAAAATATAGAAAACCTTATGGCGCATATTTTTTGGTACGCAAAGTTTTTTAATATAATTGATCATTCAAAAGTTACGGGTAATTAAAAAAAAACATGCCTTTTTTCTTTTCAACCTTATGATTTTTTAGGCGAGAATTGGCTAGCAAATCACCAAATTCTGGTTTCAATGGGTATCAAGGAACAAATTGCTGTATAAATGAGAACGGGTACTCCCGGGGCACACGAGCGGGGACTTTTTTTCGTTAAAATTTCTTCTAACTTTTGAACAATAAAATATACCCAAACATTAAGTTCAGCAATACATGCATCATATTTTTCTCTATTCTTCGTCTGAAGTCTATTTTTTCCTTACAATTGATACTAAAAAGTCAAAATGAAAAAAAATGATTTTTAGGGACACCCTAATCTGCGCCAGTACAATAGCTCTGATCAGAAGCAGTGCACAAACACCGGACGCCACAAAGTGCACAGTGCACAAACACCGAGTACTTCAATATGACAGTTCTTAACAATGGAGAAATAATACGTTTGGCTGGTACATCCTCAGTTGGCAGTAGATTAGACCTCACACTTTGTTCGAATTCATCATCGTTGGATTGCACATGGAATGTGATTCAAGATCCCCACGGTAGTGATCATTTGCCCATAAAAATTTCGGTTGCCACCGGGTTCAATCCGTCGAAATCTGTCAACGTCACGTATGATCTTACCCGTCACATCGATTGGACAAAGTTTAGGACAGCAGTAGATGAAGCCGTAACGACGGTAGAAAGGCTTTCACCGCTGGAAGAATATAACTTCCTCTCCAACCTGATCTTAGACAGCGCGCTTCAAGCTCAAACTCGACCAGTTCCAGGAACGTCATTTCACCGGAAACCTCCTTCTCCATGGTGGGATCAGCAATGCACCGAGGTTTACCGTAAAAAGTCCGACGCGTTTAAAGTTTTTCGTAAACGTGGAACACCTGAGCACTTCGAAGTATACACGGCTCTCGAACGCGAACTTAAGAGCCTCATCAAGGCCAAGAAACGAGGTTACTGGCGAACATTCGTGAACGGGCTATCGCGCGAAACGTCCATGAGTACTCTTTGGAACACGGCGCGAAGGTTGCGTAACCGAACTACGAACAACGAGAGCGAAGAGTACTCGGACCAATGGATCCTCAAATTCGCTCGAAAAGTTTGTCCAGATTCTGTGCCGGCACGGATGATTCCTCGCGAAAACACGAATTCGATAGATGAGATTAGCCAACCCTTTTCAATGGTAGAGTTCTCTCTCGCACTCCTTTCGTGTGGCAATACGGCTCCAGGGGCTGATAGGATCAAGTTCAACTTGCTTAAGAACCTCCCAGACGTCGCGAAGAGGCGCATGTTGAACTTGTTTAATCAGTTTCTGGAACTCAACATTGTACCGGATGATTGGAGACGGGTGAGAGTTATTGCCATTCAAAAACCTGGTAAACCCGCGTCCGACCACAACTCCTATCGACCCATCGCGATGTTATCTTGTATTCGAAAATTGTTGGAGAAAATTATCCTTTTCCGTCTGGACAAATGGGTTGAGACGAACAACCTGCTTTCAGATACTCAATATGGTTTCCGTAGGGGTAAGGGAACGAACGACTGTCTCGCGTTGCTTTCCACAGATATTCAGTTAGCTTTTGCTAAAAAAGAGCAAATGGCTTCTGTATTCTTGGACATAAAGGGGGCTTTTGATTCAGTATCTGTTGAAGTTCTTTCAGATAAACTCCACGCTTGTGGCTTTTCACCATTAATGAACAATTTTTTGTACAATTTGCTGTCAGAGAAACATATGAGCTTCTCTCATGGAACCTCTACAGCTTTTCGATTTAGCTACATGGGTCTCCCCCAGGGATCATGTTTAAGCCCCCTTTTGTATAATTTTTATGTCAAAGACATTGACGGTTGTCTAGGTGACAACTGTACGTTGAGACAACTTGCAGATGACGGCGTAGTGTCTGTCACGGGACCCAATGGGGTCGATCTGCAAGGACCCTTACAGGATACCTTAGACAATTTGTCTATTTGGGCTTTAGAGCTAGGTATCGAATTCTCTACGGAGAAAACTGAGTTGGTAGTTTTTTCTAGGAAGCATAACCCAGCACAACTGAAGCTTCAAATTTGGGGTAAGCCGATAACTCATTCCATGTCATTTAAATATCTTGGGGTCTGGTTCGATTCAAAGTGCACCTGGAGATCCCATATTGAGTATGTGAAGCGAAAGTGCCAGCCAAGGATCAACTTTCTCTGCACAATTACCGGGACCTGGTGGGGAGCGCATCCACAAGATCTTCTAACGTTGTACCGGACATCGATTTTGTCGGTTATGGAATACGGTAGTTTTTGTTTTCAGTCAGCGGCTCGGTCGCACTTCATTAAACTGGAACGTATTCAGTATCGGTGTCTTCGTATCGCGTTAGGTTGCATGCACTCGACTCACACCATGAGTCTTGAAGTGCTGGCTGGCATGTTGCCACTCTCGGATCGGTTTTCAGAATTATCTCTCCGGCTCCTCACCAGGTGTGAAGTTATGAACCCCCAGGTGATCGAAAATTTTGAGAAGCTCCTTGAGTTGAACCCTCAAACCCGCTTCATGAACTTGTACCATTTGTACATAACACAGGATGTCAGCCCTTCGCCGAACATTTCCAATCGTGTTTGCTTCTCCGATTTCGACAATTCGGTTCATTTTGATTTATCCATGAAGCAGGAGCTTCGTGGAATCCCAGAGCATCATCGTCCTATGATTGCTCCTGTGATATTTGCTGCAAACTTTGGCCAAGTTGATTCCACTAAATCGTTCTTCACTGACGGATCTTTGATAGAGGAGTCAGCAGGCTTTGGTATATTTAATGAAATTTATAGCGCCAACCGTAAACTTCAAGCTCCTTGTTCCGTGTATGTCGCTGAATTAGCGGCAATACATTTTACGCTAGAAATTGTTGCCTCGTTAACACCGGATCAATACTTCATTTTCACGGATAGTCTCAGTTCTATAGAGGCTATTCGCTCCTTGAGGCCGGTAAAGCACTCCTCGTATTTTCTCATAAAAATACAGGAGCTTCTAAGTGCTTTATCTTCGCGTTATTTTATCATCACCTTTGTATGGGTCCCATCTCATTGTTCAATTCCGGGCAATGAGAAAGCGGACTCGCTTGCAAAGGTGGGCGCTATGGAAGGCGATATTTGTGATCGACAAATCGCCTTCAACGAATTTTTTCCTATTTTTCGTCAACAGTCACTCGGCAGCTGGCAGTATAAATGGAGTAAAGGAGATTTGGGGCGATGGCAACATTCTATCATCCCAAAGGTGTCGAAGAAATCTTGGTTTAGCGGGATGGATGTGGGTCGAGACTTCATTCGTGTCATGTCCCGCCTCATGTCCAATCATTATTCTTTAAACGCTCATTTATACCGGGTTGGGCTGAGCGACAGCAATCTCTGTGAGTGTGGACAAGGCTATCAGGACGCAGATCACGTTATTTGGTCTTGTGCTGAGCATTCTGGAGTCAGATCTGAGCTTTATGATTCCCTTCGGGCTCGAGGTAGACAACCCAATGTGCCAATTCGAGATATTTTGGCTGTACGTGATTTGGAGTACATGAAACTCATTTATGTGTTTTTGATTAACATTAGCATTAGATTGTAGTTAGTTTAACCTGTATGTTTAGTATAAGTTTTTTTTTATATGTGTATGTGTGTGTGTTTATTTTTTCATTTTCAAGAAATGTTCAAGTCAAAAGAAAACCATAAGTTGTATAGTTATAAGTGTTTAGATAATTTTGAATTTAAATTTAATGTGTAATGTAAACCAGACTTTAAATTCCCACCCTCCTTCCCATCCGTAATTTGTAATTCCTATTAACCTCGAGACGGCCGCGAGTAATCGGCTCTATCCTCCTAACTTTAGTTTTAAGATAAATGATGTATAAAAATATGAAAATTTGGCTCTGTAAAGTTAATTCGATTGAGCCTGTACAAATAAATGATTATTAAAAAAAAAAACATACTAAATTATCCAGACAATAGGCCACAGCTGAGAACAAAGAAATAAATATGTTCCTATCATTGGGTCCACCGTTTTCTTGTTAAATAATTGTTATTTTATATGTGTGAACTGTTAGTTTATAACGCGTGAATATTTTCTGTACAAATAGGCTGCATTATTCGGTTTATAAGTTCAATTTAAACACATTTTGATCATTCGATTTTATGGAGATTATGGAGATAACCTGTTCAGATAAATCAATGAAATCATGTTGCCAAAAAAGCAGAGAAAATCGTTAATTACACGAAAGAAACAGCAGTTGATTGATTAATAATGTCTGAATTGCTTCGAGTTTAATCGATCATCTTGATAGGAACATAATTTTAGGCTATTATTACATCTCCTTACCCTACTGTCTCTTCATTTCTATTCGTTATAGCAATAAATTACTGTCCACTCCTAGAGCCTCTCATGGGAATGTGAAATTATCTGCTCGTGACAAATTACACGATAAAATCAGCTAAGTGGTATTCGGAATCTTAACACGTTGAAGAAGTTGAATTTCTCATAAAAAATGCTCTAAATTTTCCCATTGATATTTTCTCTAATGATGAGGTCATTGTTCAGTTTTGCAAACCCGCGACATATAAGAAAAAGAACTAGAGAAACTAAGGAGATGTCGCTTTTGCTTTTATTGAAAAACAAAACAAGTTTAAGTACTTTTCACGGAGGTGAAAAAAGGCCGTCTTTCAGAAGACCTTTAAATTGTTTTAGAGCAATAAATGGCTCGAAACTACCGTAATTAATGTCCCTTCGCGGAATAACCCTTTACATTACTACGGTAAATAAACCTGTACAACCATCTCAGAATACAGAACGATGAAGGATGAGTGAGTCTTACAAAATCTATAATAATAGCGAGTGTTCCGAACGATGCGCCAGACAATTTGATAATTGCGCTAGATGTTATTACTAACGCAACCAGAAGATGATAGGTTCGCTTACAATTATGTTAGATATTTCACCAGTCTCTGCACATGCAGGTGCAAGGGCTAAGAACAACATCTCGTATCCCAATGTATATGCTTGCCTGTACAACGGAGTCACACACTAAACTTCTGTCCAGTTAGAATCCGGAATCACTTATTGTGTTGCAGTGGCACGGAAAGTGACCGCTGAAAGAATTCTTTTACAGCGGTTTGTTTATCTAGGTGCCCACTTTCTGTGGTATAAATTTCACGGTGTTGCGTGAAGTAAGTTAATAGTAATTCCAGATGGAAACCGAGAGGAGAGAAAAAAATCTGCACGCCCATGTTGATAATCCAACGTGGTCCGCAATAGAAATCGCAAATACGTTGAAAATAGCAAAAAGTGCTCAAACGTTTCAGCAAAAGAGCGTGGATCTAGTGCCTCATGGTAAGCGGATTAGTGGTACATATGACCGCAAGCTGATCCAGAAGATGTTGAGAACAGTCAGAGCAAATCCTGGACTATCAGATAATGAAATCGCATAAAAATACGCTGCTGCTCGCAGTATCGTTCGAAGAATTCGTTTGCGAGCAGGATATCGTTCTTATCGAGCCAGTAAGTAACCAAATAGAACGTTGACGCGAAGTATCGTCACCAAAACTCGAGCTCGGAAATTGTACCGGCTGGTTTTGACGAAGTACCAAGGATGCCTGATCATCGACGATGAAACCTTCGTGTAATAAGACGATGGACTCGAAACTGCATAAGGAAGAATGCCTCAAAAACCGCGTACTACCTTTCATTAAAATCCATAAAGGCCCGTGAAGTTTTTGCCATATTTGAAGAGTTGTCACTACAGTCATTCATTTGTATCGCGATAATAACGTAACTTTCATGGATAAAAACTAAAATACACCCAACTGCCCGCAGTTCCAGCCCATCGAAATATTTTAGGCAATAATGAAGCGGAAGCTTCATAAAAGTGGAAAAACGGCTCGGGACACGACTCAGATGACCAAGAAGTGGAACAAATGTGCCAAGGAAGTTGACTCCGGAGATATGCAGCGTTTGATGGAAGGAATAAAGAAGAAAGTGCAAATTTTCATTAGAAACGAAGAGAAATGATTTATATTGATATTTTTTCCTTAAATAACAGTGAATTACCTTTGTTTTGATGTATTAAACGAATTTGTACGTCAATCCGTTACCGAGATAAAGTTTATTTTTTTATTCCGGATTTTAAATGGACATAGCTTTCGTACACACTAACATTCCTCCACCGATAATTCAACAGCCAAATCGATCATAACGGCAATTCATTTTACTGAAACTAATAATGTGCTTACACGGAAAAATAAATCTGTACCTGTATCCATGAACAGCATTAATGAATTTGAGAACAACCCAAATATACCGTGAACTGAATCACGAAGTCAAGAATTAGTTCCCGTTTTTAGGTGAAAGTCCTCGAACACGTAAACTAGCTCACGTTCCGTTTTTTTCTTGGAAACGATTTGATTTCCATCTACAACCATCTTCAGTGATGTATGTGAAAGAGGTGCATCGAAAGGCAGAGCATACAAAACCCTAAAAGTCGGTAAAGCTGTAAGGGTACAATGGAGGTGTCATATTGTTAGAATGCCGGAAGACACAGGTTTTGTGGAGCAAAAAAAGATTTTGCTGGTGCTTTATTTACAAAACATTTAAAAATATGAAAATACGCCAGTCACCGAGATTCAAGCCATGATCCTTAAGATCACTTAGCTTCAGCTGCTTCTAGCTGGTTATCTCTGAACATGCAGTTGCAAGGGCTAAGAATTGTTTACTATGCGGTAACTCAATTCTTGTTCGACCATCTCAAATCCAGGTCAAATAATGCTTAACAAAGCTTGCTTTTCTAGGTTAAAGAAAAGACATAATACGATGAAAAAAGTAAACACAACATCTCGCATCTCAATGTATATGCTTTCCTATACAACGGAGTCACAGCCAAACCAATCATATCGGCAATTCAATTTACTGAGACTCAGCGAATTAATTTCCGTATTCTGGCCGAAAGTATCTGCCGTGTGCTAACACGGAAAAATGAATCTATACCCGGATCCATGAACAGCAGTCATAAATTTGAGCACAAGCTAAATTTACCGTGAACTAAATAAATCCTTAAAATCCTCCAAACTTAAGTTAGTTCACGGTCCATTTTTGTTTTTGGGAACGATTTTATTTCCTTCTAGAACCATCTTCAGCGGTGTATGTGAAATAGGTGTATTGAAGAACAGGATAAGCCACCAGTATACAAAACCCTAAACTAAAACCTCGCTAAAACTGGAAAAGTACAATGGCCTTGCCATGTTGTTAGAATGCCGGAAGACAGAGAGCAAGATCAATGATTAGGTCATGTGAAGCAAAGCGTGGGACAATCGACTTGAATCATGCAGTTCTTAACCTTGTTTTTTGACGACACATTATGGTACAGGTGCAGTCAAGCCATCACATTTAAATATAATTGTTTTGATTGGATTGAAAATTGCTTATACAGTAGAATAATATACGTGTGAAGTATAGTCAGCAGTTATCTTTAATATTACATGATTCATCAATGCTGTTGTCAAGCAATGATTTGTTTTTATTCCGATTTCAAATTTGACACGAAAGGGCCGCAAGCTCGTGCTGTTTTCGAAAATCTACTACAGCCAGCCAAAAATCTCCTCAGAAACTAATAATCTTCATTATTAACGATTATTTCCGTAACAACATCCGCGCTGCTGTTTTCACCACAATTCTGCCTCTCTACCCCTTCTTTGCATGGACGCATACAATCAACTCCATTCACAATTCAGATCCAATTTTCGGCTTATTCCGGAGCACAACAGCAGTAATGAGGACGCGGTCCCTTCGCACAGCGAGTCTATTTGTACAGAGAAGTGGTCACATATCGCCATTATATTATTATGAACTTCAATATCATTCGTAACAATACCATTAAATAGGGGCACTTGAAACTGAAGAAGTTTGTAAGTCACTGACGAAATTGGTCAAAATGTAGACAGATAAGTATTTTTTATTATGGAATTTAATGGAGTTTGCATGCGTTGCACAAGTGATAGTTTAAAACATGTTTCAGTTTGTTGTTTCTTATTGTAAAAAATGAACAAGTGAAGCGTTAGTCTAATTTGTATACATATTATTTCAATAATCATTTTAGAATAAAATCTAAAAATACAGAGATCCTGTTCAGAATAGAAACATTCGTTACCAAACTGAATCGGGTGTTCCTTTTTTCACAGATTAAAGGAAAAAATGTATGTATTTTGTGCAAATAAATATTTCATATTTTATTTTTAAGATACTTTCTTTTATAAGTTTTAAAAATGTTTTTTTTCAGCTGAATACAAGCTTCTGAATAAATTTCCATCAAATGAACGACAAATTTATCTGCACTCCATCCGTTGTTTCCAAATAAGAGACACTTGTTTTTTTTTTCACTTCCAAATCCAACAACGATCATCTGAGGTTTACGAATGATTCGCGCGTTTTCTCGTAGCTTGACAGTCTACGATACAATCAATGAATTAAATTTATTTTTAAGTGGTATTCACAAGTCACTGAATTTTACAGAAGAATGGTCAATGACGTCTTTAGATTATAATTTCACGTAAATAATGCGCGCATAAAAATAGAATGACAAATGATATTTCAACTAACCAAATTGCATTTCATTCATGAAGAAATGAAAAGCTTTACAAAAATACTTCTACTCCCTGCCGCGTCACTTTGCGGCAGTTGGCCGGAACGTTGGACATATTTCGAAAAAAAAAGCTAATAGGCATATTTTTCAGTTCCTTGGTCGCCCTTATGATCAAATCAATCTTCTCTCCAGATTAACCCAAAACTTCTCGTTTATTGATGACTATTAGTTGTCATTAAAAAATTGTCCTTTAAACTGTTTTAAACAACTTCTTTAAAACAATGGAAGAAGCCAGGCAATGCAAAAGTGAGGTTAAACGTCGTAGATGGCGCTCTTTGAAAATGGTTTTTTGAACTGTCTAAGCAAAGTTATTGGTTATAAGAAGATAAGAAAATCAACGATTTTGACGATACTGACCAATTCCATACAGTTTCAAACATAGCTAGAAAGTTATTATCAATTAAAGTTTTAGATACTACAATGTTTAACCTCAACTTAGCTGTACGTGGATTTCTCAATTGTGTTGCTTGGGTAACTTTTCGACTACACAGATACAAATATAGGAGTGCAAACTATTTTTGGAGGGAGGGATGGTGGAAACTGTGACAATCTATCCAAAAATTGTTTGATTTTCATGCATAATAAATATTTTTTTTTTTTTTAAATGATTGAAGACTGAAAATTCAAAGCTATTTTTAAATCATTTTTACACCTTTTGTGCCACCACTGTCCATCATTGGTGCGTAGGAAAGAAATGTTCGAAAAGGCACCCCCGGCTGCTTCTCGCGTCTGCTTTCGACGCTGACTGAGATTCATTCAATGGCAAGAAAGGCACGTTTATTTTTATGTTGATTTTAATATCAGTTTGTAATAATGATTCGCATTTATTGTTGTGTTCCAAGCCTGAGTTGATCGGCTGTGCGGCTCTGGAAGAACTTAACTACTCAAAATGACACGAGCGACTGAAACGTACAGCGAAACACAACAAGTTTGGTCTGCGGCAGCACACGAGCGGTACAATAGATCGTCTTGTTGGTCCTGAAAAGCAAAGGAGGAAATGACTTTAATCGAGACGACTGCCTTTTAATTAAATTTTTACTGGCCTTCATTTTTCTCCAGCCGATTCAAGCACTCGCCATACTTATAGTAGGCTGAAGCAAAAGAGTTCTTTTGCTATAAAACACGCTCAAAACCGTTTCCAGTTTCATCTGTTGTCGTAGGATATAAGCTTAATAACGGTGCGTTAGACATCAATAAATAAAGAACATCGGTATTCGTTTACCACCCTTGAGAAAAAAAGAGCTGTAATTTAATGATAAAAGTTTACCTGCACTCATTCACTCACAGGTACTGAAAGGGTTGATTAAATTGACCTGCTGTTTGTTGTATCTAGAATATTTAAAGTAATCACGATACCACAATTTGTTATGTCGATAATTCCCTTTTGAAGTATGATGTTCACCACAGCTGCAAACCCAAACCTAGGTCTACTGACCTAGAAAATATCACGTTAACTTATTTGTTCAATAGTACTCCTACCGCATTTTATGCATGTAATAAATCGTAGATAAATTCATCAATACCACATATCTTTGCGTTTTATGAAACGAAACTATTTGCTGTTTGCTATTTCCTAATATTACAGAACTATTTATATATTATTCATTCCAATTTCCTGATTTTCCAATCTTCTTCTTTTGCAGGTGAGTCTTCAAATCCTATCACAGTGAGCGCTGTAATTGCAGGTTTCAATGTCTACAGAATATCAGACGTTTGGAATCCTCAAAATGTATCGATGCTAGTCATCGAAAGGTAACACAGCTCTGAGGAAAAACAACGTTGCTCTAATCGGCTTAAATACTACAGCCCTAACGGTATCGAAAGCAGTAGAAGCTGCCACATTGGTATCAGCATGAGGCTCCAGCAGCCATGCGTTGTTTTGTGGCGCAAAGGAAATTTAAATTGAAATTAGCTCTGCTAATGGATTCTTGGCGCACACCCTAGTCCCACCAATCAGTCAACATATGTCCGAAAGGAGGAAAGAACATAGAGAACAAAGTCAGGCGTAACCAATTTGTCATGATCACCTGGGTTTTTTTTGGAAGTTGTATCAAAACGGTTGAACCTATATGCATGCAATCAATGCACGCATGATGGAGAAGGATTTGCTTTGTTCGAGGAAAAAGTCGCAGCCTTTACTCATGGGTTTGATAGGGAGCCGTTTGTGTTTCTGGCTGCTAATGATGTAGGGAACCGAATGCTAATTCGAACATAATTGAATACATTATAACCTATCTGAATGGCGCATTAATGGGTTTAGGAATCATGCGTAGAATCGATTATTGGTTGACCGTATTTTACTGGGAATAGACGAATCGGTGTGGAGAGAAACTATCCTGGTGTTGAGATCTGTTTATGACGAATTTCAACGCCTCAACGGAATTATATACCGAACCAAATAGATCACATTTGATGTGCTTTTTGTAAGCGTTTAGCTTAAAAATTCAAATGGTGGATAGGAGTAATGTTTAGAGCCTTTTGGCCTCTTGTATGAACGGACTTTTGACAAAAATTTGGCGAGTAGCCGCTCAAGAAACGTTCTTGTTTTGTCTGTTTCAGCGATATCTAAGATTTAGAAGCAACTCTAATGATTTCACGTTTGCCCTTCCCCAAAAGCTTCGATGTTTCTTCCGGTTTATGCATATCCTGCTGTATTTTTCAAGTATGTTAGTATCACTGTATGCGGCAGACCAATTCGAAGAGCTATTCCTGCAATCCCGATGAAATCTCGACAACTTATTCAAAATGAACTATCTGATTTTGTTAACAAAGAGGGAAAGAAAGATTGAAACTTCAAAGCACTTAGCACTTTACGTAGACTTAGACCATCAAAGCAAGGAATAGCATTTTCCTAAAATAATTGTGATGCTAGATTCCGTGGGAGTGCTGAGAGTTTCAATAAATTAAAATTTTGGATCTTTGTTCCGCTATTTGTTTACCAAATCAGTTACATCATTTTAAATAAGTTGTCAAGAAATGCTTCTATTTTGATTATCTATAAACGTTAGTGCTGTTCCTTTCAGCATAATGATTGTTTTGCTTTTAAAAACATCAAAAACCCCGAAAACACTAGAAGTTTTGACTAAACTGAATACCGCAAATATATGTGAGGACCGAATAAACAGTGATCATCGAATAATCATCAATTACTACTAGTCTATCTAACTGCTAACAAGCTAAATACCATAAAGTAGCTCAAAAATATAAACTTATTGCCTACGAATCTGAACAATATCCAGCCGTCTTAACTAATTGGACAGACTGTAGTGTATCTGTGTAGTGAGCAGTCTACAAGATGTATAATGTATGATATTTACTACCACTCATTGTTTCACGGAAACAAAGTCCGTCAGTCACGAGCTCTCCTCTATGTGTGACTTGCTCAAGCTTTAATATTCACTGCATTTTCTGATTATCATCATCATAATATATGGGCTAAAAATGGATTGGATGGATCGATGGACAACATCACCATCCATGATTTTAAATAATCACCTTCTAACAACAAGATTGAACAATTGGTCAAATCCGCGAGCTATCCAACAAGAGGAGGCTTCAATGTGTGGGAAAAAAAACTCTACACTTTATCCACAAACGATTAGCAACGGGGAGTTGGCATTTCTACTCTTCTCATCCAATTAGCTTCAATCGGGTGCCCTGATGGTCCCTTACATATCCCGAGTATATGAATTTACAATGTGTCTCCCAATAGGTGCCACCTTTTTTCAGTCTTGGTTTATTTCAGCTGGGTAATTTTAACAGCAGAATTGATGATATCCCTTTTGAGTGTATTCTTTTGACAGCTTATCGCTGAAGATAAATAAACGATTCCGTTTTTTTCACATTTATCAACTACCATGGAAACCATACGGGAGGAGGTGCCTGATGAACTGCCAGAACAATTTAAAAGATCAAATGCGTGAGAGAGCCAATAAGACGTAATCCGATATAAGGCTGTCCAAAATCCTTTATTTTTATCTCATGTGATTTCAAATTCACATAAAATATATAAAATGCTGAAAACAAATTAAATAAGATTGGCAAATGTGACATCCAGCTATGCAATTTTCGATAGCACCCGTTCGTCAAAATAACAAAACACTGCCTAGGCTTCACCAATCAGGGTCACCATGTTCCAGCAGGCAGTTTGTTGTGGTCATATGATTCGTGGAGCTGTGAGACAGGAATTTGTAGGTGGGCGACTCCGCCATAGTAGTTAACATACGTACCTCTCACACCAAAGTCACGAGTTCGAATCTCAGCACAGGAAAAGTTACGGAAATACCCAAAGTGGTGTGTGAATGGCTACGCAGGGAGAACTACAAAAATGTCTATAATCAAAAATACGGAATTTGTAAGGGCCGGAGGGCGGTCGCAACTTCCTTTAAAATTTCCAACTCGGACATTTCAAATCATTCGGTTTGAACACGACTAAATAATAACGAAGAAACTCGGAAAATCCAATCAAAGTAGGGCTCCATCCTATTTTGTAATATGTTTTTTTGTTGCTCTTTTTCAAATTTTTGTTGTTAACTAGGCAATATATGTTTTCAAATGGAACTAAAGCGATATCTTTATCCATAGCCTCTAGTTTACAATATTTTACATTATTCATTCAAGTATTTCCCTTTTCTAGTAGCACGCCTATTCTAAATCAGCCTGAATAACTTGTATACAACAAGTCAGGTTACTGCAACTTATAATAACTGAACTGTGCTACTATAGTAGTAACAAACGCTTCACAAATCAATTAAAACTTTAATGACTTCTTTTAGTTAAAGTGAAGATGCTACAATAGGTTTTAGTTTCTATCCAAGTAAGACATAAAGTGATGCAAACGCTTTCATTACCTCATTTAGTATTCTCCCTCAGCTCGCTCGCTAAAAGCGCAACTATAAAGCAACGCCATGCTGGAGTTGACTGAGTTCGACACCCAGTCTGGTCTAAGAACTTTTCGCAAAGGGCAATTTTTCGGCACCCTGCGCATAAGGTATGATTGTACTTGCCACACAATCATATTCAAGCAGAACTCTCAACAGCTCGTATGTTATAACTATGGAAATGCAATTAGAACAATAAGTTGATAGTATGCTGTAAGCTTGAAATACTAAGGAAAACGAACAAATCTCAAAGCGATGTAGTAAAATCTTTACTCAACCTCTACACAAGCAAATCTAGCAGGCTTAGTCAGCTACATTATAAGTCCTTAAGATAGTTTAGTTGTATGCAGCAGTTGTTAAGCTTTTTAGTTAAAAGGTGCTTTTACAATCTTTTCCTGACTTATTCTTATTTGTTAATTTATTTGTTACTGGCTGACTGAGTTTAACACTTGTGCAATTTCGGCCACCTAGAGACCAACCATTTTGAAGTTGTTGTACTCTTCTAATTGCGGAGAACACGTCTTACCTTCACCGCTGCCAGGATACGAAAGGGGGCGAGCTCTCGGACTACGTGATCGGGTTGGAAGATGTAGGGTTGTATGAAACCTCAAGCGGGCGAGATGCGAGCGGCAGGGATGTGTCATATAGTCAAGATGTATATAGAGGGTTGTTAAGGGATGATTATAAACATCATCCACACATCACCCCTCTTCAGAATAAAAAAAAAACTGGAAACTCGAGGATTAGTTGTTTATTGTGATTAGAAATACATGATTTGATACGCCCTTAAAACTTGGTGGATGTTAGATTGCTTCAGCTTCCACAAATCTTTCAAATACAAATCCAAATATTGAGGTGTTCTCTTTGCTCGCATTGGACGTTAAGCTACGCCAGCCTGTGGATTTTCTACCTGAGCGTGCTGCAGTGTCCTGGTTGGCTCTACAGCCTTCTGAGCGTTCTGAATAGATAGTTTCTTCGAAGTGCCTCCAGGGCCGACGCCTTCTTTGTCTGTGACACATGTCTTCTCAGGATCTGACCGCTTTCGTCACTCAGAACTAGTATGCCATTTCATTCTTCAGTCACCGTATACTTACGAAGGTCAAATTATGATTCCTCTTTTCCACCAGGTTGACGTTCTACCACGACTGTGTCCCCTGATTCAATATGGTATTTTAGAGTGCCCCACCTTGCGTCCTCTCGAGTTTTTTTGTCACTTTTCAATTTCCGATCCCATGCGTCGAGCAGATCATCATTGAAGGTTTCCTCTCCACGGAAAATCAGAGGGAGCCCCCGTTTGATTTTCCTACCCGTCATAACCTCCTCTGGCGGTCTGCATATAAAAGAGTGTTATTCAAATATACAATACTTGTATAAGGGTAGTCCTCAGTTAAACTCGCCACCGTACTGAAACGAAATACGCATAAACTGTCGCTTTCAATTCTTCTCCGTAGCTTGTACCGCTTGCAGCCGTTGCGATCATGGCTTTGTTTATCAATTTCATGCAGCTCTCTGATAGACGGTTCTGCTGTGGATATAAAGGTGTCGAGAAAATGGCATTTATTCCACGTTCTAGGCAATATTGCTTATAATCCTCTCCATTGAAGAGGGGACCGTTGTCTGATTTAATGTTTTTCGGATAGCTTTCCTTTTCAAACACTTCATTGAAGGGTGTGCTTGAAGCTCGTGGACCTCACGAGCTCATCTAGAGCGATAGTCACAATAATCAACACAGATATCCTTCGGACTTAGAGTATGGGCCATTGAAGTCAAAGCCGATGGTCTTCAATACTGTTTTTGGAGCGAAAACATATACCATTGGAGTGGGTTGCTCAGGTCTACTATTGATTGCGCATACGGGACATGACTTCAACCATGCCTCCGCATGATACAACGATCTTGTACACCGATGCCTCGCCGCAAGCACTAGAGGCAGTTCTCGTCCAGGATGATAACAGGAATCCACCACGCATTATAAGTTTTGTATCAAAAGCGTTGAAAAGCATTGAAAATATCCGCAAAAGCAGCGCGAAGTTCTTGCTGCTGTATGGGCTGTGGAGCATTTCAATTACGTCTTATTAGGTCGGCCCTTTACCGTTCGTAGCGTTTCATAAGGATTTACATTTAATTGAACAGCATGGGCCCTTAGGCACAGTCCATATAATTTTCACGTGGAATATATACGGGGTCGAGATAATATAGCCGATCCGTCTTCACGGCTATATGAAGGGGACGATGGGCCATTCGACGAGCGAGTTGGTCCGTGGTAAATCGCTTCCCTAGAAGTAAATAAGTTTGGTTTCTTAACCGAGAAAAACATCGAAGTCCCCACAACCAAGGATGAGCAGCTCATAGAGGTACTTATTACCTTATTGATCTTTATTTCAGATTCATTTGAGATTCCATTCCGAAGAGGTGATAGATACTCTAGAAACTAACGTTTGGCCAAGACACCTGAAACAATTTCAAGTTCTGGGTAACGACTTGTCCATTCGGGGAAGACTTCTGATCAAGACAAGCTGCGCAACAATACCTGAGAGTCTTATTTTGCTTTTCGTGAATTCATACTTATCTGTAAGGGTTAGGATAGAAAGTAAAAATCATTTAACGGCGAGTCGTTAGGTCTGCTCATTGTTTTAGTTTCATCTGACAATAATGTAAGCCAACTTTAATATTCAATCACGATTCCACTCCCTACAAAAAGTAGCCAACTTAATGAACGAACTCAAAGAAACAGTGTATTTGCTCGAACGCTAAAATCTTGCAAGTATTCAAAATCCTTGCCTTTTCCGCGCGGTCGTCCCGATCCGCTTTTATGCCTATTCGACGTACTCTCCAACGCGGTCGTCCCGATCCGCTACCAATTCTTTTGTTCTACCCATCGCGGTCGTCCCGATCCGCCACCTGAACAGAATCGCGGTCGTCTCGATCCGCTACCAAAGCGCGGTCGTCTCGATCCGCTACCAAAGCGCGGTCGTCTCGATCCGCTACCAAATTATCATTCTGTCTCTATTTCCTTTTTTCTGCTGTCTGGGTTCAAAAGCATCAGCACTTCACCCGAACCGCGAATTTGTTATCGAGAAAAGAAAAAAACAAATTTAAAGCAAACCAAACTATGTTTCCATGAGGTATGTAACTTTGGGTTTGTTTTGCCGTTACTATGGAAACTCTTCTGTTTGAAACTGTTTGCTCGCTTTCTGTCCCCTGATTTTGCATTATTCCAACGTTTTGACTTACATTATTCACTATTTATCTATAGAAAACTGCAATCCCAGAATGGCCAGTCTCAATGTGGCAGGAACAATATTTCCGAATTGTTCTTTTCAGCTGAAAAATTCAGCCTCCTGGCAGGATCGCCAATGTGCAATTTCGGCCACCTAGAGACCAACCATTTTGAAGTTGTTGTACTCTTCTAATTGCGGAGAACACGTCTTACCTTCACCGCTGCCAGGATACGAAAGGGGGCGAGCTCTCGGACTACGTGATCGGGTTGGAAGATGTAGGGTTGTATGAAACCTCAAGCGGGCGAGATGCGAGCGGCAGGGATGTGTCATATAGTCAAGATGTATATAGAGGGTTGTTAAGGGATGATTATAAACATCATCCACACAACACTAATGCAAGATTATTACAAAAATCATCAAATCATCATGTATATATACAAATCATCAGACAACGGAACAAACGACAAAAAGCTACCTTAGTTTTCATAATAGTAATGATAGTAAACGTAACTGAATTTCTAATACAGCGCCAGTCAAATGGAAATCAAATGAAAGCGTGACACAATAAACACGAAAACGAATCCCTTGTGATCCGTCACAAGTCATTTCTGAGGTAAATATCGCGAAACTCTCCATGACATGCTTGAATGTAGAAGTGGCTGTTATGAAACTGTTGTTACCGAGAGTTTGCACATTGTCGACGCTGACTTTCAAAAAATAATTCAGTGTTAAACCGAAGCCGGAAGCTTTTGATCTCTTATCCTGGCCACAAGGAATTGAATCCCAAGATTTCCAGGGTACCAAAAATCTCTCAATTTTCAAAAATCCGTGAAAAACGCGAACCCAAACTATTAGTCGAATGTTAATTCAGCAAATATATAGGACAAAATCCATCAAAACAGCTGTTTGTTCCAGGCTATAAAAGTCCATAAGATTTACATATTTACGTCAATCGAATACTACCCAAGTCTGAATACTACCCAGATCTGATGGAATACACATGGAGTGTTGATCCTTGAACTTAAAGAATTGGCGAATATTGAAGGAATTGGAGTGAACGAGAACGCTTGGTTTATTCTGGAACCCTTCCTCAGATGAACTGATCTACGTTTCAAATCCGTCTACTGATGTATCGAAGCGGGCACTGCTGTCGTTGGTGACATGAATGATTGCGCCTCCTATGATTGTCGCTGGTTAGATACTGATGAAGAACGTGTAGAGTTACATGGTTGATTTTAATGGAAACTCAAACAGTTTTTTTGATTAAGTATTGCGAATACTTTCCGAAATGCTTAAGTAGTGGGCAAGAATCCATCTCCCTTGTCCTAGAATCCACCGCTTTCAAGATTCACCTAGTAAGACAAAATAGAATTATCAATTTACGAGCTTCGGTGTGCAAAATTACTCGAATTTCCCTCAGATTTTTCAAGGTTAACCCCACAACCACAGAGCAGTTCATTGGGTTCCAGTATCCTTAAGGTTGGATTTTACTATGCTAATTTACAATCCAACAATAATTTAATGGCAATTGCAACATTTACTCATGCGCAACCGCCACAGACCTACCAAACCGCTTCTTATTCCCAACACCTGCTGCAGTAGAAACTCGTACGCCTGTTGCCCTCCAATATCGAGTAAACTGCAGTCCAAACAATCCCCCACGGTGGTAACGTTTTTCTTCACAGGCGGTTAATGCGCACAAATGTTATGTAAACTTACTAACATGGAAGTTTGTTGTTTTACTCCGTTCCTACAAAAGTTCAATACCTACCGAATATCCAGTAGATTACTGCCTGGTTCGGCGTTGGCCCTAAATCGAGGTTAAATAAACTTCACATCACACCAACCGACCCTGCTACACTTGCCTCATCATGATCTCGCACGGTTAAATCCGATGCATTGAGGAAATTCCATCGCACTAACAATAATGTGACGAAACTTTCTCAGTGGGTGAAAACAAATCTTTCAAAGGGTGCGGTGGAAAACCACAGAAAACGCGAGCTCGGAGAAAGTGTGATTTGTTTCCGTCTTCAAACCTTATTCGACTACACGGTGGTTGACTGTAGGCGCTCGCAAAGTAGGAAATGTTGAGAAAACAGAGTGTGATGAAATTTGTTTTCGGAAGACGAGATTGTTTTTGAGCTAGAATTAAAAATAATCATCAAATTTTGACATCCTGACTGGCATGTCTCACAAACACAGTTTTGGAAAAAAAAATTCAACCGGATCTTTAGCACTAAGAAAACTGCTTCAAACGGTTATTTGCTATGTCATGTGAAATATATGTTTATGTTTGAACATGCGATGCTCGATGCTTGGAAAATATGATTTGTTGTTGTCTAAAATGTGAAAATTTGTTCGTCTGTACGAACAAGAAGCTATATTGAATATTCCAAACTCTCCCAACTCATAGCACAACCTTCCAATTACATCACACCAAGATGAATGATCCGATTTCGCGCAGTGATTTCCCCCAACATCCACGGCACACGTAGATTCAGACGAAATTCCTAGTCATTGCACCTCTGCCATAGTAGAAAGAAAAAATCATCTGAATTCTAACTGACGCCAGCTTACGGGTTCATCGAGGATTCAGAGAATTATGTTACATGCAATCGGTTGCGGCTGCTGTGATGCATTTCTCACAGTTTTATTTATAGCCGGAAAACTGCATTTGGCATCGTTACTGGTTCCCTGCTACTTAGTTAGTTAGTTGGCCTGCCAGTTTGGTTGCCACTGTTGCAGCAGCACTGACTAGCTGATCCAACTTCAACGGATTCGTTGTTCGTATGAAGGGTATAGAATTTTCACGCTTTTCAATTTTTATGCACATGTGTTTTTCGCTGCAGGAGATTCGTTTTAGTAATGGACTTGGTTGCGATGGGAAACTGAACGCAAGGAAAATTTCTTGGTTTAAATGGTGCTATTAGTAAAAGCATTTGGATTTTTGTTTGGTGTTATTAATAGTGTATATGTGAGCAATTTTAGATAGATTTTTTGTTGCTTCTGATGATATTTATGATAATCTGTTTGCGAAATATTTAATCACAACATAGATTGTAAATATAGCATCGGGAACTTAGCTTTAAGTGTAATACAATTGAGTCATATTTATCTCTAAATCTAAAAGTGGTTACGTGCACCAAAGATTACATCACTTGTTATATACATTATTTTTAAAGTGTTGCTTCACTAAGTTATGAACATATAAAACGCAGTTTAACTCCATCATGTACAAACTAGTTCTAAACAATTCGAATTTTGAAAATCACATGAGCTGAAACTGATAAGTTTTTTTTAAATTCCATTTCATGTAAATCAATAAATGACATAATTTTATGTGCAAAAAGATGACAATCCATAAATAATAGTTGTCCCTTTACAGGGACCGGCAATGCGAAAAAGTCTATGACTTAATTTGAAAGCTGTTCATTTAACGCCTATTCTCGGCATAGTAAACAAGTGAATCACGCAGATGAAATTATGTATTAAGTGCAACAATGAACGGTTTGACAGAAGAAAAACGTGACACGATTGTAACCAAAGTCTGTACGGAAACTGGTTTATCGATGAGGGAATTGACCAAGCAGGAAGGAGTTAGTGTTCATGCGATTCAAAATACGCTGAAACGATTTGGGACACCTAATACTTTGCTGAATCTACCTGGTCGTGGACGTTAACTTGGTCCATCTAAACCAGATTTGGAAAAACAATTGGTGAGCAGTCTGTAAGAAAAAAGGGGTTGTCGATTAGAGATTGTACAAAAAAAAACTCCAGGTCTACCAGAAGCAAACATTTCGCAAAGTTAGCAAATTACAAGTGACTTCTGTGAAAATCCGAGCTCAAAAGTTTTACGATGCGGTTTTAAGCAAAAAGTAAACGTGCATTTTTATGGATGCTGAAAAGTATGTTAAGCTGGTCTACAAAATGCTTCCAGGGGCACAATTTTCCAGCAAGGAATCTGTGTAGCATACATAACAATAAGTGCGTAGAGCTTAACTAACCAATGATAAGACACACGTCTGCCTCACCGTTGCAAGTTACAACAGCCGTTAAACGGGCAATGTACATTTACGACGCTGCCTGTAATCGTCTTCTTTCTTCTACTGACGTTTGGCGAGGTACGTTACACAGAATCGATGTGCCAAACTCAGAAAAGTCAATTTTTGTTAATAATTTGAATAGAAAGCTCTAGTTTGACAAGCAATTTGCTAATGTGGTATGAAAACATCGCCTTTTTTCACACTTGTGATCACCGACGCGGAACCGGTGTTTTCCAGGAAACCCTGATATTTTTATATTTGTCATTGTTCATATATCCATGAACCCTACACGTGGACCATATTTCGTAACAATCTAATACGATAATAAAAAAAATCCCCTATCGCGAAAACGGATACGAGTTTGGAGAGAAGGCGATGAATCTTCCAAATTGTCGTTCCCCACCATACCGATTTTCAGTACTTTCGGTGTCCAGGTATCTTTAAACTTTACGGTATACAAAACTTCAGCACACGTTAATCGGACAGGTCACGAACAATGCCCTTCTGCCGATTCCCAGCTTGTCAACAAGGCAACCACAGCACTATGTTTCTGTTCGAGATCCATTTGTCCGAATAACACTCGATTACAAAAGTAACACATACATGCACTGACAGCTAAGACACATTGTAACAAAAGCGACTAGGGGTCCATCAATACAGTTTCGTGTGCAACGTTGACTGTTTATGTAATGATTTTACAGGAAACGTATTTCATGTTTGGAAAATATGGGCGTAAACAAAGATTCTGTGTGAAATTATGTCTCCTAAAACTGACACATACGCAAGTCGGCAAAACATGAATTTATTTGAATTTATTTTCTAATCTCTATGTGCTTAGGGACGCTTGCAGGTGCCGTTCTTAGGGCACCGAAATTTGCATGTCATTTTGGTAATGTGTAGCAGTTCAATTATCGAACCCTGTAAAGTAAGCACAATATAATTCGAAAAGCTGAAATGTAGGTCATGGGGATTTAATAGTATAGATTTAAAAATTTACAACTGCACGGACGTAAAAAGAAAAATAAAAACCAATATTTATCTTATTTGTATACCTTGTGCTGCCAGTCTTGACCGGCATTGCTAACGCACGCTCCATGATGATACCCCGTTTGGCATATGGACGTTTGGCATACAGATGTATGGCCGAATGGACGTTTTGCATGAAGACGTTTGGCCAAATTGACGTTTGTCCGAATGGACATTTGACCGAATCGGCGTTTGGCGGAATTGATGTTTGGCCAAATGGAAATTTGAACGAATCTGCGAATCTGCCGAATACACATTTGGGGAGAAGATAACAATGCAGTTTTCTTGCTGTGGGCGTGATGTTTTGTTTTCTCCCAACTTATTCTTGCAGGAACTCTAGAGATTACAAAAAATATAATATTTGTTTAACAATTTATGTTCAACCGTGTTAAAAAATTCAAGTGTCTGATATGTTTAACAATGGATATGTGAAAAAAAAAATTGTTGAAATCAAATCAAATCTTCTTTTTTCATCTCATCCCAAGTTAGCAGCAATCGCCTCAACAAAGTAGTTCAGATTGTACACTTCGAAATTTATAATTATTTCAGGTATAACATAAGAGTTTAATACTGGGCAAACGCTTGAATCAGAAGCTCGCTCTCGGATACAAGAATATGTATCGTCATAAAAGGTCCATGTGCAAAGAATCAAAAGAAGGTATCTGTCGAAGGAACTGTATATTTCTAAAAGATTATTAAAAATAATGACCCATTCCGTCTAGCATATTAAAACAGTACATTTCTTCACCTAATATTCTATGTCTAAGATTTTATCAAACCATATTAATACTTCTCATGTGTATGGCCAAATGACCGAATACCAATTTTTGCCCCTTAGAACAACAAAATTCAAATTTTTAGTGAATCGATATAGTTGAAACTTAATCAGATTGCTTGTTACTGCGCACACACAAGTATTACTGCTAATGAGCACACATATTGATAAACTTTAAGTGTAATAAGTCTAAAATATTTCGTTTGAGAATATTTTTTTGGTTTCTTATTTCCTTTTCTTAGATCTCATGCGTTTAAGAATATGTTTTTTTTTTATGTTTGTTTATTGGCAATACATATATGCTGATAGACAATTTTCGGCCAAAAGTCCATTCGGCCAAAAATCCATTCGGCGAATCGGCCATTCAGCCAAACGTCCTTTTGGCCAAACATCCATTCGGCCAAACTGCCATATGCTAAAGATCCATATGCCAAAGATACATATGCCAAACGTCAGTGACTGAAGTATTGTTTTATGAGCATGAACATGAGCATGATTATCCACCCCAGGTTGCTACTCTGTTATTGCCAGATCAGCTGTTATTACACAGAGAACCAAAAGATGATGCTTGGGACTAGCATACATCCTAGATTTGTAAAAACTGGTGATACCAAAGCAAGGCAATAAGATCAAGTAGGGAAAGGGTAGCAATATGTTGACGTGATACTCGCTTTATTGGAAGCCGAGAACGCCTCTGCACTTCCACGAGAAATCACTCGGATGTTGGATAAAATGATTGGCTTTGCAGCGGAATTCAATTTGGTTAACGGTGTGCTGAATTCAACTGACGCCAGCAGCGAATAAGATATTTAACTATGTTCCCGATTTATTCTCTGTACAGAGATGCACATGAAAGCTATTTAAAATTTGGCGCCGATTTAAACCAACAGTAAGGATGCTGTTGGAGGCACTCACAAGTGTGGGTGGTTTGTTTCAGCAGAATACAAGAATACGTTAAAAACATCGAGTTTGAGGGCAGATTCAAACCAACAGTAAGGATGCTGCTGGAGCCACTCACGAGCACTTCTCTTAAAGAATACATAATATAATATGCAGTACAATAGCAAATACTCTCTTTTTTCATGCTCATTGGATTTGTAGTTTATAGATTCGTCATTGAATATATTCATTCAATCCATAAAAGTTAGTATTGTCTTTGAAATTTACGTCTTGACATGCTAAATTGAGTGATCAGTTTTTGGTTTATGTAAATTTGAAAGAGAACCTAAATTATGTCTTATTTGCAGCTTTGTTTGGGTACATCTATAAAGACTAGATGCGATACATTAAATAAATATGATTCGTATAGAAAACCTTAAAAACAAAAATCATAAATGATACTTATATTCGAAAACTTTTAATAGCGAATTTGTTTTATATAAATATACAAAAAAAACACGTCTTTCTTCGACAACTTATCCAATTTTCAACTTAGGTCAACTGTCCGCTGCTATATGCTTCGAACCGAACCCGTTTCTCTAACTAGATTTGAATATGGATGTATACAGCTTCGGCTTCAATTATGTCTCCTATTTGTTCGGTTTTTGTCCCCCGTCTAGTTGTGTGCCTTCATGCATGAACAAAGAAAAAAGGTCCTCGGCATCCCTATCAGGGCATGAAGCTTTTGCACAGCTCCACATAATTCGAAAATCTAGGCTCTAACCGATCGAACCATACCAGCAGAGACAAGGGAAAATGTGTGCAGAACACACATACCTAATCAAATTTGGCAACTTTGTTCTTCCGTTCAGTAGAATCAATCGCATTGATCCAAACGGTGCGGTGCTGAAAAACACAAAAATGGAGAACAAAATCGCTTGGCGGTTCGATAAATTTTATCCCAAGCCGAAAAATATTCACTGAACCGAAATACCCTGGTACCCGTGGTATGTGCGGAAGCGTTCGAGTCTTTTTTGAGCGTATAGGTTATGTCGAGCCACCGCAAAAACACGCAACATGTCGAGCCTCTGGGTCGTATCAATTATGCATGAAAGTTTTCACGCAAAAACGGTGCCGTGGGGTTTTATCAAGTTCACCGTATTGGTTTGGCAATCTGAGAAAAACCCTTATCCGTCAACATTGTGATTATATGATAAAAGGAGCGTCGTACATATATGCGTTGGTTGCATCTTTATAAAAATCAAAGAAATCGTTATGACTTTGGCACACAAAGAAGCTGTTTGTGTCTATCACTTTCCAAACCATGCTTTATCCAATAGTCCATTAACCATTCACTTGTCATGTACAGCATTTAATCGCATAATCTCATCCACAACATCCTTTCATCATTTCTCTCGGTTCTTGGAAAGCGTCACTGAAAAAAAATACTTTTCCTTGCGCAACAGCCTCTGGACAGCAGATTTATAATCTTAATCCTATTGTTCAGATTAATATGAGTTCAACGAATCGCAGCCGTCACAACACACTAAATCATTCTCACCTACAAACAGCCTCTTGCTCTGATAATCACGAATGAGGCAGACAAATCATTCGGTCAAACGAATTGCCGCCAGGCGACTGACCCGATCCATTCATCTAACTGTTAGCCGCTTCCGCCCTGACAAACACTCCTGGCAGAGTCCCAAAAGACATACATGTGGATCATGTCTTACAGATGAATAGAAGAACAGATTTCACCAATAGCTCGGTTGTTCCAGCTGCTGCTGACTCGGAGTAGAATGTTTTACAAGCAGGAAAGTGTGGGTGGAGGTAGGTAGCAACGCCGTGGTCACCTTTTGAATTTTTATTGGAACAACGTATGCCAGCGCTGGACACATATCAAATCATTTCAACGACAATAAATATACCCTCTAAGGACCAGCTCGGAGAGAGGAAGCACGATATGCAAGAACGTGTCGTTTGTTCGAGTGCTCCATTTTGTTTTGTACCCCAATGCCACCGCCCGATCAGAACGATGCACATGTATATTGTTGACATCGTTGTTCCTGCTTGTTGAGCCATTTGACCACCAGCGGAGTCGATTCAATAAATATTGGGTGTACTCCGCAGAGGCGATGGAGAGGAGATGATACTTTCACATCACGACTCACGTCCAACCGCAACCGAACAGAGAAGCAGAACGATTTTTATCCTCCCACTTAGATCATGTTCACAGACAGATTTGAATGTTGTTAAAGTAGTTTTGGTCAACAAGCTTGGTGAATCGATTTGCACGCCAGATGGTTATTAATAATTTTATATTTATATTATAGGTCTATTTACATTTTGCTAAATTATTATTTTTTAACCAAAATGAAGACAAAATCAACAAAGATCATTATGAAATCTAATGCAAATGAACCAAGAGAAATAAACTTTCGAGTAAACACAGATTGAACTCTAAAACATCCTTTAAATAACATTTACACTCAGTTGTGGGTTACCAATTTTTCAAATTGGATGACACTTGCCACAATTCTTTGGTATGAAAAAAATTGAATTTTTCACTGATCTATAAATTTTTGCGACACATGGCTAGCTTTCGAATGAGTCCATTTTACCCTTCTTACATCAATAGAAGGGTATTAAGATCGCTTGAAAACTCGACTTTTTATCCGAGGCCCACAGGGCCGAGTGTCATATACCATTCGACTCAGCTCGACGAACTGAGCAAATGTCTGTGTGTATGTATGTGTGCGTGTGTGTATGTGTGTGTATGTGTGTGTGTGCGTTACAAATAATGTCACATCGGTTTCTCAGCCATCTGTGAACCAATTTCAGTTCTGTTGACGGCAAATGGAAGCTACAACATTCTCATGAAACGTCATTGATTTTTTTTTCATTCGGACATTTCGTTACGAAGATATGAACGAAACAGTACTTGAAGGCCTATTATAATAGTAATCAAACAGTTTAGTCTCCGATTACATACTGAGCTATTTGTGTACCGATTTTAGTTTTAGATGTTGGTGCCAAATCAAAGCTATGATATTCCCAAATAACTGGTCAAAATTTCATTATGATTGGATAATCCTTCATGGAGATATGACCAAAACAATACCTGAGAGCACATAATTGTGAGATGACAATATACTCGTTGCAGTGCAAAACCGAACAAGACCAATCACACCAATCAATGCCGCTTGCATTCTATTGTGTCGCATCTGGAGCGTTGTATAGCACATACAGCGGACTAGCCACACTATGCGACTGTATAGAATTAGAGCAGCATCGATTGGATCGAGTGGTCTGGTTTTGAACTGCAACGAGTATATTCGAAAATTACACAAAGTCTCCATTTACTATTTTCAACGAATATGTACTTATTAAGCATCTTGAATCCATATCGATAATCAAAATTGAAGCTCAGGATTGAAGCTTTGTTAACGCCAAATTAAAGTTATAAAATCTTCAAATAAGTGTTCAAAATTTCATTATGTTAACTTTCCTTTTTTACCCTGCTTACATCAATAGAAGGGTATTAAGATCGCTTGAAAACTCGACTTTTTATCCGAGGCCCACAGGGCCGAGTGTCATAGACCATTCGACTCAGCTCGACGAACTGAGCACATGTCTGTGTGTATGTGTGTGTGTGTGTGTGTGTGTGTGTGTGTGTGTGTGTGTGTGTGTGTGTGTGTGTGTGTGTGTGTGTGTGTGTGTGTGTGTGTGTGTGTGTGTGTGTGCGTTACAAATAATGTCACATCGGTTTCTCAGCCATCTGTGAACCTATTTCAGTTCTGTTGACGGAAAATTAAAGCTACGACATTCTCATAGAACGTCATTGATTTTTTTTTCATTCGGACATTTCAATACGAAGATATGAACGAAACAGTACTTGACGGCCTATTATAATAGTAATCAAACAGTTTTGTCTCCAATTACATACTGAGCTATTTGTGTACCGATTTTAGTTTTGTTGGTGCCAAATCAAAGTTATGAAATCTCTTAATAACTGGTCAAATTTTCATTATGATTGGATAATCGTTCATGGAGATATGACCAAAACAATACATGAGAGAACGAGAGCAACGAATTGTGAGATGAAAATATACTCATTGCAGTTCTAAACCAAACAGTACCACTCACACCCATCGATGCCACTTGCATTCTATTGTGTCAAATCTGAGGCATTGTATAGCACATACAGCGGACTAGCCGCACTAAGCGACTCTATAGAATTCAGGATCGATTGGCTCGAGTGGTTTTAAATTGCAACGAGTATATTCGAAAATTGCACAAAGTTTCCATTTACTATACCTGCACAATTTTGACGATTAAGTATTAAGTATTTATTAAGCATCTTTATTCCGTATTGATAATCAAAATTCATTCTGTGGACTAAATATACGGAATT
Source organism: Aedes japonicus (assembly GCA_034211315.2). Lineage (NCBI taxonomy): Eukaryota > Metazoa > Arthropoda > Insecta > Diptera > Culicidae > Aedes > Aedes japonicus. Next base: position 209,169 of record JASCZW010005313.1, read on the forward strand.
TCAAATATTTGTGTAAATTATTCTTTTGTCGTTAAACACTATTAATGTCAATATTTTAATGATTTCGATAAACAATATGTTCAGGATTGACAAATAGTTCATTTTATAAACTAAATGTTTGAATATTCCTGGATCTTCTTGGAATTTCTGATGAAAATATGTATCCAGTACCATATTGGCCACATTTTGGTTCGTAATTCTTGTGAAGTGTAAGAAGGGTTCAGTCTCACCATCGGTGGATTAATGCGGGTTTTTTCACAATAACATTGCTCGAAATCGGCCGGTTGTGTTGCAATTGCATCTGAGAGAGAATCAATAAAATTTTAGAGGAAAAATATACGCTGAATGAAATGCTGAATGAATGAAATTTTATTTCATAAAATCTGAAATAAAACTTGTTTTCTGAATTACCAATTCTGACAACGTACGATTACGTATGATCTATCTTTTGGACACCAAATTAGTCTGTTGATAATAAAATCAAATTAATATAATTAGGTTGATTCAATTAAAATTTCAATGAACAGCAATTTTCTAAGCAAAACTGGTTTTGAAATATTTTAAAACTAATTTGGATAAAATGAAGTCCTAAATAAGTCGAATTTCGTCATCTGTAACGATAAATTTTCTAAAAATATGTTCCAAATGATTTAATATATTTTGTTCCGACGATAGCGTCAAACACTTTGACGATCGACTGAAATATACGAAAAGCGTTTGAAAAATGGAGAAGCTTCAAATAAAATAGTATTGGAAGAGATTTATTTTAAGAACTTCTGTAATATACTGCTTCTGAATGAATTGGTTCTTATCGATTGTTAATTGTAAAAACTGTTTTGTTTGTTTTATTTTTACCTAAAAACTAAAAAAACATATAATGAAATTGTACGCCTAAGGAATGGATAATGCAAAAAATAAGTTTTATTTTAGATTTCATGTAGAATGCACATGATTTTTTTCCATGCGTCGATGTTACCCTCTCGAAGATCGTGGTTCCAACCTTATCGTATTTGAGAGGGCTTATCTCAAGAACATGATCAGCAGTGATAGTATCACACTCTCCTTTCCTTAAATTGCCACGTTGTAGGCCGTTTTTTTAAAGCACTAAAAAGTTGTGATACTGACGGGTTAAGCTGCAATTCACTCTTAAACGAAGCTAGGAACAGTTTACAAATACCTGATATCAAATAGTTTAGGGAAACGACAAAAAGTGCTCTGTTCATTTATTTTGGCAATTATTTAATTGTTGTATATTCTCTAATTGTCGTTGACTCAACTCAAATATACCTATACAGTTGGTATCATTAAACATCTTATTGTTCGCTTCATTATCGAAAAGGGTAGGTGTTTTGTTCAGGTGCCGAACATTTTACATTCAAAAATATTATAAAACAAATGTCCCTCGAACTAAACATTGCTAACTCTGAACAGCAAACGTCACCTATTCCTTATCTGGTCTCTTATTTTTTCGCGATGAAGTATTTCACAACTTTCAAGCCCAAAACATATAACCACACCGTTTATCCACTAAAAAAATACACAACTCCCAACTGTGAAAATTCGTAATAACGGGTATTCCGATCAAAATGTGGTCAAACAGTAATGTGTGTGAGTCGATCAATGTTTTTATGAATAAGTCATTTTTTTTCCTTTTTCAAGTTCAGTTAATACAGAATACAGGAGAAATATTCAGCTGAACTTCCTTTTTACCGAATGCGAATTGCCGAGTCTTTCGTTTAACACCTGTCATAAGATTTTGTACAGTCTCCTTGTCCACTTTATTCACCGCAGAACGCCAGCTTGCCTTGATCTGTTTCTCGCTCACAAAAGCTTTTTGAGTCTTCTTAAGGTTCCGCTTGACGATAGCCCAATATTGTTCGATGGAGTGGAGCTCTGGCGTGTTGGGAGGGTTCTGTTGCCACTTTGGCAGTACCACCACCTTGAACACCGTTGTTGGCGAGCGATACGCACTCGCCATTCTGGTGACGGTTCCGGTCGCAATGTAAATGTTGCTCTTCAAGCCAAAGGTACAGATGCCCCACCAGATATTTTTTCGCGACGTTTAATATGCTTGAAAATCTGCCGCCTTACCTCGTCCAGTTGCCGTATAAAATTCCTGTCCAGGAAGCTATTTAAAGTCTACCTTGACGTAAGTTTCATCGTCCTTTACCACGCAATCAAACTTCGTCAGCATCGTCGTGTACAAATTTCGCGATCGTGCTTTGGCCGACGTGTTTTGTTTATCGTCACGATTGGAGTCACCACTTTCTTGTAAGTCGACAATCCAGTTCGTTTTTTAGCTCTATCCACGGTTGAAGGCGCTACTCCCAGCTTCTTTGCGACATCTTCGACGGAGAGGTTGGGGGGCAACTCTTTTTGTCATCGCTGTGGCCTGCGGCTTTCGATTTCCCTCCGATTCAGCTTTCCTGGCTGTCGGCAAACGTTCACCTAACACATTTAATACGTTGGTAACAGTTGATTTAGCCACATTTAACAATTTCGCCTACTTGGCGTGAGAGTATTTTGGATTTTCGCTATGCGCGTGCAAAATTTTGATGCGTTGCTTTTGTTCCGTCGACGACATTTTGATAACTGAAGTGCTAATCTCAAAATAAAAATGGAGGTATGATGCTACACGCACACGTCTTCAAAATATTGGGTGCGCAAAATTTGTTAATGTACGATGAATGGAAATGCGTCAGGTTTAAGTCGACTAAATTTCGATCGAAACACCCTTTAAAGTTATTTGAGAAATATGTTGAGAGTACTGTGGTTGCTCATCTAATTCCCTTCGTATTAAGGTCAACCCGCACTTCACACCTCCTATTCCATTCGATTTGAACAAGCACGGGAAAAAATCTATAACAGACACCTTCTAAGATAAGCATTCTGCATTTCATACATATTATTGGATTTCAGAACAACAAATATTCATATTACTGAGATATCATCAAAAAACAAGTACTTCTTCAAGAGGTATTTAATTTATTTAGGGTAAGGGACGGGTTTTGAGTAAATTATTCAGCACTTGAGACAATTGATGAAGCTGTAAGTAATCTATAATTAGAACTGCAAATATTTAGACATTAATCCCTCTGCTTACTTCTGGTCTAACGAGCATTAGACTCAGAAAATTTCATAGCCATAGAATAAAGTCCCCAATTGCAGGGTCTTTTTAAAAGCACGCGGATTGCTTTCCGATCAAATGTTTTCTTCAGCTTCGCAATCTGTACATAAACTAACAATATTGAATAAGTGTGATTCCGTACATGTGTGCGAAGGCAAACTGAAATAGACCAGTTCACGATTTGCTGCAAACATCAATTTCCTAAACCCGCTTCTTCGTTTTACCCATCCGCTCTCGAAAACAATCGACCACAACATGTCGATTGCTACGATCACAAACTCGTCTACTGACAGGTTTTGAGACAGCCGTACACGACCGAACTTTAAGTTTGTCATTGATTTTTAGGCTCGCCATGTGTATTTCTTATTTCAATTAATCTCACGCAAATTTTAGCCAAAGTGACTGTGACGACAAACGGGATGCTTTGTTTAAAAACAAACAATTGCAAGAGACAGTAGGCTTCCCGTTACAATACCGGTGCGCCAAATCCATGGTTAACAAAGAAGAGAGGAAACATGGGCTCTCTCGAAAGCAACAGTGATGCCATAGCTGCCGCCTAACAGCGAAGCATTATTCATCGTTGGGTACTATTGAATTGACAGCTCCGAAACATATTATTGTATTGCATATGATTGTGCGAGATGATGGACTATATAATCATAAGCATAGATCAAGCTCTAATGACTGGAAGAAACATGAAATAAATAGTGATTTCAGATTATCTAAATATGTAATAAATTTAACTCAATGTTCAACATCACATTCTGGCAACAAGCCTAGCTGTGAGAGAGAGCTGTTGAAGACATGCTCTCCGGTACACGCGATTAAATGCAAAATACACAAAGGCAAAATTTGAGCGAACCTCTTCAGCCGGAAAGAAAGTGATAGTTTTCTAAATTTAAATCTTCAAAATGACAGTAATAAATCTATATATATAAAAATGAAATGCTGTCCGTTCGTGACAGCATAACTCACGAACTACACGACGGATTTACTTGATTTCTTTTGTGTTTGATTCGTCTTGGTTTCCAACAGGTTTATAAGAAGAAAAAAAAAAGAAAAAAAATACTGGAAAATGTAAGAAAAATCTTAAAAACCAAATTGTGATTTTGTATGGGAATATCATAATAAGCTGGACAGAAAGAGCATCTTTCGATTTGTAAGGAGGAACCGTTGGAAACTATTATAATGGCTTCGTAATAAAAAAAAAATAGAGAAGAGAATCACTGATTGTTACTTAGGGCCTTTTGAAAAGATGTACAAAAAATTATAATACACTAGAGTTGCTTATTTTGCAATTTTTCAAGGGGTTGTCGGAATTTGACGTGGTTTGCAGAAAAAAACACGCGGTTTGCGTTATTCACGCGATTAGATACCGTTCGCTTAAATTTGATCAAAAACGCGTCTCAAACTGGAACGCGTCTAAACTGGAACGTTTGTATGGGTGAAGTCTCGCAGCGATCAGCAATAGTAAAGGGCCTATCAACATTTGTAAACAAACATTTCTGAGCCATTTTTCTTTTAAGCCATAGTCCAGCCACGCAAAGCAATATCATAATCATGTAGGGAAAAGTTTCTCTACACGATGATGCTATAGATTTGCGTGTGTAGCCTATGGCTTCCGAGAAAAATGGCTCAGAAGTGTATCTTTACAAATTTTGATAGGACCTATTCTATTGTTCGTCAAAAATTGGAATTAAGGTCAATGGAAAGTGAAAGTATAAGTGTATGTCTTCTGTGTGATTACGTTTTTGGTAACATTAGTATCGTTCGCTGTGTGATTAATAATGCATCACGAAGGTGAAAACGACGATATTACTAGAAATTAAAAAGACACTAATTAAGTTGCGATTGCGACAGTTAATTTTAATTAGTATTAATGTAAAATGCCTCCAACTAGACAGAATAATATCGGTCGACTGCTAGCTCAGCAAACTCTCGAATGAGACAAAACGACGATCAGCGTGAAACTCAAACTGAATTGGATTGACAACGGATTTCACGGGCTCGAATGATGTTGAGTGAAGAAGAAAGAACAGCTCAAAATACAAACGATAGAGTTAGAAAAAAGCGTAATCGGCAAGTATCAGGAAGATCTGGTAACAATCGTGCCCAACATAACATTATAAATCGATTACGAAGGCAAGCCTCCATTCCAAAAAATCTTCAAAGTGCTGCGTTTGGTTTATGACAATGCGAATATATTAGTCGTGATTGGATCAATGAATGCAGTTTGTTATCATTGTAATGCATTGATGCTCCCAAATAAAAAACCAGAGCCTTTGCGCTCGTTGGTGTCTGGATCAGGAAGTGCTTCTGAACATTTTCTGCAGAACATCCACAGTTATAATGATTGATTTCAAATGACTTCGTTTTGCACAACGCGCATAATAATATATAAAAGTTTTCTTGGACACTGAAACTTAAGAGTTTAAAGAGTTTAAAAATTAGTGAATTATGAAATTGTGAAAGCGTCTACTTTACAGGTCGAAATTACCAAAAGCGAATTAAATGTTGCCACCGACGGACGCAGACCATAAATTTCTACAGATTTATTTGAAGGAGATTTACTAATCAACATTATTCCACCCTGAAGCCCAATGGATTGATTCAAATGTTCAAGACTACTCCAGATCGAATGCCATCTAACAACCATAGGCTTGCGATTCGAGGTAATACCTTCTCCAATTTTCCAATAAGTAGTTTAATTGTCAGCAGGACAACGTCTGCCGGGTCAGCTAGTTGGTAATAAATCATGATTTATACATCAAATCATAAGCTCGATCGATAGAGCTTATGGATCGTATCATTCAAAGTGAAATAATTAGGAAAATGTAGGAGTTTTAGACCTATTTCCTAACAACTGATTAAAATAGTGATTAAGCCTGATTAAGCCGTTCCCTACCCTATTTGTTTGGTTATTATTTTATTTAATTATGTTCATGCCTTCATATTCCGTTCTCCGGTTTCTGTTTTCCGTCTAATACATAGCAGCGTCATTTTCTTCGTTCTACTGGCGACGGTAAAAAAAGTGGTTTCGCTCGGAACGCTTCTTTTGTTTTAAAAAATAATGGGCTTTGACATTTACGAAATGCGGTCAGAAAGGCTTTATGTTGTAGCTTGTGAGTCAACGCAACGAAATAAACTCAATATTTGGGCATGGTAGATCCATTGATAAAACTGATACTAGCGATTACGATTAAGTTGCACTCTTCCCTGTATCAAAACTTCCTATATATGTTCCATGCTGTCAAATCCTCAAAGTCATTCTCAATAACTGAATTGAAAATGAGGTTGAAATTAAGCACTGCATCTCTTGTTGTAAACGGAAGCAACAGCAATCCTTCCGCTCGGTGGCCGTTTTCGATCGGTTTCGTTTTAAAAAGTCAATAAAACAGTATGCGGTCCTCCAGGCACCGCTTTCTTTCTCATGAACTCGTCTGGCAAGTGATACTCCCGTACAAGGCAGATAAAATCCTAAGGATTACCATTCCCCCTCCGTACGTTAGAAAAGAAAAAAAAATAGTTCAGGAGAAGTGGAATAGTTAGCAACTATCCCACCCGGAGGGAATGAGTCCGTATTTTTTTCTTTCACCATGCTCTAACGGAAAAGAGTTCTAAATAGCCCTAAGTGGAAACCAAACTGCTGTGCCTGAAGAGGTAAAGTCGAATTTTCCCTTTTTAAGTGTTGACAAGTGTTCCAGCAGGAGCGTTGCAATCTACCGAAAAGAAAAAGAAACCAAGCTTCTTGGGGGTCCGGCTGTACGTATTTAGGGGTAGGGAGCTTTTAAAATCCAGTATGGAGAAGAAGGCGAATGAAAAATCCGACATCGGACGAAGGTTTTGTGCAAACCAACAAGGGAGAATAGAAATGCGAAAAATAAGGCGACGGAAGCTGCAAATCACCGACTTCGTGTGGAACGGAAGCAAGGAGGTGAACAGTTTCTTAAAGCACCGGCACTTCCCAGTACGACAATTTCGGAGGGTGGGTTGAAGCTATTTTCCATTAGCATAAGCGAAATATTCTCCTTCGGCACAATAACCTATGATGGGGAAGGAAGACTCGGAAAGGAATCTAGGTGTGCACGCAGGTAACACGATGATGACGACTCTCTTTGGAATGATAATTGTACTTTTTCATTCGAAGTGCTGCTTAAGGCTGCTGGGGAATTGCTTCAGTTTTATTTGAATGCCGAAACATTTTTAATCTGTTTTTGTCAATGAAATTTCATAGAAAAAATGCTCTTTAGAATGACTGCCTTGTTCAGTTTTACACCATACAGTAAAAATCATTACAGTGTACAAATTTGCCAGTGAACATCAAAGTTCAAATAAAGCAATTTCCTTATGAATCATACGGCCCGGAGTCATCGTCACATGGATGCAATGGTGGCGCCCGGTTGTTTAACAACAAGGCGCGCCTTTTGCGGCGAAAATACGATCAAACTTGAACAAACAAAGCATGCTCAATAATAGTTTCCGACGGGTAAGACAGAGAGAAAAACTGCAGTTTCATAGCTTGTCAAGACCCCGGAAAAGTGTGGGAAGTTATATGTTATGAAAACAACATCTTTTCATCTCTAGTCATATTAGTTCATATAGGGGTGGGACTTCTTTCAAACGTTTATCTCCAACTGCAATTGGTTGCTTAATTTTTCAGATCTAAATAGATGACGACGTTATTTAAAATTTTGATGAGGGAACCTCATAAATCATGGGCTAATTTAATCATAATTAATTTTCTAGCTCTCACTTGTGGCAGCCCCTTGGGTTGATAACTAGATAACACATGCAATTATACAACAAGCTGCCGGAGCTCTTAGAACAAAGAACAACCACTACAAACTCATGTTGCAAATGGTGCTGGCGGGAAATAGAAAAAAATGTGAGAAAAGGATGTTAATGGTACTAGTATATGTTTGCTGTAAATCCCACCCAACAGAACTGATGTAGTTAACTCTCGCATTTCCAACTTGCGCATAACAACAAAAAGGTTTTTCATTAAACATCGTTTTTTTCTCTCCATTTCAAAGTGCAACTGATATGCGAGGTGTTTATGCTGCCAGTGCTTTTTCGAGTGAAAAACCTGAGCCTGCAACAAAGGGGAAAACAGTTTATTTTATTTTTTTCTTCCTTCGAGTTGTTTCTGGATGGTGAGTTCACTAGTGGACGATTCTGCCGCTGCACGCTTTAACTGCAACAACTGTATGTTTTCAGTCACTCGACTCAAAGTGTTGGGGCATTTAATTAAAATTCTAATTTGTTACTTTTTTTTTCTCATTTCTGATTTCAGGTACTATAGCGAGGCGGATTAAGAAGTGTCTTGTTTCTCCAACTGTGAGTGTATAATGTTGTTTAGATTGAATGAAAACAGGAACCACTTTCCAGTACTGGTAATTCTAATTATCTGCCAGTTTGAGTGTTTCTATGTATGAAATCTTCGAATAACCTTTCTATTTAGCCCAGCCAAGCCAAGTAAATTTCAATGATATTAAGGCTTCCTGATGTGTCACGGTTTCCACGGTGTAGCTGAACTTAAGCTACAATACTTGTGTGAGTAACATTGGGTTACAAACCTTTTCCTTTCCCTAGTACTTCAGTGAAAGAGGTCCGATATAGTGAGCACAACTAAGGCGAAGACTGCATATTTACTTCATATAGGGTATATGTCCAAAAATCAGCCTAATACACAGCGGTCGATTAGAATTTTTTATTGTAACTCATAAAGAAATTGAACTGGAAACGATATTCAACTGCTGTACCTTTGTTACATACTTATTAAGAAGTTTGCTGTTCTGAACCCTGAAAAGCTAGCCAACTAAATATATTAAGTCAAAAAGTATCTTCGGTAAAGATGATGAACTGTCACGCAGTGATTCCAAGGCGGAAAAAGTCAAAAAATCAACTTTCTTTTGTAATAAATATATTCTTGTAATTTTCTACACTATATGAAATTTCTTTTTCATTTTTTTTATGAAAATTGGATGAAAATAGTGCTCTCTACAAATTTTAAAAATATGGGTCCATGTAGGTGGTTTTTTTACTCCCATATAAAATCTATGGAGAATCGAAAAAAAACTTCAATTAAGTTCTCAAATGTGAGCACACATGTGCATATATGCCGAAATAGGCTTATTTTTAAGATGTTTTATCCAGTTTTTCGAAAATTTGGGTTTCATCTTGCCCAAACTTGCGCAACTACGATTCCAGGAAGACGGAGTCCTGGAATGTCGGGGAAACCCGTAAAATTGGTTGATACATGAATCTCGTACTAGACAGCCACTGTTTTACCCTTCGTACGAAGAAGTGTTCATATATATCTTGGGAAACCGACTTTTGATCCAAGGCCTGGAGGTGTTATATACAAAAAACTCTGCCAGATAATCTACACACTTGTCCGAAATTTATGTAACGAAATTTATAACTCATTTTTCCAAACAACTACTGAACTGATTTGAGTGAAACAACTGCCAAATGAAAGGTATGATGATCTCATACGTTTTGAACTTTAAAGGTTTCGGAGATACCCCTGGAGAAGTGGCCAATTTCTGACTAAGATCAAAGCCCATCATGCAACCCCTCAAATTACAGGTGAATTGAAAAATAACGTCAATGGTGATGATCAAAACTCAAAAACCATTTTGCTCACATCCGGGTTGATAATCAGGCTACTCTTAGGAAGTGGTCAGATCTGAATTTGGATGAAATCCCATCATGCGAAACATACAATAACATGAGAGTTCAATAAGCACGAAGGTGATGCTATTAAGTTTCCAGGACCACAATAATCACATCCGGGTACGTGTTCCTAGCACTCCCAGGGAAGTGTAAAAAGGGTCAGATCTCACGATAGGTGGATGAAGTTGGGTTTTTATTTTCAAATAAATATACATGTAATGAGAGAAACGGATTCACTGTAGTAACCCATTTATGATTTCGACTGTCCACTGTTTATTTCTCCAGATTATTTGGAACATCTGGAATATCTGAAGGGTTGTGCATCAATCTAGTTCTAGAGTGACTAAACATAAACAAGCTACTGGTTTATTTTAAGTTTTTCAGCTAGTCTTATGCTCCAATTACTATGCTTGAAATTTAGCAGATGATTCGGAAAACTTTGAGGCAAATCATCATGTAGCGGAAACCCAAATAAATGAACTAGTAAAAAAAAAATCATGTAGCGGAAAAAGACTACAAAGACATTTATTTGCCAAATAAAGAGCAAGGGTAAGGGTAAAGAGTAAGGGTAAGAAAAGAAAAATAACAGAAGCCTCATCACGAGGCGCAGCACTTTAAGAGTCACACATTATTTTAGGAAATATTGAGGAAAAATATATGTGTACATCTCGTTTTTACAACTAATTTCTCTTCGTTTCTAATAAAAATGCGCACTTTTTTCTTTATTCCTCCCATCAAACGCTGCACACCTCCGGAGTCAACTTCCTTGGCACATTTGTTCCACATTTTGGTCATCTGAGTCGCGTCCCGAGCCGTTTTTTATCGATTGAATCTCGTTATTATCGCTGTACCGCTGGATGGCTTTCTGACCGTAGTGGAACCTCATCGATGCTGGCCAGAGCTGCGGGCACGTTCTACGGGCTTTAATGAAATCGTACGCTATTATCGCGGCATTCTCACTTGTACAGCTTCGGGTCCATCGTCTTATTTGTCATAAACACTTTGGTCTTTGCTCCGCAGCCGCATATCCCTTGCCAAATCATCAGTTTTTTTTTTTTGGCAAATTTGTCCATAAAATCAAACTTAAACTTCGCAGGAACATCTCCTCGTGCCGTCGTCATGTAGAATATTTGGCCAGGAAGCTGTCCGAAATCCATTTTGACGTTAGTTTTATCGTCGATGAGCAGGCATCTTTGATACTTCGTCAAATCCTGCTGGTACAATTTCCGAGCGCGAGTTTTGGTGACGGCACTTTGCATCAACGCTTCTGTTTGGTTGCTTGCTGGCTCGATAAGAACGATATCTTGCTCTTAAACGAAATCTTCGAACGGTACTGTAGCAGCAGCGTATTTTTGTGCGATTTCATTATCTGATAGTCCAGAGTTTTCTATGACGGTTCTCAACACCTTCTGGTTCAGCTTGCGGTCATATGTTCCATTACGACACTTACCTTGAGGCACTCGATCTATGCACTTTCGCTACCTGAGTACATCATTCACGGTTGATTTGGCGATTTTCAACGTTTTCGCGATTTTTATTGCGGACCACGTTGGGTTATCAACGTGGGTGTGCAGATTTTTTTTCTCTCCTCTCAGCTTCCATCTGGAATAACTTTTGACTTACTGCACGAAACACCGTGAAATTTATACCACAGCAAGTGGGTAGGCAAACAAACCGCTGTAAAAGAATACTTGCAGCGGCCACTTCCCGTGCCGCTGCAACACAATAAGCGATTCCGGATTCAAACTGGACAGAACTTTATATACTGAAGAATCATTAAAAAGAATGAAATACGGTCCTGTGGTCCATAAGTTATAATTCCTTGAAAAATCTTTATTATAAATACGTTTTTTGGGACCACCTTATTTTGAAATGAGTCACCCTTATGAAAAAATGAAAAATTCGAGTTCTATATTTTTTTAACAGGAACATGCGTATCAAATATTGCGAAATTCTAAGAATCACTCCATCTTTTTGATAAGGAATTGTTGAATTATCAGTGTTAACGGATGTTCTGGAACTTCCCGAAGACCATGTAATGGTCACTCAGCGTCGTTAATTGTTCTCCACATCGCTTTATTTCTTATATTTAATGTACGCAAGGTTTTGATAAAAATGGTTTTGCTTTATGACGAGACTTATGAATTCACCATATAATCAGATGTTCAGGATATTGCTGAGAATCATAAAGTGACCATATCTTGGTAGTGCTGACTAATACGACAATTAAGATTACTAATTTGAAATCAGCGACCCAAAATTACTTTAAAAAAAAACATGACTTTTTAATGGAAAAATCAATTTTATTTCCCCATTTTGTATGGAATGGAATTACTGCATGTTGTTCTACAAGCACCATGTTTGGTCTATTCGTGGATGCAACTTCCGTCTCATCATTAAGAATTCATGTTTAAAAGAATCATCATATTCATTCCATTTCAAAACATTATAATTCCTACTATAAAAATTAAGTTACTTAGGTTTTAGTCTGGATAAGTCCTTTGAAAAAATAACAACCACATACTTTTTAAAATAAAATGATAATCAGAGTACCAACAAGCATTTGTCGATTATCGCTGGATTTATGACATATTTGATGCATAACATGTGGCTCAGTTAGAACTGGAACATAGACTATTTCACATATTTCGGATATATATTGACAAAATAGTATTCTGTTTGAACTAAAATGTTCGACTTTATGTGAACTTTAGAGGGAAAATACAAAAAATAATTATTCATCTCGACTTCGAATTTGCGGACTTTTCCCGGAACGACAACACTGTCATTCACCTTCAGCTTCCTCTTCATACTAGCCCAAAATCTATCGGTCAGAGCTGGGGACAGTTTGGTAGGTTGAGTTCTAGGTATACACTGAATCCCGTTGGTTTCATACCACTGTAGCACTGTTTTACTGTAATGACAGCTTGCAAGATCTGGCCAAAACATGACAGGTTAATTGTGGGATCTGATGAATGACAGTATTCGCTTTTGGAGACATTCCGTTCCGTACAGCTTTGAATTAAATGTATTATCAGTGACAAGTGCTCTTGTTGTTCTGACGTAGACTACGTCTTACGGCAAGGGTAGGGTCTCAATTGAAAATCTACAAAAAAGCGACCGTCACAAAATATCGTTACCAATTAAACGCTAATAACTCAATAAACGCTCTATAGATTTTCAAGATGTTTACATCAATCGGTTGTAAATTTTCCCGCGTAATTATCTAACTTTATCCGTCAACAATTTTAAACTATTGAAAATAACCAAAATAAGAGGTGATGTCTTATACTGCCGATTTTTCAGAGTAAATTTACTAAATGCGCTGGAGTACTGGACAAATACTGGAGAAATATTACGAAATTGATTTTTTTTTATCATTCAGTCGACACCCTCAATTAAAAATGAAAACTCAATGTTCCGGAGTCCCCAGATGTAAGTTCCAGAATTGCAATCTGTGAAAATCAATATCTTTAAATAACTGATAGTAAAAACGCTTAAATTCATACCATTAGTATTCACGATCATCGCTGAAGATGGTGAGGGCCCTAGAAAGCATGGTTAGGGACGACGTCTGTTAATTGACAGTCCGTACAGTTTACGAGTGTATTATTAAATGAGTCCCACGTCAATCCTCTGATGTTACTTGTTTTGTTTTTAAATTACACAATCACGCCAACTAAGTTAAACTTGGATGCGAAGGCTTTGTTATTTTTATTTTCCTGTTGTTCCGTTTTTATCATAACCAACCTTGGGAAGCCATGCTACTTTTTGGTTGAGTTTTTGATCATCGACGATGAGGCTCCTGGTAGTGGGCAAATGACAGTCACAATGTATCAAAAGTCAATTGTGATTAGCCACAAACTTGAAATACCAAGAAAGAAGATAAACGAGACCACATGTACGACTTCCTCTAAGATTAGCTTCTTTTCCTGAATTATCCTCCAACTTTTGCGAACCCAGTCCACATGCGATGCTGTTTCGTTTAATATTTCCGTAAAAAAAAACCTCATTCGCATCTTCAAAATTTCACTTGACACACAAATTAGTCACGAACGCCTCCATGGTGAGAATGCTTCTCGTCCAGCTCAAACTGCTCATGCCATGAACATCGCAACTGCGATGCGGTGGCAACGATAAGGGCAATGTTAGTCAACAAAAGCGATCATCATTTGCAAAAATATCGTTTTGCTATACCAACCATCAACCCCGCTGCCGTCGTGCAATAAAAATCCAAAGCATGGGCAAAACTTTTCTCGTTAAGCGAGCATGTTCACTGCTGTGAATATTTTCCGTGCCCTTCTTTATTTGCACGACTTTTAGTTTGCAAATGTACTCAGTCAACAATAGAGCTTTGAAGGACTCTGGCCGCTCCATTCATTTTAGAACTTTATCGATGCAACAGTGATAATTACGTTGAGTTTCTCTTTAGTATTAACATCCAAAATTGTGCTTGGAAGAATTGACCTTCAACATTCTAACTGTATATTTTATGACATGAACCTATTTTAGCTTGTTTCGCAATTTCATGCTGCTCCAGCATAGAACAAATCAAACGCATCCACTCAAACCACTGGTGCTTACTAGCTATCTACTCCGCACGGTTATGAAATATTTTTTCACAATAGATTTCCGACGTTATTCTAGCGTTTTTATATTTCAAACGCAAATGTGGCGAAAGCAATTAAAATTGCAGAAAACATAAACTGCAGTTGTTGGTTGACAGTTTTTTTTTTTTGGGGGGGAAGAATAGGAACACGACTGCTGTTGCCCAATAACAAAATTGTCTGCATGCATCCCGAAGAAGAGTATGTGCTGCTGTTAAACGAGAGAAGAGACACGCAGGAGTAGGGGTGGAGTAAAAGACAAATAGAAACGAGTGGGACAAGCCTCATAAATGCAATTAATTTCAATCAACGAGGCTTATGCAGATGCACGAACGGCTTCCACTTCTTTGCCTAGCCCAGTAGTAGACACAATGGCTGCAATGAGACGGATGATTTTCGCGGTGGGTTCAACTCGTACAAACTTTTCGGTTTAAAATCTTATGCTTTGCACTTTACAACGGTCATAAGAATAAATGTACAAAATACGTGCGATGTGCGCAAGACTTTTGGAAAGTTGTAAATTTGCATTGCTGGCACGATTCCAAATCCGGTTCTTGGCAGCTATTTTATACATAATCTTGTTTGGACAGGATTTGCATGGCACAAACTACGAAAGAACTACCTACACACTTCGTTTTTTTACAGAGGTAGGTAAATTTGTACTAAGTTTTCAAACAACTAACTTCAAAAGTTTACTAACCTTGAATCATCAGCACATAAAATGTAATGGTATCAATATATAACGTTGGAATGAAGCACTCAGTGTACATTTTGAAAGAGTTTATGTTTACTGTAATTTTTAAGAATTGTTTTTAGGTTTACCGAACAGATTGAGTATTTAAAATATAAGGCACTAGCAGGCACTCAATGCTCTCCGATTCGTGGTAGGTCCGTGCTACATAATTCAAGTTTTGCATAAATGGCGTGAATAAATATAACGTGCTCACCAATAATGAAACTATAAGTTTTCCATAGGTCATCGTCAAGAATTCCTACAACGACATCGGGTTCCGAATAAAATGACGCAATTGCAGGGTGCGGCAGAAAATAATGCGAATATATGTTCTATTTCTTTCAAAACCCATTTTCAACTAATTCAAGCAATAATATCAACATTTTCGAGTGCAGTTATTTTTATAAAGTCCTTTTAAACAAATTTATTCAATTTGTCCTCCATTTTTATCAATAACATCCTCGAGCCGACGCCGGAAGCCAGAGCATGCCTTTTGGACGTAGTCCTCCGACATTGACTGCCATGTGCGTGTTATGGTTAACTTTAGGGTTTTCACACTAGGTTGTGATGTTTAGCAGGCTTGTGCTTCAACATATGCCCAAATCGAATAATCCAACGGGTTAAGATCTGGGGCCACAAATCCTTTGGCCAAAACTTCATGTTATCGTTCAACCATTGTTGGGTTCGTTTGGAAGTGTGACACGGCGCTCCATCCTGCTGTAGGACAACGTTTTGGTCCTCGGAGAAGTTGGCATTCACCCAGGGAAGCACTTGGTCCTTTAAAATACCGATATACACTTCGGTATTGATTTTCACTCCAGCATCAATGAAAACAGGCGGCATTTTCAAACCGTTGGACGCCACCAAGCCAAACATCATGACACCAGCCAGATGTTTGGCTTGAAATTTGAATTTCAGTTTTTCCGGAACGTTCTCCATTTTCTGCAGTGGAATGAACCGGTCCAAGCGGCTTTTCGTCGGAGAACAGGATTATCAATTTTTCCTTATTCGACAAGGAAATCAATCTCTTGGAACAAGTCACTCGTAGTTCCTTGACCCGGTCCGTAATCAAGCTGCGTTTCACTCTGGTTCTGGAAGATGCATGCAGGTCATCTTTGATGATTCTCCGCATGGATTTCTCCAAAATGTTGGCTTTCTTTGCAAGTTTTCTTATGGAACGCACCGGGTTGCGAGCATTTTTTGCACAGACCGATTTGATCGCGTTCGGCGTGCGTTCAAAGTGCGGACGTCCGCTTCCCGGCTTCCGCTGCTTAGGACCATCCTGCAGGGACTTTTTTATGCGGTAAACTATTGCCAAATGTTTATTTATTTATTTATTTGACGTCAATCATGTGTAGACCTTAAGTCACAGTTATTTTTGAATGTTTTGTCACTTTTATATCTACAGAAATATATTTGTAGAAAAATTTGGCTTATATTCTCGTACATTTATGAGCACCTTTTCATCAAATATCATTAAAGTATCGCTTCAATTCAACGTTTTCGCAATGCATATTGTATGTTGCCATCATTCGATTTAAAGGTCCAAATTTAGCATAATTTGGATGGCACCTACCACCCTACCACCTTGGCCATCTCTTTCGGCTCCTTTTGGGCGAGCAGCAAACTTGTGATCACTTCTTTCGCGAACATTTTGACGAATTTGCAATAAAAAAAATAGAATGTTTGGATGCAGCACTTGAAAGTAAACATAAACAAATACATTTTCGACAGAAATTAGTCACTAGCTACACGAATTAACCCAATACTCAAATTTGAACATTTTCGCTTTATTTTCTGCCGCACCCTGTTAGGCGATGATACATCGGGTGATATCCGTTGTCCTAGTTTGAGAGCCCTCTGTATAGATTGAAGATTTCTGTCTTAGAAGGTGTGGCAACGTGGAAAAGCACGAGAGGAAAATTTTTAAGAAAATATGTTTGTGATTTACAATTATGGGCTGATTCGCAGCAAGAAAAAAAGAACTTGTAACCCCAGAAAGATCTGAGATTATTTTTTGAAACTGAGTATGCTGTTTTGGTGTTGCTAATAAGGATAACAATAGTAGCTTGTATAGTTTTGGTGATTTTATCGGCTTTGGTAGCATTAAAGGAATTCGGTTTAATGTTCTTCCAAGGTATAAAAAACAAAACAAAAATCTCGGAAAAGTGGATGCAACTCAACTTCGACAAAATACATTTTGAAAATTGTGTGTTGGTACGATTATTCGGCAAATTAATTCACACCACTGCACTGATAAGAAGGTGGTGAGTTTTCAACTTCAAAAAGGGCATTCTCAATCGATTCCAAAAAATCAATTGTCGCCGGTTTTATCATGCGTAAATCTATTTTCAATCCGTATAATACCAATCTGCATTAAAAAGTGTGTTTTGCATGAACTGATTGATCTAAAATCTGAGAGATATCATCCGTGCAAATGCCCGTAAATTTCAAGGCCAATAGGTAATCATATGTTTCGTTTACTTTACATAAGAGAACGTCCATACAGAACGTCATGCAAAATATGCCCATATCCACTACCTTCTCATCGTCACGTATTTTGTATGGACATAAGAAAATCAACGTTTGGATTGTTACTGCTTCCATCGTTCCGTTCCAGACAACTTCCGCTTCGTCAGAGCCCAATATCTCTGGATTGGACGTAATTCTGGACCTTTTTTATGAATTTCTTGTTTTTGGTACGTTATTCATTTGATTTTCTTCGTACCACTCAATCACAGTTTAAGCATAATGACATGATGACAAATCAGGTCAGACTAAAGATTTTTCTTTGTGGTTTTTGATGAAGAGTAACACTCGCTTTTTCAGGCACTCTTTTTAGTAAATCTCCTTGTTGATTGTGCCTGTAATAACGAAAGATTTACTCTTTCTGAAACACCTGGGAAATTCCGATGCCTTCTTCGTCCTGAAATGTTCAGCTGTGGCATTTTTGTGTCCATATCAGAATACAAAATTAGCCCTGGAAGCTGCTTGAAATCCTCCAGGACATAAGTTTCATCGTCCATTACAACGCATGAATACTTCGTCAATCATTCGCAGTACAAACGGCGAGCCCGTGATTTTGCTGTCAAGTTCTGATCTGTTTGTCGTTGCGATTGTTTTTACGATATACGACTTCAGCCACAAACCCTGTTTTGATTTTTGGACAAAACAGGGTGACATTCCTATTTTATAAACCACCGTTCGAACAGAGAATGGTTTCCTTCAATATTCTCCTCGGGGTTTCCTTCAATATCCTCTTCACCTTTCGCTCCATGACAGGATCAACACATCGAATGTTTTTTGTCACTTCTTGTTTCCTCTTCCTCTATTTTGAGCACACCCGGAACATTAGATAAATCCATTTTTTGGCAAGTTCCCATATTGACAAGTTATGATTTTCTATACGTCCATACAAAATTCACTCAAGTACATGCCTTTCAATTGTCGCCATATTGAATACTAAACATGGAATGTAAACACTAATCATACACAGAAAAAAATAATTAGTTTTAACAAGCGCATATAATTTCCCCTCGTATACTTCCAAGCCAAAGGAGGCGTAAACAACGGAATTGTTTGCATCTTTCATACAACAGGCTGGATTCCAGCGTTATCTGACTTAAATTTACATGAAATATTCCATTATTTTCGGCCTAATCAAGCATTTCCTTTATGTGCATTAGATAACCCAGTAAACTTAATATATCTTTTTATCTATGTAGTCTTTCAGCTATACCTCAGAGAATTTTTTTTATTCCTACGTGCACTTTTTCAAAAGTTACAGATATTTGAAGGTGTCCAGATCGTCGCTAAAGTTGCAAATGATTTACATGAAATGACGTGTACCTTAACTTTCCATGAGCACCGGCTGATGTCTTTCACTTACTTACACAATTTGAAATGTACAATTTCCTGCGTTATCTAATGCACATATATGAAAAATGCTGGGCTTAGCATAAATTAATAGGACATTTCCTTCAAACTTAAACCAGACGTCGTTGAAATCAGGTCTGTTGTATGAAAGGTTGAAAACAATTTCGTTGTTTCTGCTAACTTTAGTTTGCAATTGAGCAAGATAAAATTTTACGCGACTGAACTTTAACACATTTTTTTTCTTGATATACGCTGTTGTACAGAGAAGTCGTCTCCAAATCACACGATCTATGGCAGCACTTCGCTAGCCTCGAAGACTGCGAGGGTCTCCAAGTTGCGTTTCATATCTCTCGTTTTGAGCGCCTGATTATCTTTTTCGGAGAAAAAGAACACGAGTTGTTACGAAAAAAAATTCCCGATTAAAACTAAAATGTCATCAGAGATGATTTTATTCATTCTTTCACGCCCAGTTCTTATCTTGAAGATCAACTCCTTGAGACCTTTTTTCAAAACATTTACTAGAAATTTGAGCAGTAGAAAAAAAAATACAGCGCTCCTAGCCGCGCACCTCGTTCCGGCTCCAAACCGGTGCGGTCAACATTAAACGAGAATATCTCGATATGGTGTTTTTTGGCAAAATGACTATGGATTGGCAAAAAAATACTGAACCGATTTTCTTCAATTTTTTTTAATATATTTGTAATAAATTTTGTGTGTGCTTGAACGATCTTTTTTTCATGCACAAATTTTTATTCCGCCGAAATGATTTTTATAGTAAAACCTCAAGCGACCGAAAAATTCAATTTTTTGCATAAAACGCCGTATGCACAAAAAGATATAAAACCGTTCGTTCAGATACACGGAATTACTCTAAACTTATTTTTTTTATGGTTTCAGTTGACCTGTTCGACCTGGGGAGTTATCACCGCAAGGCTTTTCCAAAAAAAGGCGTTTATGGGAAACTGCCACCCCTTAATAACTGTTTAACATTTGTTCACAAATTTTTGCATGAACATTGTCAACAGGCACAAAAAAATCAAAGACAGAAAATAAAAATCATTCATGTAATCAAAAGATTACTACATACCGAAAAAAAAATCCAAACTTTCCTATTTTTTTCGACAAAAAAGGTATATAACCCCGTAAGGCCGGTATCGTGTTCGAATGAAATTTCTTTTTCCATCCCAAACCCTTGTTAAATTCTGTTTATTGAAACGGAAAAGTAAAGAATCGAAAAGAAATTTCAGCAGCAATAGCCTTTAGAGAAGAGATCAGAGTTTTTCACAAAAATTAATGCTTACACAGATAATAAAAAACATTAAATTTTCTGCGTTTTCAAATGTTCATAAATAGAATGATAGATTTGGCAGAATATATTAAAATATTTCATGTACATTTAAGCCAAATGACACCTGATCTACCCTGTTTTATGAAAGATCTCAAATATTGTTGTATGGCGCATGGAGATTTGCAAACAATTTCGTTGTTTACGCCTCCTATGGCTTGTAATTAAATAAAGGGAAATTGATTATTTTTTTCTGTGTAGATTATGACCTACAATAAAAGATGAGCCAAATAACTCTGCTGTGCGCATACCTTAATTTGAGTGGCCACTCTGGTGTTGCGGAAATTGAGGTTAGGTAACATTCACATCACTATAAAAGTGTATGTTTATTGGAAGTCCGAAGAATGTTAGTTCATGAGTTCGTGATTATGAATTTTTAAATCTTCTTTTCCATCATTCAGCCCACTTTTCCTAGCGAGTTGATTCCAGTGTAGACATCTACCGTCCAGCACCAATCACATTATTCTCGCTTCCAGGCAACCGGGCAGTAGGCAACGCAAGTAACAACAATACAGCAATTGACAAATATCCAGCCTTGTTTGCCCGCTTTTCGTTTAATGTTTACACATATTCACATTCATACCAACGAACTACTGAGGAGACTCACTGCACTTTATATGAATGGACTTGTCACAACAATCGATAAAGATGGGCGTCAGGCAAATAGCGGAAACGACAAATAAATATTAGCGTTATTTTTATTAATTTCAATTGACAAACGCTTGAAATGCAAACGACGCAACGGACAACTCAACATGATGGTGAATGAGAAGAAGCAGAAAATGTCTTGCAAGGCACGTTCATTTTTCTCCATAAATCATCATCCATGTATAGCACATAGAAGGATGAAATTCAACGAATTGAATCGAGCCATTTTCACTCTATCGTGCTCGGTACAATATGTTGCATAAGAATTATAGATTGTGTCGGGTGGTATCGTTGCACCTGTTAGTTTTACGCTCATGAATGAATAGAAAATCAGTCAGACTACGCCCGTAAATTACCGGTAATTATATAGTCTGCCTTCTCCGAGGTAGACCACGGTCTGCCATGGCTGGGAATCCTTTCCACTTTGTTGAAACATTGCTAGGTACTGCATATTGTATGATTTATTTCCATGAAAATGAAACACCACGCTCAGGAATGCAATGGATCATCTTCACTGAGAAACGGACCACCCAGAAACGACCAATCGAGCGCAACACTTATTGATGATTGCCACGTTGAAACATTGTAATTATTAAGTACCGAATTTCGTTGGCGTGTGTATCTCGGATCAAGTTGGTTGTCACCACGCTTGTTTGACACATTTTCAACTGGAATAGTGAAGGGGGCTTAATTATGGCGACCAACACCACCGCGTTTATTGCATTCATGAGGACACTAAAACACTGGATGGATTAACCTACTGTGGTGCACCAAATGTGATGATTACGGGGGTGAGAGCATTGCTTAATTTGGCATGAAGTAAGCGGTTGCATGCTTGTCATCGAATTATTAAAATCGAAGTGGCTCTTTGAGGGGCACGAACTCAATCAGAGGTTTAATTTCACTTATGAAACTATAAGCTGAGCCCAGTGTTTTTCGAGTTGTAAACTTTATATGAAATGAAATCCCCTTTACCATTACTACACCGTTTTGAGTCACGCATTTTTCTAGTCATTAAGGATCATCCGAGATCCAACTGTTCATACGCCTACAGTTTTAAACGATCTCCCACAACCTTTTATTGAAGTCGTCTGACTCACAAGTTCATGAAGATTTTCTGTTGCCATAAGAATTCATTCATTCATTGCCGTCTGCAATACGACCACCACGTCTTCTATCCCTGGCACAAAGAATTCCGTGAAACCCTTTGGTGCAATAACATTGGATGATTGATGTCGAACTGCGCGAACGACGCGGGTCGTGAGCAAGAGCAGACATCGCATCGATTCTCCACCCTCACGAGCCCGGCGCAAGACAAGAAATCCCTGCGAACAAGTAAATTGAAACGAGAAGATTTACAGGTTTACTTTACTGCTGCTACCTCTGCTGCCACCAAGCCCCACCATCATTGATGCATCAGACCTTTCTTTCAATTTTATGACCACATGAAAGAACTATTTAATGGTAGGGTCAGTCTTATTAGCGGAATGGAAAAAGAAACATCTGTGTGAGGCTGGTTCTGGACTTTTCAGTACCGAATTGATGTTGAGAGTTGAGATTTAATCGTTCTAATTCCAGAAACTTGGTGTTCAAGTTGAATGCAACGCTTTGCCAATTGATATTGACAATGACTTCGTTATTGTCATTGTACCCTCAACAGTTCGCACAATTCATTCGCACTCACGATACAATCCACCGATCAAAACTTCCCCTTGCCAAGCCTCGAACGGGTAGTAAGAACTTTACGCATTAATTTTCCCAACAGCTCCAATCCCCGTACGAAGCTGATGTCATCCACTTTCCCGACAGCAACTACAATAACAAGCGGCTCCAACTTGTCCAGGTCTCAGGATCGGTCGCAACTGAGGGCGTCAGTTAAAGTACTTTGACAAATATGGTTTGTAATTTCTCCTTCCTTCCAGTGCGGCTTTCAGTTTGAGTCATAGTTTTGGCCCACGAGGGGGAACAAAGCTCCATTAAGGCAAACTTTGCCAGCTTTCCTCATCCTGGGTCGATGAGTAAGTGTTTCGATTCCAGGCATCCTATGAGTGGATTACTGAAGTATAAATACGGCACACAAGAAAGCAATGCTGAAAAGAGATTAACTTTGGCAATGCATGTCGCTTCGTCGTCTCGGTTGAACGTGGTAAAATAGCTGTTGTGTTATTGGTACGGACAATCAACATCCGTTCCGATTGCGCCGATTCACGCGAATCGTCATTGTCGTCTTCGAGTTGACTTCAACTCCCTGTGTCGTTTATAATAATGCGGCTGTGGAGAGTGGCGTGCGCTCGGAACACAGATAGCAATACAAAACGGTCATTTGAATGCTAATGAGATGGGACGACGTCAATAAGAGGGGTCCTCTCTATCTCTTGTTTGCAGCGATTTATTCCTGGACCCGTTCTGCATTGATGATGAACTTTGACAGATTTGGCGCCCGGAACGAATGGGGATTTCTGGGATGACGTTGTGTGTGTGTGTGTGGGAGAAAAATACTGCAACATAGTAGAAATTATCTCCATTATTAAGTTTTTCTTGGTTACTCGTGTTCTTTCTTAAATCACTTGAACTTGTATTTGTAAGCTCCGATTTATTTAATTAAATGTAAATATTCATTTTAGACAAACTATCATTGCTAGTGGAGAGTCACGAACGAATGAAAAAGGCATTATTTTGTATTTAGGAAGATTATTTCCTGATGCTTTTTGAATTTATATATCATATTATATTTTCAAGGTAAGTTTATTTTTTAACAATGCACCAAAGTATATATGTAATTGTAGGTTTCTTCATCGTGATACTGTTGAAATTCTTACTCTAGTTTCATTTTTATAAAAAAAACGATAAGTTATCTTGTAGCTTGAAAGGTCACTATTGTCATACGAAGATCATTTAGAAGTTAACTTAATAGCATGAAAAGATTGGGAAGACCTGGAAGAGACTCACAAAAAAGTTAATCAAGAATGATTTTGTGAAAATAAGTAAGACATGGTGGACGTGTTAAAAAAAATCAAGAACAAGTTGGTTCTAATATACGTGTTCGAGAACGAAGCAGCCACCAAAAAGTGCAGTTGAGCCAGATGCAGCGAATTGCCGATGCATTGGAACACCTGTCGTTCTAATATTCTAGCTTTAACGCTGGCAAACACTAAGTCCATTCGTAATATTTGGCTTAAAAAAACACACTGGTCTGCACAACTGAAAACTGCCGAAAAATTGTGATATTTTCACCGAAAATAGCACATTACTGAAGCTTAAAAGCGACCACAAGATCGTGATAATTGGACCAAATTTCACGCACGTCCGTTTTCTTTCGTTTGCTATTTTGTATTGCTCTATTGTTTCTAATAGGACTATCTACAAGGGAATAGGTATGGTGTAGGGTATTTTTTTTAGAAGGGAAGGACAATCTGACAGATTCCTGAAGAACTCAGGGTGTGGGAATGAGGGCGCCAACTCCTCGACCCACTAAAATCCCACCCGTGCCTCGAGGCCGGGCCCTCCCTGAAACCACCTTTCGGCATTACTTCAGAAAGGGGGCTAGTGTGCTTTACGCACCCACTATGTCTAACTACACAGGTCTTTAGTAGTTAGCTTCGCCGACCTGACGCTGATTCGATCGAGATGTTCCTGGATCCAAGCAGGGTTCGGGACGTCTGGTGGTCCATCCAGATAGTTCGCTATCTCCCTACCCGACCACTTACGGTACCTGCCGAACCTCACGTCGTATGGTCCCTCCTCCGATCGAGTAAGCCAGGGCCATGATCGGGGTTGGAACGTCTGGGAGTGCGACATTTCGCCAGGGACGTCCCTGTTCCCCATGTCACGACAGTTTACGACATCCTGCCGGATCCTGCACCGTATGGCGCTTCTTCCGTTATAGTTTAGCCGTTAAGGGGAGCTTAACGTTGCGGAGTGCACCACGGGGAGGCGACCTACTTCCACACACTATGTTATGGGGTATGTGAACGATGATTTGATCGTTGAACGATCGCTGTTGCATGGATGCAGCTCGCATGCGGGCTCTCTTAATTCTCATCCACTCGGTGGTTGGCCGGATAGGGTGTTATGTGGTGGCTACGATAGCAGTGCGCGTTCTATCTCCAACAATATGTTCTGTAAAAAACTCAAAAAGAAAATCTCCTTATATAATTGCAAAAATTTGTTGAAATTTTGGATAGAAAACGCAAGGAAATGGGGGGAAACTCAGTTCACATAACCGGAAGTCTCTACGATATTGTTGTTCGAAGAACAATCACAGATATTATTAACAACATGATCTGAAGGAAGCTATTTAGAAGATCAAGTCAAACAGCCTACCTGAAGTTTAGCAGGGAGTACAAATGAATACTATTTGAAGATCTGGAGAAAGTCAACAGAAAGATTGGGCGGAAGCTGCATGCAGTTGAAAAGAAGGTCAAAAAGCATTTTGAAGAAGTTTAAGAGTCTTCGAACGTTTTTTTTTAATGTCTTCGAGAAGGATGGAAAGTACAAACCCTTCGACGGAATATCCTTCGAAGAAATCAAATAGACATCTAGCGTTAGTCTGATTTCGTAAAATAAAAAGTGAACACAGAATTGGAATGATTCAAATTGCAAGCGGCCAGGGTGAAAATAAAATTTCTATACTTTTCCATACGAACAAACCACCATCACGCTTTGAGAGTAACTTAAACAGCATCCTAAGTGTTGGTCTAAATAAGTTCCAATAAGCTTCAGGTGTCTTAAATAATGGCCTTGTTTTGCTACCAAAAACCTACCATTTATTGAGTGGCCCTTACGCTTGGTATAAATCGGTTTCAAGCGGCTGTCAAGCGTAATTCAAAGAATTTGTTTGTTTTGCCAATGTAGTAAACCTCTATCGCTCAAAATTCTTAGGATTCTGAGTACTCTGGTTTGTTGTTATAAGCGTGTCGCATATTTAGAGGCAATCATTCCAAGAAGTAAACTCCAAGAGAGCGAGAAAATTGACTCCAAGACAATGGAATGATATGACAACTGGCGTTTAGAAGAGAACAAACAGTATCGATTCGATTTTGATGCTGTATATTCTACTCTAACAGTTTCAGTGAGAGTGACGCACCCTTCTTAACTAGCCATCGTTTGGAAAGCTTGATAAATATTGCGAAATGCGTTATTCGATTTGTTGGTTCATATTTTTGGAAGGAGATTCTTATGTACCCGTGGGTTTCACATAAGCGTCTATGCTCTGAACACAAACCGGTAACTCAATTTTATCTGAGTATTAAGTGCATTCATGACAAGCTCTTAGGAGAGGTGGTGGCTACCTTACACATATACATACATCTTTCTTAGAATTTAGGTTCAATCTCTTTTCAGATAATGTTCAGACATTTTTATTTTTAGAACGGATAGATCATTTAAAACTTACGCAGCTTAGGATTATACCAAATTGATAACAAAAATTTAACATATGAATAACATTGTTTGAACTCTGAATACGTTTTCATTTTGGCTCAATAGGCAACTGAAATAACAAAGAAAAGAGCAAATAAATACTCGTAGAATATCAAAAGATTAACTTTATTTTCATTGAAATATTATGTCATTAAATTTCAAAACTTATAGCCTCTGGTGAAAAGGACAATTTTATATACAATGTATGTGAGAAATATTTATAGTTTTTCATCGTTAATCAAACGGTTAATTTTTTTTTTATTTTGGTTTTTTTCGTACTTAAAAATGTTTTGGATCGATATGCTGGTTTAGGAAACCTCTGACATTGGTTGCTCATAAAACAGCATTGTTCGAATCCTGTATCTTTTTGGAACTTCATGGAGACTAAAACCAACTAAAAACTAGGTAACTAGTTAAATAGTGAAGCGAGCAATATTTTCGGATTGACTAAGGTATTTGTAACGATTCCATTTGACTGCGTCCATACGAACACCTTTGTCAACTGTTAACTCCAAAGTTTACCAGCGATGAACTTTGTGGTAGCAATTGTGATTGCTCTTGAGAAGCCGGTTTGCCCACCTTATGTGGTAAGTTAACTTGTAAAATCCTACCTGCCTCTTTAGGCAACGATAGGTACTATTAATCCTGTCTTACGCCTTTCGTGTCGTGTGTTATAGAAGTAAAAAATGAAATGGAAATAAATACAACAACGTTATTTCATAACATAAGTCCCACATCACAAATTATTCCATGTTAATTTATTTTACACCTCTTTTTTTGATATCCCTAATACCTCATTATATATGATCAACATTTGTATCATCAACATATGTTGAACCTTGCGAAAGAAGCAAGCAGGGATGTCTTCGTTGCCTCCTAAATAATAAAGACTGTATTCGAAAGCTTGCGGATAAACAATGGAGTTTTCCCTGAAACTATTCGTCCAATACACATGGCTCAGACGTAACGTGTGGCTGTCCTTCTAAGGGCAAAGGCTCTAGGTTTGATCCTAGAGAATGGCATGACTAATAAAAATTCATTCCGCAAGCTTTCAACTACCAACAGCAACACCAACATTTACATAAATCCTATATCAATATAATCCATACTATTAAACACAAAAAAGAAATAAAACTCCAATACTTACCCAAACCATCCTTCTCCTTTGACTTACAGGAACCTAATCAAGAACAAAACACCAACTCAACAGCAATACAAACAGAGTGAAAAATTACAGAATTAACCAAAAGAGACAATATAGTGACAATACCACAAGAAAATTGGAAGATAATAACGGAGGCCTATTTACAACAATCACTAGCAAAACCATTTAAAGGAGTACCATTTAAAAACCATTTCGAGTTCCTAGGAGCTCTGGGAGATAAATCTGGGAGAATCATTGTCCTGACCATAAATAAACCACAACAACGGAAACCAATTAGAGTCGGGTCTTTGTTATTACCTGTAAAATACTACTACCCACTTCCGAGACAGTGTACAAAGTGCCTAGAGTACGGACATCCCATATTAAAGTGCAGATTCCAGGGACAAAGATCCCATAACTGCTCTAGCGAGCATAATACACAAGGATGCAATTTGGGAGAACATTGCAGCAACTACGGAGGTAAACATACTCTGGTTAGCAGAACCTGCACCCTATACGCCAAAGAAAAAATTATCCTGAAAACAATGATAAATAAACGCGTTTCAAGAAAAATGCAGAAAGGGAATTAGAAGAATCAAACCACTCATACTCCTCCTCCAGACTAACAGACGTCAGACAAGTCTCTACACCGAAAATACAGAAGACAACAGAAACAACAGAACCAACGAACGTGTCGTCAGACGAAATAATTGCAGCAACGTTTAACACACCAACAGACCCATCCAAATCAAGAAATAAAAAGACAAAACTAGTCCGCAACCTGAAACAACGGCCAACCAAATCACCAAAAAATAACAGCACACTAAAAAGTACTACCAAGAAGCCAAGCCCAGGAACCACACCAACAACACCCAAATCTTAACTAACAATAACACAGCAACTGACAACACAAGCAGAAGACGACGACCTCGGAGAAATAATTCCAGGCGGGCAAAACAACACCCAGATCATGCTTCCATCTATAAGTCAACAAACCATCCAAATACTCTACACACAAGAAGAGCAAAACATTTAAATTACATCAGATAGCGAATAAGTAACTATGAAAATAAAGAAGAAATGTAAACAAAAAAACAACTTTGGAAAAAAATCTTTTCAAAAACTCCAAAATCAATATAACACTGACACATAAAACCACTAAAAAAGGAAGAAAAGTATAAAAGAAAATCAAACATAAAAGGCAGAACCTCTAAACCAAAAATAAATAATCCAAACAACCGGACAATATAAATCAACAACCTAAACTCAACGAACTACCCAAGGTATATCGGTCACAGCAATTACAAAGACAAGACCTAAACAAAACCGAGAAACCACAAGAAGCTGCCTAAGGTACCCCAAATGTGTACGGGCTAAGACAGACGGCCAACCAGGGCATATAAAACAAAGACATAAAAATTGGACTCAGAAAAAATGCAACACTTTGTTTTGGGTGTAACTTTTTATTACGTGGGTAAAATATTACTGAAATTTTGAGTAATACTAGTTTTAAGTGTTATGGTCATGTGTGCAAAATTTCATCGCGTCTGTAAAGTAGTTTTCAAGATGCATTCGAATCAAGAAGAGCTACGCCAGCAAATCTTTGGCGCGATGATCGATAATCCTGGATGGATCGGCAAAAGGCTTGGAATCCACCATTCTACCATATCCCGCGTTGTGAAGATGTTGCAGGAGATAAAGCCCATCGAGCGGCACGCTGGAAGCGGCCGAAACCCGAAAACGGAATACCCAGAGAAGGCGCGGAAGATAAGGCAGTACTTTAAGAATAACCCGAACTTTTCCACCCGAGACGTTGCCAAAAAGGTCAATTTGTCGAAGTGGTTCGTCCAGCAAACCATGAAGTGGGCTGGGCTACGTATTTTTAAGGTCAGGAAGGCACCAAACCGGACTGCCAAGCAAAACAGGTACCGGAAAAGTTTCGGAAGAGAAAGATGGACAAATTCGCGAAGAAGTTTCTGTTGTGGTAGACTATCTGCGAATGTGGACGGTACAGTCGTTCCTTACAACCGGCATCATGAACGGGAAGTTTTATCGAGAGGAATGCTTGCAGAAGCGCTTGCTGCCCTTCCTCTGCTCTCACCGTGGTCCCACGCTGTTTTGTCCGGATCTCGCTTTGTGCCATTACGCCAAGCCTGTAATGGATTGGTACGAAGCGAAGGGCGTTAGTGTGGTTCCAAAGGAGGCGAACCCACAAAATACACCAGAACTTCGTCCGATTGAAAAGTTTTGGGCGATAATGAATAAGAAGTTGAAGAAAAGCGGAAAAACTTTCAAACCCGATGAAGCTTTGAATAAAAACTGGGAGAAATTGTGTGAGGAAGATGGACAAAGCCTCGCCGAAGATCTCATGAGCAAAGTTGATAGAAATGTACGAGCATTTAACTTGGGGGAGGAAATTAAATAAATAAATTTTGCCAAAACATAGCTAATAGGGTATGTGTCCCTTGACTCAGCCTAATATGCAACAATCGATTACATTTTTAATTGTAACTCATAAATTATTTGAGCTGGAAACAAAATTTAACTAGCGATACACTTCATAAGATATGTTTAATAAGCCATCTGATAGTATGTATCACGTAAAGTTACCTAACTCGTTTTATAAAGTCAGAAACTTTCGAGGGATATGGATGTAATGTCGGTCTATGGGTACCAAATTGGGTCTAATCTTGGATGCAAGTTCGTCCCATTTGATTGATTTTTAAAAAAAATGCAATCTTCGTACGGGTTTCTTCCTAATTTTTTGATTAAAGGCGTTCCCAGCTGTATTCGCTCTACCCAACAAACAATTTCACATATCAAACTATACTTAAACTGCTAAGAAACACTTAAGTGATTTTTTAATTTGATTTAGCGGTCATTCGACAGTCAAAACATTATAATTCACTTTCAACAGATTTTGTTCCTTTAATTTGTGTTAAGATGAGCCATACGAACAACATTCAACCGAAACGCAGACATGTGTATTGTAAATGTTACCAATAACAACATTTTTATTACGCTTTTCATACAACAGGCCAAAGTTGGGAACATAGAACCAAATATGTCCCTAACATTGGGCCCACCGGTTGTTTGTTAAATCATTGTTATTTTACCAATGTGACCTGTAAGTTTATAACGTGTGACTATATTCTGTACATTTTGGCTGCATTATTCGGTTTATAGGATCAATTTTGGCAAATTTAGATCATTTGAAGATCGTATAGATAATCTGTTCAGCTTAACCAGTAAAATCATGGTGTCTAAAAAGTCAAGGAAATCGAAAACTACGCGGAAGTGAACAACTGTAAATTGATTAATTATGTTTCAATTGCTTGAAATAAATCGGTCATGCTGATAGCAACATGATTTTATTGATTATCGAAGAAATAATGACATATTTGGTACATAGATCGAAGCAAGGAGCTAGGCTAACATTACATCCCGTTACCCTATATAGTTATTTAATCCCTGAAAATTTGATAAGTATCCTATTTAAAATGAATTTTTGGTGATCATTTGTTTGTGTCTCATTTTTTCCGAGTCCAGTCTTTAATACTTAAATACAGAAAAAACACACACATATAAATGTAGAGGGAAACTAAACTAAAATAACCCACGAAGTTGCTTGTGGCATTTGTTCAAGCATTTCTTTGTCTGATAAGCGATCTGTGGATGTGCGAGCGCATTTATTGTTTTTTCTAATGGTTTTTTTATTCTAAATTTAAAATATCGATTTATGAAAAGATTTCCATTTTGCAAACAAAGGACCATTACAAATTTATAAGAAAATGCACTAATTTTTTCAACGAATAATGATGGTAATGTTATTGTAATATTCTATAGAAAAAAATCAGACGTACTTGAGTAAAACTAACGGGTTTTGTGAGCTCATTTAAATTTTTTATTTTAAAGTTGGGCCCATTTCTAAAATAAGTTTCAACTGAAAAAGGTTTTGTAGACTGAAAAAATAGGATTTGGCCTACCGAAGGAATTTGCAATGTTTCATCTTGATCGACAAGGTACTGATTACTATAACAAACCTCTCAATTTACAACTGTGGTGCACTGAAGTCAGGGCTTGAATTATAAAAATTAAAATTAGGAACCAAATAGAAATATTGTATTGGAAGACCTATTCCGCGAAACACAACGCTTAATAAAAGCTTCCGAAGATCCTCAATGAGCTATTACTCATAAACCACGGTTATAATATTTAAAACACTGCAGCTAAGTGTTATGCTTCATTATGGATAATTTCAACCTGAAAAAGTCAAAATTACGCCCCACTGTTTTTGGCCCTTCATACAGCGTTATTGAGAATACAAACCTAAATCTTGCTATTAAGTGGAGCTGCGTACATGACAACGTCTTGAAAGGGATTATGGCTCCCTAACATATATATGTACATACATACAATTAAACTTGTGGCTGAGACATTGTTGACCATTACAACGGGATCACCCTCGCATCATACAATATTGATAAACTGATACCTAATACTACATTTAGCATAATACAAAAGAAACACAAAAAAAAGAAAAAAACATCCTATAAGTTTAATGAAATAAATCATAGTTTTGCAAGCCCATGTCAGGCCATAAACTCTATTACAAACGAGCTTACTTGCCACATTTTATCTGCCGCTATTCCAGACCATAAAACCCTCTCATTCCATACTATTTCTACAAATATACTCGTCATCCATGTGACACATGCACTCTCTGATTCTTGTCAATATACACAATTATTGCCCCATCTCAAACATTGTTCTCAAGCTTTTCGGATTGCCAGCTGAACCGAAACATGATTTATGAAGAATCGATACTCCCAGTTGTGACGATCTCTATCATAACTCGGTGTATATACGTAACTGCCGGTAGAAGATACACAAAGTTGTTCATTTTAAACAATATCCCACCGTACTCACACATGACTCACTTGCAAACCAATGAAATGCCCAAACGAAATGCGCCTGAGATTTATGGGTAATTCTTTTTTTTACTACCTTTCTTTAGCTGGTCGCGTACGCTTGTGAACTACAGTGTCTTCATTTGTTTATGAACAACATTTGTCTTCGTCTGTTCGATTTTGCAACTAGCAACAGGAAGAACAAGAATATGAACGCATGGAAAAACGAACACCCCAACCCAAGCGGCTGGAAACAAATGTTAATAAATTGATCTCGACACAACACGGTGCGGGAAATTCCATTCCCCACGGGGAAAGTTATGACCTTGTTTCGGAGAACAAAAAATAAGAACATTGATTCATTGTGATGAATTCAAGTACGAAGCTCAATTATTAATAACGGAATAATTAATCAGCGTTTCATGAATAAAGACATTTCTAGCAATGATCCAAGACATGAATTAGTGATTGAAAGCTGTTGATGAATTATAATTCTGTATAAAAGTCTACATTATTTTTTCCAAACTCATTCTAAATTACACTTGAACTTCTTGATCCTAGCTCATATGGATGAACAATATGATTCATCCAGCGGCCAAGTTTAGGTTCGATCCACTCATGGGCACCCGGCTTCACATACATGCGATTTACGTGACTTTCATCCATTTTCAACAGGGCGCTAAAGTAAGGTAGCACTTTTACACCATTCTTTATAAATATACAACATACACATCGTTTCAAAGCTCAAAACACGATTAAGGGATTCAGCGCTATATCGCGGGCAGAACAACTTTTTTCCAAACTTGTTCGTGCTTTGATGTAGATGTGTAAATCCCACAACCACCCCATTGCATTGGGCGTGACACGAAAACTCACTTGAACGGATAGCAAAAGAGCTCGTAAACATTAAATATTTATGCACAATCTAGGTGGATTAACCAAGTTCAGGGATCACTGTTGCCAAAAACTTTTCGATGTATTCTGTTCTGGTAAATCTATGTCGAGGCTTTTCGTGATGATTCTGAACTTGGGTGCACAATATAGGAATCAGTTGAAGAAGACAACTACCGAAAATACTCCGATTGGTGCAATATATTTATGTAGTGTATTCCAATCACTATGCTGTTGCTTCACCGTACTCTGTTGTCGACAAACTCACTCTTCATCACGCTTTTGGCCCTCCGTATCGGAAGAAAATGATGTGTTGCTTGTATAGAACCACTCTCGGATCCAAGGAAACGGACTGACTGCATGGCTATGGCAGCTATTCGTTGAAAGTAGTGGTTGGCATAAAGATTTATAGTGCTATGAAAGTTTTTGATTTGGTTTCGTGATTGGGTTTTCGTTATTTCATATGCGTGCTACCAAGACGTACGGATAAGTTGAGGATGTTTCAGAATCCATGTTATTTCCATTTTGTATGATGTATTCGGTTTGGGAAATTCTTTCAAACTGCATATAGTCCTTTTGCACTATTCAGGTGTATGTGCGCATAAACTTCATTGAGTAAATTAATTTTTCTATTACATTACTAACGGTTATCTTTTCTATTTTATTCCAGGTCTGTATTCAAGATGTGTTGCTTCAAAAGAATAAATTTCATCCAAGACTAAAGTAAAGAGGATACGTCTAACTTAATTTACATGTTCCAATATACTTACCCTAGAAGACTACACTACACCAAAAGTATGCATATAATTGCTATAGATCAGCAATGGCGAAACAATGCTGCTCTCAGATTAATGTTTTCAACAATTCGGAATGTACAATGGTCATTCAGGCATCCTGGTTTTAAATAATTAACATCCTCAAAATCATAAATTAATTTATCTTAAATTTGTTTAAATTGTTTAGTTCAAAGCATTTAAAGCCAGGAATACAGCTTCTTTATTATTTGTTAGGCTAACAAATAAACCTAACAACTCTTTGAAAACGTGTTGAGGCCCTTAAAATGGGCATTTAGGCTTTTGAACAAATTAGAAGATCTCATACAGAATGTTTTTCCCGAAGGAAAACTCCTCTGTTTCTAAAAATCAGGATGGCAGTCTTTTTCTTGGCCCAGTTATTTCTTTTTCTAGTCTGCTTTCTCGTAAGCATCCTCAGTTATTAATTTCACGCTTAAGGTGCCAACCTGACCTCTAGTTTGTAATGTTCTAATGTATTACATAATTTTGTATTGCAAAACAAATATCAATAAGAGTATGGATGCATTCAAGTGAAGCTTAAATTAGGTTAACCATCGTAATATCTAGAACTGATATTGATAATGACTTTCTGACTATTTTTTAAATTATATGGAATTGGTTGGGGAACTACGAGAAATAAAATGAACTGGATCACTTTAAAAAAAACCAACAGTGAAACACTTTTGTTAAATTATTACTAGCAAACGCGAGAAAATTTCTTTAAATTCCTTATCCTAAGCTTATCTCTTGACAGATAGGTATATTTCGTGAGGGACTTACAGACTTCTTCAATGTCGAGTACTCGACTTGAAAGGAACATCACAGTAGGTTTAGTATTTATAATAGGTTTGTTGGTACCTCAATGTATGAGGTAGGCTGTGTGGTGGAGTACCTGAATGTGTTTATGTTTGTGTTTGTTACCTGAAAGGTTATAAATTCCTACTTCGTTTAAAGGTAGTCAAACTGGTGTTGTGTTGTATAGTGAGTTGTTTTTGTGGTGTAGGTATAAATTTAAACAATCACGAATAACCGTTGTCTTGATCCTTGTTAAGCAATTTTTTGGAATTTTGTGTGTAGATGCTACGCTGGCCGAAATTTTCATGGCAAATTTCAAAAATCAATTACAAGATACAAATCAACTACCTACCGGAAAAAGAACATTACCCAAGTGTCAATAAAAATTACTGTTTATTATTGTTTGATTTTTCCAATGTTTTAAGTACTGTCCACAATACCTAATTTTAGGTAAAAAAAAACTAGTTTTGGTATTCTCATCTTAGCGTGAATGTCATTGAGCTAAGGAGTATTTTGTTTTTTGAATTCCGTTTTGTTTGTAAGTTTTCGGTACCGGGTGGAAAAAAAATGAAAATTTAAGTTCTTAAAATTGATAATTTCAAGGCGGTGATGTTTAGGAACGGATAGGTCAACTACCCGAGCAGGACCGAATAGCTTGATAACTGGCCTTGGTATTAAGGAGCTCAGATTAAGAGGTAAAATACCTGAGGATAATACCATAAAATTGTTCCCACAATGTTGTGCGAATACCAAATTGAGGTAAGACAATACCAAAATAGTACCTCTAAGGTATTCCCATGTATCTAAAGTAACATGTTTTGGTATTCGAGAGATATTTTGCTTGCAATTTTAAGGTATTTTATCTCTTAATCTAATCTTAATACCTAAGCAAAATACCTAAGATTTGTAAACAAAATATCTCTCGAATAACAAAACTTGGTATTTTGGATACCTGGGAATACCTTAGAGGTACTAGTTTTGGTATTCGCATAGCATTGTGGGAACATTTTTATGGTATTATCCTTACTATTTTGGTATTCGCATAGCATTGTGGGAACATTTTTATGGTATTATCCTTAGGTATTTTACCTCTTAATCTGAGCTCCTAAATACTAAGGTCAGTTATCAAGTTATTCGGTCCTGCTCGGGTATACAAGCATGAGCTCAGGTCAACTAGTTGAAATTTTGACTGTAGTCTAAAAGTAATCTGAACTTTCATCTGTATTTAATTCATTTTTCATTCACCACTTTCAAAAAAAAAACATGTCATATAGTTTACACGATTTCTAATGTAATGAATGTCTCTTTTTATATGCATGACATTGAATTGATATGTACACTACTTTTCAGGCTATGTAGAGCTCTTTTCCACTATACCATTATTTATTTATTATTATTCCTTGTCGGGTATTTTCATCACTGCGACCATTTTTTTGATCTATTGTGATATATCCCCTTTTTTTTAGCTCTGTCCAGGTGACGTACCACTATTGTTAGGAGTGGTCGTCAACGCTTAACTTAGAGCATTATCCCAGCACGACATTACACTTCGAATGAATTGCACTACTGTACTGGGATTTGTTCTCCAAATATCAAGGGGTTCTATTAGCCCTTTGTCGACGAACTGATTTCTTTTGATGAAAATTGCCGGACAGTAGCATAATAAATGTTCCAAGTCATCTTTTCCCATACCACAAAAGCGACATGAATCATCTTGAAGTTTTCCAATCACCTTCAAGTGATAGCGGCTCGGACAATGGCCTGGTAAAAGACCAGTATATATGCTTAGATCCTTTTTGAGAAAGATCAAGTATTTTGCGAGTCATAGAAATATTTGGAGTAATGAACCGCTCTGATTGCCTAGCTGTGAAAGTGTTGTTCCAGTTTTCATTCAATTTCGAAGATTCCCAGGCTTTGAGTTCCATTCTAAGAAAAGAAGCACATATACTACAAAAGGGCTCAGGTCCTTCGAACTGAAGAGACGATCCGAGTCTTGCTAGTGTATCGGTTCGTTCATTTCCACCAATTCCGCAGTGACCAGGAACCCAGTATAGATTGACTTGATTACGACAAGACAATTTCTGAAGTGATTGAACACATTCCCAAATATGCCTAGATGTGCATGTTGCTGACTTTAAAGCATTTAGAGCTGCTTCACTGTCTGACATAATACATTTATTTGAATGTCTATAGTTTCTACGCAAGCATATAGCAGAACATTCCAGAATTGCTTGTATTTCAGCTTGGAATAGAGTAGGCAACCTACCCATCGGAATTGACATGTCTATCCCTGGACCAGTTACTCCTGCTCCAACTTGATCGTTCATTCTTGAACCATCTTTAAAGAAAACTATCGATCCTAGACGAAGATTCGGGCCACCGCATTTCCACAAATAACGATCAGGATCAAATACTTGGTATGCACGGTCGAAGTTGTGAGTTTTTTTCATCCAATCTTCGTTGTTCATAACTAAAGAATTTAGTTTAATAGTTTTTAGAATGCTTAGATGTCCTGTTAGATCACCATCAAAGGGGTTCATAGATCTTTTCATTCTCAAAGTGCTCTTTTCAGCTTCTAGTTGTATGACTTGATGCAATGGTAGTATGTATAGTAAAGCATCCAGTGCTTTCGATGGTGTACTTGTGATTGTACCAGTGATTGAAAAACGTTGCTAGTCTTTGAAGTTTTTCTAACTTTTTCAGAGCAACTCTCTCTTTCGTTTTTGGCCACCAGATCAATGAAGCGTAGGTAACCCGGGGTCTCACAATTGCCCCAATGAATCATCTTCGGATTCAGTCCCCATTGCTTCCCAAATGTTCTGTTACTTATCCATACAGTATTGGTAGTTTTGGTTATCGTCTGCTCTAGATGTGTATTCCAATTAAGTTTGCTGTCAAGGGTTACTCCAAGGTATTTGACAGTATCTGAAAGTTCCAAAAGGATACCTTTCAATGTTATATTTTCGAATGAGTATTTTCTCCTTCGTGTGAATGGCACAAAAGTTGTTTTGGAAGGGTTGATGTTCAGCCCTTCCCTATCACACCACGATGAGACAAAATTTAAAGAAATTTGCATTCTGTTTGCGATGGTACCGTCATATTTTCCACGTACTATTATAACTGTATCGTCTGCGAAGCCAACTATTTCGAAGCCTAGAGCTATCAGATTTTTGAGAAGATCATCAAATATTAAAGACCACAACAGAGGTGATAGCACGCCTCCTTGCGGGCACCCTTTAACTGCTCTAACACTGATGAATGAGATTCCGAGGTTAGCTGATAGTTCTCTTTTTGATAACATCTCTGTAATCCAATCAACAATGCATTTGTCGAAATCACGTTTCGTCATAGCTGTGATCATTGACTCATCAGATGTGTTATCGATTGCACCTTCGATATCAAGGAGGGCAGCTAGTGAAATTTCTGTATGTTTGCTTCAAAAGATTTTTCTAGTTTTGTAACAACCGTGTGTAGTGCTGTTACTGATCACTATACCATACACGATTAGCTTCCTTTACTCAATAATGGGTACGATTTATTATTATTGTTATTCCTCCTGTGGATTTTTTACACATTTTACTGAAAAACTGCGTCTACCCATTTAAATGCGTAGACGCAGTTTTACGATAAAATGGGTAAAAATTTCCACAGGAGAAATAACAATAATAATAAATTGTACCCATTAATGGGTAAAGGAAGCTTACCGTGTATAAGGGGACACTATAGTTTCTTCTGATTACAAATATTCCAAATAATTTTGAAGAAATCCTTAACTAGCCCACGCAAACCAATATCGCTTTCCTCGTTATAGAACATTATATTTTGTTATAATGGTATATGTAGGTTTGAATCTTTGTTCACCGGAAAATCCTTCACTGAAAATGTATGTTAGTAGATTAGCTTTCACTCGTTTATTAAACGTAGATTTTGTCCATAGAACAAATGTCTCGTATATAGTATGAAAAATTCGCATTGCTTGCCATCTAACAAAACGCTATCATTAGACCTTTTTTCCACAATACACAGAATGATTTTCGTGAATACCAGCCAATTGCTGCTTCGCTTCGATCGTACTCATAAGTAATGGTGTTCCTGCTGGGATGGCGGGAATCATTAATTTATTCTAAAAATAGCAATGAAAGCGCTGCCGAGAGTTAGAACTCGTGCACAATAATCTAGTAACTTCTCACGAGTCAACATGGTTTATAGAGATAAACCAAGGATTCAATAACACCTATTCCTAAAAATATAGGATCGAAACGCATGTCAGAAACATTAAAAAATTATACCCCGAACCCTCGTGGTGCGCTATTTTTCCTATTACATTTCGAGTCGATAAAGTAGATCTGTCATTCCTTTATACATCACCAGAGAGGCTTTTCTTTTTTATTAGTAACAAATTACTCGTAGCCCTTTTTATTGTTTTCGTAGAATGAACGAATGTTCTTTCTGTGTCAACTAATGCTTAGTGTTTTTGACAGTTGAACGTGTGGCATTAAATACGAAGGTAGCTTCTTAAAAAGTTCAAATCAGTTTCGTTGCTGAAAACAACGAATAGATTTGTTAGTCCTACCTTCAATTTCGTAATACAAACGAAAATTAATTTTCAGTGTTTGTCATGAAGTGCATTTTTTTTCTCCAAAAATTATACCATCGGCGTACCGTTCACATCGACCCAAGTTCAAATTTAACGCACTTGCTATGTAGATATGGCGTGATCGAAACAATTTCCTTCCCCATGTTTCCTAGCCCTCCTCCTAACTCATTCAACTAACAAACAACATTGGCGGAAACTTTCCTTAGTTTCTGATTAAACCGATCCCCGACCATATGGTGGCAGTACATATATACATACTAGCAGCAAGGCAAACAGGCGCTGCATCATGTTAATGCCTGATCCGAGCGGAGATCTGCCTCCACTCACTAGCCCTTAAAAGAATTCAGCCTCTTGAATCCTCTTTCCTCCTGGCACACAAAGGCCGCCACCATCATCGCCAACGTTGTGGGAGAAGCATAACACGAGCGGTTCTTTGACCTCTGGTAGCACAAAAAGCATCTCCAACTCAATATATCAGTATCCATCTGGCAGCATATCTTCTGCCACACAGAACGAGCAAGAAGCGGTCCCCTTTTTCTGAGTTTCCTCCTTTTTCCAAATCTTGTTGACTTTTAGCCGGTGTGGTAGACAATAGCCAATTTTGAAAGATGACTTCATTATATGCTTTGAGGGAAACAAAACCATAATTTACTCAGTTTGGGAAGGGCAACGCTAGGGCTGAACATAAATTGATGAAACTAAAACAAAACGGTTTCATTAGAGTGAATTTGAACCAATCTAATAGATAAATAGCCGCTAGCAATGTTGGAGTAATCGAACCAACCGCAAATGATACAAAGAGTTCCACAAATGAATGGTCAATCAGTGGGTGGTATTCCAAGCACGATGCATCGGTATGGAAAACACATATCCAGTTGCAAGCGCAGATCATTGCACATTGCTTGTTTTCTGCTATGCTACATTCAATGTGGAAAGAACAACGTATCAGTAATGATCACGAGTAGCAAACATCTCCCGTTTCACCCGTTCCTACCGCCGGCATTGGCAGTTAGTCAAACATAACCAAGCCGCAGCAAATGTCTGTTGATCATTGGCACGTCGCGTCATCATCGTCGTCGTCATCATCGTCGTCGTCATCATTGTCCCACTGGAAATGAGGTTTACGCCCTTTTATTGTTTTGCTATTGTTTCTTCGTTTTTCCCCACACAATCCACCCCCAGTATCAACGCTATGTGTTGGGTGGATGAGTTCATCATTCCAATTTCACTCCAGTTTTCCGAAACCGCGCGCGGCGATGCTCGTCATCTGTCTGACATCACTCGGCTTGGAATGTGTCACAGTTTGAGGTTAAACCGTTGTTTATGTTTAGATTATGATTACGATTGTATGGTTGTTTCCATGTTGAGCATGTTTATGCGCCTCGCGGGAATTATTCTCACTCGGCTCGTCGGGGAGGAAACGGAGTACATTGCATATACCCATTTCATCAGAATTGGGAACCACTGACAATCATAAAGCGCACGAGACATTCGGGAATATGTATGTTATTATGGTTAATTGTTATGCTGGATGAGTATTGTGCAGGCTGTCGTCTGATGGGCATGTCAATCAAGTCGCAAGAACTGAGGAAATTCCATTGGAAGATAGTTCGGCCGCCTATGCGTTTGAGTTGAAAATAATATTTGTATTTGTTTTGGGGAATGGTTTGCGGAGCCTTGATAGGAGATGATGGGTTTAAATGAGTAACAGTCTAGTGTATAATCAAAGCAAATTTTAAAAATTAGCGAACTTTTGCACAAAATTTGGATCCGTAATGCTCATACAAATTTATTGGAACTGATAAAGCATTGGATTTATTGGAACTGATAATTTTTTGGATGCAGGATGATCGAGTGTGATTAAGGTTATGTTTTCGGATAACACCTTTCAGTCTTCTGAACGGACATCCGCTCTTCACCTGACGTTTCGGTCATATCTATTTTGCCTCTCTCTTAGTATCAACAATGAACTTATTCATATACTGTAACCG
The DNA here is from genome assembly GCA_034211315.2 of Aedes japonicus. Classification (NCBI taxonomy): domain Eukaryota; kingdom Metazoa; phylum Arthropoda; class Insecta; order Diptera; family Culicidae; genus Aedes; species Aedes japonicus. The sequence goes on from JASCZW010005313.1 coordinate 250,726, forward strand.
TTTAACATAAATACTCTTACAACTCTTAAAGATTTGCATTCCGTGTATCCGTTGGTTAACATATTCTCCTAGCATATTCACAGGTCTAGATTTACGGTGATAAGTATATATATATATATATATATATATATATATATATATATATATATATATATATATATATATATATATATATATATATATATATATATATATATATATATATATATATATATATATATAC